>LPNX010350748.1:134194-217961 GCA_001517045.1 Pseudotsuga menziesii
ATATACTCAACTTCCTTTTGGCCAAAAACACATTTAGACTTTTTGGCATGGAGATGATGGTCAGAGAAAAGTTGCATTACAAGAGCCAGATGCTGGAGATGTTCAGCCCATGTTTTACTGTAGATGAGGATATCATCAAAAAATACCAGAATGAATTTCCACAAATAGGGTCGGAATATTTGATTCATCAAGGCCTGGAATGTGGAAGGAGCATTAGTGAGACCAAAGGGCATGACCAAAAACTCATAGTGGCCATCATGTGTGCGGAAAGTTGTTTTAGGGATATCATCCGCATGAACCCGAATTTGATGATACCCAGAGCGAAGATCCAACTTGGAGAAAAATTGAGCACCATGAAGCTCATCAAGGAGCTCATCAACAACGGGAATTGGAAACTTATCCTTGATGGTGAGGTGATTAAGTGCTCGGAAGTCAATGCAGAGGCGCCATGACCCATCTTTTTTGCGGACAAGAAGAACTAGTGAAGAAAAGGAACTTGTGCTTGGGTGAATAATACCTTGATTCAGTAAGTCCCTAACGAGGAGTTCAATCTTTG
Source organism: Pseudotsuga menziesii (assembly GCA_001517045.1). Lineage (NCBI taxonomy): Eukaryota > Viridiplantae > Streptophyta > Pinopsida > Pinales > Pinaceae > Pseudotsuga > Pseudotsuga menziesii. Next base: position 134,751 of record LPNX010350748.1, read on the forward strand.
TTTTTTGGTGAAATGGGTAGCGATAGGGCCTGATGTTGGGAGGAATGCTGCCAGGAAGGAGCTGAATATGATGGTCCTCTAGTCGTGAAGGTGGAAGTCCCACTGGTTCAGCAAAAACACCTGTATATCGATCCATAATTTGTTGGAGATCCAAAGGAGTAGTGGGGGCCGCTGATGGTTGCATTTGAATGGAATGGAGCTGAGAGATGACACCATGGGAACTCTTCTTAAGGATTTTTTCCATGCGATGTGAATTGATGATGCTGAGAGACCCTGGTTGTAAGCCTTTCAATGTGTGCTTGTGTCCATCAGGGGAGAACTGCATCCAAAGTTCAGCAAAATCCCATAATATGGGGCCAAGTGTGCGCAGCCATTGAGCGCCCAAAACCACATCACATCCGCCTAAGGTCAAGGAAAACATGTCAGAGCGGAGGTTATAATCTCCCATAGAGATACGCACATTACGACACTTCCCTTTGCAAGGTAAGGTGCCCCCATTGGCAACCATGACTTCAAAGTTGGAGCAAGGATGGATAAAACAATCAGCTTGTTTGGCGATCCGAGGGTCAATGAAATTATGAGTGCTGCCAAAATCAATGAGTATTGTAAGAGGAAGCTTCTTGAAGTAACCGCGTACCCGCATTGTTTGGGGGGCAGTGACTCCAGCTAAAGCATGGAGGGATATCTCAGGCTATTCATCCTGAGATGGAGGGTCAGTAGGCGGCTCCTGAGTGTCAACCGGAGCATCCATTACATCGGCAACTTCTTCACCAATTTCAAAGGCAGGTGGAGAATCCACATCCAAGAGATATATCTTTTGTTGAACACATCAATGTCCCCGACTGAATTTCTCATCACAATTATAACAAAGCCCTTTTTCTCTGCATGCCTGCATCTCTGTTTCAGACAAATGCTTGATTGAAGGTGAGCGAGGAGCTGGCGGAATGGGAGGTCGTTGAGAACCCATATTTCGGAAGGGAACAAAAGAGGATTTGGAGCGCTGTTGGGCTGCCATCTTGTCTTCTGCCAACTTAGCCAACCCCAGGGCTTCCATCATTGTGTTGGGACTGAACATTTTGACCTTAGAGCAAATTGCATCCTTTAGACCACTGATAAAACAACTCCGGTAGAAGTCATCAGGTAATCCTTCAGTGTGATTAGCTAGTTTCTCAAATTCAGTTTGATACTCTTTCACAGTTCCAGTTTGGAAAAGTTTAGTGAGAGCTCCTGTGAAGTCATCAAAAGCACTCAGACCAAATCGGTGCAAAATGAGCTGGCAAAAAGTAGGCCATTTTGGCTCTTCATGAGCCTTGATGTACCAACGATACCATTGAAGAGCTTCCTGTTCCAAATGAAAGGAGGCAAGTGGAACTTGGTGGACATCAAAAGTATTATGAAGGCTGAAATACTGTTCTGCACGATAGATCCATCCAGTCAGATCAGTACCATTGAAGCGTGGAAAATATAGCTTCGGACCACGAAAATTGCTGGAAGAAGAGAACCCATTGGTTGATGAAGACTCGGACTGTCTTCTGGTGTTCATAGCTGAATGTTCAAGATGGAGACCGAGAAATTTTTCATCGAGTTCCTGGAGTTTGGCTTGGATGGATGCAAGTGCTTCCTCCATGATTTTTGCTCCTGCGCGGGTGACAACCATAAGCGGGAGATTTTTCAGGAAGGGATCTGCAACGGTGCAGAAGTGATCAGCAATAGATGGATCTACAACGACGCGGAGCTGACCAGCAACAGTTCTGGACAGAGGAAATCTGCAATTGTGCAACTGAAAATAGATATGGACCCCAGGTATGTGCGGCTTCCTATCGGTTCAAGGGATTCACTTGGCCACCAATGCTATCTGACGGCTTACGTATTGGGGCAGTACCCCTCACTCCATGGATGAGGTAAAACTGATAACTGCTTGGCCACAAACGACAGCTCTTGGTTTACCTCACGGGTGGGAACTAGTCAATCAGGTAGGGGTCGTTGCCCTTTTCGCTGGCAGGTCCTCTCAATGGGCCAGCTACTTCAGGGTTCCTTTGGTACTCCTCACAATAAGTTTTAGGGCTTATTCCCAAGTACTTCCCACAGTTAAGCAGAGAGGGATTATTCCCAGATCCAAACCTGCAACAGAAAAAAAATTGGGCAGAAATTCCACCCAATGTTCAAAAACCTGATCTATATTGCTCAGAATCGCTATTATAGCATGTTTCTAGAACTAGAACAACCACTCTGCTTCTACCCATGAAATTGGAATAGAAATCTGGGCACTCAGTCAAAATATTTTCTCACCGCAATTTCCGCGGCCGTCATCGAAATTCTGAAAAATTGCTGATTTTAAATCCACGATATCTCCACTTTTAGAACTCCAAATGAGATGATTTTTTTTTTGAAACTGTGTATTTTTGAAAGAGAAATTTAGATGTGCAATCTCTTTCTTCTTATTTTGTGTATAAAGTTTCATAAATTGATCTGAAAGTCGCCACCAAAAAAAAAAAATTCCCACTTGTGCCAAGGAAAGTGCTCTGATACCAGATGTGAGGACCCTGCAGCAAACAAGTAATCAAAACACACGATATATCAGCAGAACTCAAAATCACTTTTATATTAATCGCAAGCCACTTCAAGGGGGAAACCTCCTTTGAGCAAGCTCAATACAAAATAGCTTCACAGTGCCTTCCTTGGCCTCAACACACACTTATATACTAAAAATAGGTGCCAATACCATGGGTCAAAACCATGGGCCAATATAAACTATGGGCGCCAATACTATGGGTCAAAACCATGGGCCAATGTAAACTATGGATCAACAAATACTACAGGCGGCTTACAAAGCATATGCGCCTCACAACAATAACACAAACTATGGATCAACAATTACTATGGGATGACTTACAAAGCATATGTGTCCAACAACAATATACTAACATAGTAAAGAGAAGGATTGACATGGGTTCCTAACAAAAATTTTGACCTTTTCAGAGTTATCCATCCTTGTGCGGCAGCTACACAAGATGAAAAGCTACTTGATATGGTGTTTTTCCAGTTGCAAATTATGCCTTCAAATGCCACATTGTATATTAGTGGGATCCAACTTAATTTATATAGTCTTCCATTTGCTCGGTCGAAAAATCCTATTCAGCATCAGTGCTATGATCGTGAAAGGAATTTGTAAGCTTGAGGAGTCATATTATCCAGTTTCCTTTTGGTGCATTTTTTTTCCTTGTGTAAATTGAAACCAAGTGATAGAACAATTGCACTCACAAAATTTCTAATCAAACATGCAAATTTACACACAAAGGAGACTGAAATTGGAGCATAACACTAATCTATATTGAATAAGTGTACAATAGCCAACCTTATGAAGTCATAGGCTACTACAATATATAATTACATGAGAGATTCTAATGCATAAGGATTCCATTCAAAATAGTCAAAAAGCAAGCTTACTAAATCTAGTCAAATCCCCCATAGGTGCATAAAGTAGTTTCCAAATCTACTTAGAGGCTCACGAATTGGCAAAGTCAAGTAGGAAAGATAATAAGTGATGTAAAGACAACTCATACATGCTTTTAATATGAGAAAACAATGGAGGATGATGATGGAAAAAAACAAGTCAACTACACTTAGTCTTACTTTCCCTTTTGCCATAAATCTCAATAAAGCAGGCAACTTAGCAAAAAAAGTAGATATGCACTAAGGAGGATCTGGAATAATGTAGACATGCTAAATATGGTTTCTAGGAGGTTTTCCAAGCACTCCATGACTTAGTTTTAGCAAGTTTGACTTCTAGGACATGTAGAAGACAACTTCCATAAAGTAGAATATTGGAAACTAGGCAAATAAGACAAAATTGGATTAATTAATGTCTAAGGTAACTAACTATGGGTTGATTATTCTAACACCCCCCCTTAAGATTGAATTTATGAGTAAATATTAGAAAACTATAGGGCCTAGAAACATGGCTTAGTCACCCTTTACATACTGCATGTCCATTTAACCAAGGAAAGAGGCAAAAACCCAGTGGGAAAATCCCCCATTAAACATGGACAGTAAAAAAAAATTTGAAAATATTTTCATCAATCATACTTCATAGCATGATCAGCAATCCCCAGTAGTGATTTTAGGTTGTTGAATGTCTTCTCACAAAAACTTTGGTGAAGATGTCTGCTACTTGTTCTCAAGATGCATAGAAGAGTAGGTGAATGGTGCCATCATGCACAAGCTGTCTGATATAGTGCATGTGGATCTCAATTTGTTTGGTTCTCTATCTCTGAACTGGATCATTATAGATTCTAATTGTACTATGATTATCACAATAGATAATAGTTCAAAACTATGATTCAAATCCACACTCACCAAGTATCCCCTGCAACCATAAACATTGAGTTGTTGCATTTACAACTCCTTTGTACTCTGCTTCTGTAGATGAGAGTGCTATGGCACTCTGTTTCTTGCTTGACCAGATGATTGGTCATTTAGTAAGCATGAACACATATCCTGATGTTGAATTTCTATGTGTGTTGTCACCTACCCAATTACTGTGAGTAAACCCAATCAAATCAAGATCATATTTAGCTTTGTAGAAGATCACATGAGTTCTTGTTCCCTGAACAAAGTTAAGGATCCTTTTGGCTGCTCTCCACTGGATATCATGAGGCTGATCCACGTATCTTGAAGACACACTTACTATATAATAAATTCCAGGTCGAGTGTGTGTAAGGTACAACAAACATCCAATCAACTGCCTATACAGTGTATTATTTACCATAGGAGAAGAACCTGCTTCTTCAAGCTTAACTCCTGAAAGGAATGGAGTATTGCTTGGCTTGCAATATTTCATGTTGACCTTGTTCATAAAATATAAATCATACTTGGACTAATGTACTTTTATTCCATGTTGGGATTGAGCAATTTCGAGACCCAAGAATTGACTCAAAAACCCCAAATCGGTCATAGAAAATGCATGGTTCATTGCATTCTTCAAGTAGGAAATCTCTTTCTTTGAACTTCCTATAATCATAAGGTCATCCACATACAAGACAATAATCATGAAATAACCATGAATAAGCTTCAAATAAACATTAGGATCATACTTGCATCGAACAAAGCTCAATGAGAGAAGAAAGTCATCAATCTTGGCATACCAAGCCATGGGGACTTGCTTAAGCCCATACAATTATTTATTTAGCCTGCACACAAAATATGGATTAGTAATAAACCCTTGATATTTCTACATGTAAATCTCTTTAGTGAGATCTCCATTTAGGAAAGGACACTTAACATCCATGTGATGTACCTCCCACTGCTTCGAAGCTGCAATGGCTAAGGCTAGCCTGATGGAGTCCATCTTTGTCACTGGTGCAAAGGTTTCATTGTAGTAAATACCATGTACCTATGAGTATCCCTTGGCTACCAATCTGGCCTTATATTTCAAAGGTGAACCATCAGCAGCAAACTTAGTTTTGAAAACCCACTTACATTGAACTAGCTTCCTCCCTGGGGGAAGATCAACCAGTTGCCAAGTGTTGTTCTTCAGGAGTGAGTTGAATTATTCTTTCATGGATGTTTTCCATCTTGGATCATGTGCTGCATATTCATATGTATATGGTTCTGATTCAACCATAAAATAGAACTTCTCTACAAACAAAGGGTGTTTCATACATAGGGCACTCTCAAACTAAGATCTAGTCCTCCTAGGATCACTAGGATTTCCAGCTAGTTCCCCAGCTGCATGAATGGTCTTTGCTTCCCATTTTGGTCTTGTAGGACTATCAGCATCTACAATTGAATCATCATTATCATACATATCAGAATCAGAAAAATCATTTGTCTCTTCACTTACATTCAATGGTTCTGGTGGTGAAGAAGACTCTCCAACTTCAACTGCTGCTAAAGGCTCTTCTTGGAACTGAACACTCCTTTCAATGAAGGCTTTGTTTGTGCTCAAATTGATCAGCTTGTACCCTTTTGAATATTTAGATTACCCAACAAATAGACACTCTTGGATTTAGGGCTGCAAAGCCTTTCGCTTTTCAGTTGGAATTCTATCCCAAGCCTTTGAGCCAAAAATCCTGAAATGGGTCGCATCTGGATTGTGCCCACTCCAAGCTTTGAAAGGAGTCATACCATCAAGATATTTATGAGACACCCTATTCTAGATATAGGATGCACAGTTTATAGCCTCGTCCTAAAACTTTGGCGGCAAAGTCTTAGCCTCCATCATATAGGTTGCCATCTCCTTCAGTGATCTGTTCTTTCTCTCATCAACACCATTTTGCTGTGGTGTGTAAGGGATTGAATGTTGCATATGAATACCTGCATATTCACAATATTGAATGAACTCAAACTTGACATACTCACCATCATTTTCAGATTTGAGGATCTTGAGTTTCCTCCTAGACTGGTTTTCAACCAAGGCCTTAAAGACTTTGAAGAGGCCAAAAACTTCAGAATTATGCTTCAGGAAGTAAACCCAACAATACCTGGAAAAGTCATCTATGAATTTCAATGCATATTTGTCTTGAATCATTGACATATGAGGAAATGGACCAGCAACATCACTGTGGATCAACTCAAGAGGTGCAGAGGTTCTCTCATGACTAGCTCTCTCAAATTTATGCTCTGGGTGTTTTCTTAGGATACAACCTTAACAGACTCCCTTGGAAAATTTAATCTTTGGTAACCCTATGACCATTTATTTTTCACTTAGATCAGAAAGATACTTATAGTTAATATGGCCAAATATTTCATGCCAAAGCTTGCTTGCCTCATTAGCATGAATCAGAATAGTAGAGAGGTTTGAGTAGGGTAGAAAATGGGAAAACATGTATACCTTCGAAGTGTGATCTACAACTCCTTTTGCAATGAATTTACCATTTGAGATCTCTATGATCTCAACATCATCAGGGGAGAAGATGACTATCTTTGGAGACCCTGTGTGAGTCATCTAATACACTGACAAGAGGTTAGAGGCAAGACCTGGAACATACAAATAATTACTGAACTTACAATGTTCAAAATCAATCCTTCCTTTCCCCAAACTGTTAGTGAGAGAGTCATCTCCCAGCACTATTGGTGGACCTTTCGACATGTCAAGAGAGGAGAATGCCTCCTTGGTCGAAACCATATGTCTTGAAGCTCCAGAGTCTATGATGAAGCTAGGTAAGCTTGATGTGCCAGCAACCAAGGCATGTACTCTCTCTCTGTCCTCTGAATTTGATCCTCCTTCCCTCTTCTTTGAGAAATCAGGAAGGGAGATTTTATTCTTCCCCAGGAGTTGGGTCAACATGTCAATTTGCTTCATCATGAAGGAGCTTTCATCGATGGATAAGAAGCATACTGCGAGGTAAAGTCACTCACCCTATCAGGAAGTGAAAATTAGTTAAAAGGTTAAAGCTTTGGATATGAACGACCTCGATGAAAGGAAATTGGAGATCAACGACAGAGGTAAGCCTTCCCGGATTAAGCTGCACATGTGTGAGATGAGGATGAATGTAGCATAAAGGACCTCACATACCAAAGGCTCAGATCGCAAGGAGAAATATCCATGATGCAAACTACATGGGAAGGGTGCAAAGGTTACACTGTATAGAAAGCTATAAAAGGGTATACATGGAGTTGGAAAGGTTTGTCTTTCCCAAAGCCTTGAAACCACCGAATACCTGACCGCATACAAAGTGCCAACAGGGACAAACTAGGAGACTATGCTAAAAATCAAGGTAGCCCCCTGATACTTCCTCTGTGCTATTTGAAAATGGATATGGTAGGAGAAGTATAAGTGGTAGAGGTGAGAGATAATGCAGAACCAGAGGTCGCATGTCAAAGGGTAAAGGAAAGTCTCGTAGATGAGAATGCTGATATTTTCGATACAATCTTGGTGGGGGAAGCCATTGAATCCACCAGGGGTAAATTGGAAATCCTTAAGGACCAAGGTAGAGATACCTATTGTGTTTTTAAATTTTTTTCCATTTTTTCTCTGTTAACCAAACCCTCGATTTCCCTGAGTTTGTCAAATGGTGTGTAGACAATTTCTCTATCGTCGAAGAAGTCATTATGAATAAGTCAAAGTCTAAAATCGTTTGTTCAGTTCAGGATTCTATCATCCGTAAAACCCTACACATACTAGACAAGCTTGTCCATATATCCCAAAAATACCAAGAGGAAAATATTATATGTTTCTTCAGAGAGTCTACTGATGAAAGTAAAGAAGCCTTCTTGAAGGCCTGTTCAAAACCCAATGGTGAATTCATCGACCTGTCATACCCCATCGACCTTAGCCAATTTAATGAAGAAACTCAGTGGTGTATATCCTTGGCCAGTCAATGTTTAGGTCTAGACACTGGTGCTTATGTGACAGAGTCATTGTTGAGTCTATTGTTCGTCTTGAGTACTTGTCTGGCCGAGCCTGAATTGCCCAGGAAATATTATCATTCTTTCTCTCTTAAGTTTGATGAATTCCTTACCGAGAAAATCCATTCTCAGTTAGAGAATTTCCACGGCACTAAAGTATTTAGATTCCAATCCTTTTTGCTGAGGATGTTTATATCTTATACTTAAGAAGACCTACAAGTACTTGAATTAGAAATAACTAGTGATATGGCCACAGACTATTGTAAATTAATGAACCAGTTGATGGCCGAAGTGTACTACCTTTTCTTTCAGGAAAGGCCAGCTAGGGTGTTCGCTGAAAGGAGGCAAATACTATAGTTGTCCCATAGCAAGAGGATAGGAGAGTGGTTCCTGATAGAATTGGGAATAATCATAAGATTGTATGGCTTTGTGCATCAACCCTACATTCTGGCAGCTTTTCTAAATGCCAGGGTTTTCTCCCTGGAATTGATCAAACAAAGACTCACTGTTGAGGAAGAGCACTTCTTGAACTATAAAAAGAGATCAAATTTGATTTTCCCCTGGGAAGTGGGACCATACACAGTCAGGAGCAGAGCTTCTTTGCCACTAGTTGCCAACTTACTCAAGCACATGGGGTTTTATCTAGAACAAGCTATGAATTATGATGTTAAGAACCTGTGTCAACCCCCCTATTTATTTTGTTGGTATATTTTGTCAGACGCATATGCTTTGTAAGTCGTCCAATTAGTATGATGTATTAACCCACATTCATGGGGAGTACGTAATAGTTGTTAAGTCCTCCAGTTAATAGGTTGCATTATCCCACATTCATGTGGAGTAATAGTTGTTTACATTAGACTTAGTATATAAGTATGTGTTGAGGCTATTGAAAGCATCGAAGAGTTATTTTGTATTGAGTTTGCTCAAAGGAGGTTGCCCCCTCGAAGTGGCCTGCGATCAATAAAATATCTTTTGTGCTCCAATATTTTTGCATTCTCATTGTTTACTGCAAGAGGTTCTCCACATCTTGTATCAGAGGACTTTCCTTGGCATAAGTGGGAAAAAAAAATTCAAAAAAAAAGAGGGCAAAAATTGAGCTGTGACTTTCAGATCAATTTCTGAAACTTTTTGTACAGAATCAGAAGAAACAAGTTGCATATCTGAATTCCTCTTTAAAAAATACGCATAAAAAAAACATCTCATTTGGAGTTCTAAAAGTGGAGATATCATGGATTTAAAATCAGCAATTTTTCAGAATTTCGGTGACGGCCGCGGAAATTGCAAAGCAAAAATCTTTTGACCAGGTGCCCAGATTTCTATTTCGAATCATAGGTAGAAGCAAAGTGGTTATTCCAGTTTAGAAAACATGCTATAATAGTGATTCTGAGCAATATAGATTGGGTTATGCTCATTTTACAAGTTTTCATCTCAAAACCCTAGCTCTAATTACGGGTTTTTGAGCATTGGGTGGAATTTCTGCCACATTTTTTCTGGCACTGTGATTGTTATAGTAGTTCTTCTTCTTGTAGTGGTATTTTTCATTCAGATCAAGGAATGAACCCTATCCCCTTAACTATGGGAAGTACTTGGGAATACCCCTAAAACTCATTGTGAGGAGTACCATAGGATCCCCGTAGTAGTTGGTCATTGAGAGGACCTGCCAAGTGAAAAGGGAAATGACCCCCACCAGATTGACCAGATTCCCATCCATGAGAAAAACCAAAGAGTTGTAATTTTTGGCCAAGCGGTTAGCAGTTTTACCCGTGCCATGAAGTGAGGGGTACTACCCCAATACTCAAGCCTGAGACAGCCTTGGTGGCCGAGTGACTACCTTTGAACCAATAGGAGTTCGATTATACTTGGGGCCCATCTCTATTTATAGTTGATAACGTGCAAAATTTTAGAATTTTCATAGATCATTTACTCAATTTCCTGTTGATAAAACGTAGCTTTTGACACCGCCACAAATCAGTTCTTGAGAGAGAAAAAAAAGTATAAATTTCTGATTTTTATCCATATCTTCCTTGATTGAGCTCCATTTTCTTTGAAATTTCACTGTCACCCCCGTGCTACCATTCTGCATATTCCTTCATTGAGGCCCTTATCCCCAATTTCACTTCCTCAAGGTCGAAATCCCACACTTGTCAATTTTTAGAATTTGTCATAACTTCTTTGCTTCTCACCCAATCGCCTTCAAATTTTTCCACGGTGTTTGTTTTCAATTTGTGCTTCATTGTCCCTCTCTGCCACATTTTCCAATTCCTTAATCCCACCTCTGAAATTCCCATTTTCTGCTTCTTGTCCCTAAAAAAGTGTCCAAAACCCCGTAAAACCCCAATTACCCCCCCCCATTTTTTTCCCAAATAAAAAATCTCCTTTTCTAAAACCCTCTCCATTTTTTTTTTCTACCCATTACCTTAAACAAAACAAAACAAAACTGCTTATGGTTATTACCCGCACCGGAGTAAATAAACAAATGGAAGAAGAACTTGCCGCCATCAGGTCCAAACTTGAGGATCTAGATCAAAAATTTCTCAGCCTCAATCGTCAGCATTCACCCATGGACAACCGTCGCTAGCCTGAGTCTTCTACAGACACTGGGTTCTCATTGTTTAGCCACTACCACGGGCCGAAGCTAGACTTTCTTCACTTCAATGGTCATGATCCGACTGGATGGATTTATAGGGCATAACAATATTTTAGTCTGCATAACACTTTTGATTTCAATAAAGTCCCCCTTGCATCCTTTCATTTGGAACATGAAGCACTTCAATGGTTCTATTGGTACACCAAGGCTCATGCCGAGCCAAACTGGATAGATTTTTCCCAAATCCTCTTGTAGCGATTTGGTCCTAGTGCTTTTGATGACTTCACAGGAGCACTCACCAAACTTTGCCAAACTGGCACTGTGTGGGAGTATCAGATAGAATTTGAGAAACTCGCCAATCACACCAAGGGATTTCCTAATGCATTCTACCTTAGTTGTTTTATTAGTGGTCTGAAGGATGCAATAGGCTCTGAGGTTAAAATGTTCTACCCCCACACAATGATGGAATCCCTCAGGTTGGCTAAGCTAGCAGAGGACAAGATCCAGGCTCAACAATGCTCCAAATCCACTCTTGTTCCATTCAGACCTATGGTTCCTCAAAGAACCCAAAATCTGCCAGCTCCTAGAATGACTCTTATCAAGCATTTGTCTGAAGTAGAGATGCAGGAACATTGGGAAAAAGGGCTTTGTTATAATTGTGACGAGAAATTCACCCAGGGACATAGAGGTGTTGAGCAAAATCTCTATCTCTTAGATGTGGATTCTCCACCTGCACTTGAAATTTGTGAAGCTGCTCAAGATCTAGTAGACACTCAGGTCAACATTTGACAACCACCTGTTGACCTTCATTCTCATGATGAAAAACCCAAGATATCTCTCAACGCATTAGTCAGAGTCACCGCCCCACAAACCATGTAGGTCAAGGGTTTCTTCAAGAAGATTCCTCTTATAGTACTCATTGATTCTGGTAGCACCCATAACTTCATTGACCCTCAGATTGCCAAACAAGCTGATAGTTTTTTCCATCCTTGATCCATCTTTAAATTCATGGTTGCCAATGGGAGCACCTTACCTTGGAAAGGAAAGTGACACAATGTGTGTATCTCTATTGGATATTATAACTTGTGCTCTAACACATTTTCCATGCCTCTAGGAGGATGTGATGTGATTTTGGGCACTCAATGGTTACACACACTTGGACCCATCTTATGGGATTTTGCTAAACTATGGATGCAATTTTTAGTTAATGGGAACAAACACAAATTCAATGGTTTACAACCAGGTTCTCTCAACATCATTAGTTCCCATCGCATGGAAAATATCCTTAAGATGAATTCACATGGTGTCATTGCTCAACTCCATTTCATTTAGATGCAACCTTCAGCAGTCTCAACTACTCCCTTGGATCTTTCATTCCGATGCACCTTTCAGATGCCTTATTTTTCTAAGCTCTTCACTCTTGAGAGTGATGCTCATGACAATGGACTTAGGGTTTTCCTCTTTCAAGATGAACATCCCATTTCCTTCACTGAAAAATGCAATTATGGAAATAATTTATCCACCTATACATATGAGAAGGAAATGATGACTATTTTGCACACAGTACAGAAGTGGTGGCCATCCCTATTAGAGAATCCTTTCAGCATCAAGACTGATCACCAGAGTTTGAAATATTTCTTGGAACAATGGGTCTCATCACCAACACAACAGAAATGGGTTATCAAACTCAGGTATTATGACTATAAGAAGGCTCAAGACAATCTTGTGGTGGATTCTCTTTTCCACACATTTGATGCCCATGTTTCTCTTTCAGTTATTTCTATGCCTCTTCCAACTTGGTTACACTCTCTTCAGCAAGGCTATGTCAATGAATCCTCATTATCTGAATTCATCCAACATTTGGCCAGTAACCCTTCTATGGTACCGTATTCCTCTTGGGGTGGATTTTCTCTGAGATACAAGGGTCGTCTGGTGCTTCCCCAAAGCACAGACCTTAAACATGCGGTCTTTTGTGAACTCCATGCTTCTCCATTGGCAACACACTCTGGTTTCATCAAAACATATGAGCTGGCATGCCATAAATTATTTTGGAAGGGGGTGCAACACGAAATTCAACATATGGTTGCCGAATGTGTTCCTTGTCAGCACCACAAGGGTGAAACTACAGTCCATCCATATATCACCTCTTCAATCGCACATATTTTCATGGCCCAGATATTCCTTATTCATGGAATCCCTTATTCCATTGTCTCGGACTGCAACACAACTTTCAAAAGTCATTTTCGCTTCCCTGACACCAAACTGCATATGAGTTCAGTTTATCGCCCACCCATAGAGGTTCTGACTACAGTCGTCAACAAATATTGGGAAACTTATCTTCGTTGTTTCATCTCTAAAGAACAACATTAGTGGGAAAAGTGGCTCCCTCTTGCTGAATGGTGGTACAATAATTCCTACCATACTGCATCTAAAATGATTCCATATGAAGCAGTTTATGGTCACGCACCTCTAGTACTCCTCACATCCACCCCCAGCAGTTCACCAGTCCAGGAAATTGACATGGTTCTTTGAAACTGACATCAGATTCTTCACCTCCTGCAGGACAATCTTCACTTAACAAGAGCCCGCATGAAACAACAGGCCGATCAACACCATTCTGAGCGCACTTTTCAAGTTGGTGATATGGTTTTTCTTCATCTGTAGCATTACAAGCAATCCTTCATGAAAGACAAATGGCATCAAACACTCACTCTAAATATCTTCGGCCCATATCTAGTTCTTCAAAATATTGGGTATGTTGCTTATAAATTGGCACTTCCTCCTTCTCGCATTCAGCAAGTGATCAGCACCAACATCAACACACAAATTGTTTTACCAAAATGGGATAATGAAGGATCCATCATTTCGACGTCAAAGGCCATCCTCAGTAAGCGCACTTGTCAGCTTCTCTCTTGGTCCATCACAAAGGTCTTCAATTCAGTGGCCCAGCATTCAACCAGAGGATGCTACATGGAAAGCGCTCCTTCATTATCAGCAGCTATTTCCACATATAAAGCTTTGAGGACAAAGATTTTTCTAGGAGGGAGGGCATATTAAGAACCCGTGTCAACCCCCCTCTTTATTTTGTTGGTATATTTTGTCAGACACATATGCTTTGTAAGTCATCCAATTAGTATGATGTATTATCCCACATTCATGGGGAGTAAGTAATAGTTGTTAAGTAGTCCAATTAATAGGTTGTATTATCCAACGTTCATGTGGAGTAATAGTTGTTTAGATTAAACTTAGTATATAAGTATGTGTTGAGTCTATTGAAAGCACCGAAGAGTTATTTTGTATTGAGCTTGCTCAAAGGAGGTTGCCCCCTAGAAGTGGCCCGCGATCAATAAAATATCTTTTGTGCTCCAATATTTTTGCATTCTCATTGTTTATTGCAGGAGGTTCTCCACATACAACCCCCATCAAATAATTTCCAAAAGGAGGAAGGCTCACAAGTACAAACCTTTTGAACACACTGAAATACCTGGACGCAAGGAAACAACAAACTAGGATGATTTCCCTAATGCTACCTTAATGGACACCAGCATAGAATGAAGCACTGGATCACCCCTGCTAGGGGTAGCTTCTCCCCAAGAGAATTGTCCAAAGTAGTTACAATAGCCGAAAATGTCTCATCATTGGTCAACTATTCAGCGAGTTCAATAAAAAGAGGATGTCCTGATCTTATGGAGACTAAAGAGGTAGACACAGCCAGAATGCCCAAAAAAAAGAAAATAGAACAGGGGCAACAGTTAGTGCAGTTTAAAAAGAGCAATACAAAGGGGCAGATGAAGGAGAAGAATATGGAGAAAAAATAGAAACAAGAAGATCCTGAGGTAGACAAATTGCAAATCCAAGAATATGTATTTGATGGGCAGACTCCAAACAAGAATGCATCCAAATAATACTAGCTAGACTCTTATTGGGAAAGGTATGATAAAACTTTTAAAGAGACAACGGAGTTGTATAGTGAGGTAATGCACTTGCCTTACCCAAACGTGGCATTAAAGACCGTAAGGGATCATTCCACTAACACCCTTAGCTTAGCTTTGACGATGGAAAACAAGGTGTCAGAGGTTAACGTGAACCTCGCAAAGGTTCCCACTACTGACATAATACATCTCAACAAAGAAATTGGGGATATCTTGAATGCTAGACTAATGAAGGCCACAAAACAAATTTCCAAGCTAGAGGGAATTAAAACAAATACTTTGGATCTTTTGAGGAATTTAAGAGTGGAGAACAAATCATTCAAGGCCCAAATCAACAATTTGCAAAATTAAGCAATACAAATAGAGGGACCAGCATCTAAGGGATTTTTGGCTCATAAATTGCTTAATGATAAAGAGAAAGAGATCCAGATACTAAAAAATAAGTTGAAAACCCCTTCTATCCAGCTCGCTCAGATAGACTAGTTGGCTGAATTTGAAAACGAGAAAGAGACATTGAACGCTGAGCTTAACGAATGCAAAGCCAAGCTACTGAGGCTCAAAGAAAAGGAACGACAGTGGGAAGTAGACATCTAGCTTTTGAAGAAGAGTGAAACATAATTAAAGGCCACATTAGCAATAAAAGAAAGGGAGCTTCAAGGAAGAGGTGCAGAGATTGCAATTCAGTTTGTAGGTGTAGCTAGAGAAATAGACACCAGTTCTCCTTCTAGAGCAATGTCCCAGATAGGCCTAAAAGATACAAAGATTATTAAGTTAAAGAAGTAGATTGAGGAACTAGAAGAGGAAAAAGGTAAAGAGAGACAAGAAAATGAAAATACGGAAGAGAAATGCCAAGGATTGGCACAAGAAAATGCCAAGTTAAGCCAGCAAGTGGTCGGTAAATTGGCCTTGCAAGGTGCTAGACATTTGATTTGGGATCAAATCATTCTAGAAGATGACAAGTTCTGACCTTATATATATTTCATTGCAGACCAAGAAAATGCTATGATAGAGGCCAAGAAAAAGGTTCTGACAGTATTATGGGAAGTGTAGAAAAGACCTATAGAAACAGCGGAAAATGCCATTGCTTTCCTAAGTGCCTTGTCAGATGATTTGGATAAATCAATACGATATCCAAAACAGGGTTGCTACCATCTCTGGGGCTAGAAAGGTAATTTCTAAACACAGGATGTTGGAAAATATACAAGCCAAAATAGGGATTGTTGAGCAAAAGGTACAGGAGGTTATCAGGCTATTTAGACTACTAGTAGACAAAGCAATCCCTTTCTGCTTGGAAGAGAAGGGACCTTTATTGTCTCAAAAGGAGTATCTGGAATGTTCGGTTCATTGCCGATTATTCAACAACAAGTTTAGAGATATGTAACAATCATTGTCAGGAAAGATCGTTTTCGATAAGTTAGCCAGTGAATTTGAACTGTTGTTTGATTTTAAAGCCACCTGTGTGGAAGTCCCCAAGACCTCATACCTAGAAAATATGGAGCTCAAAGTGCAAGAATTAGACATGGAAGTTGCGACTTTGCTTGGTCCTAACCTATGGAGATATATTTAGGAATACGGGTCGATCAAATTTAAAACGCAACCATAGAAGTGGCAATGGAAGTATGTGGGAAGTTTTCTCCATGGGAATGTCCTTCCAATGGTCACCTCTCCCGGAACTTTGTGCAGCTGTCACTCACCAGATGAAAACATGGAATACTCTCGCGGATATTTTCTCTTGCAATCCATATTTCAGTTTTCAGCTTTTTATGTAAATTGTGGCCGATGTGTCACATTAGAATTTGTTGGAAGTTGTTTTTCAATTGTAACAAGTTTTGATTCCCGAACCTTGGATTGGGAAGTCCAAAATACTATAAATATATCTCTTGAAGAAGGAGAAAGGGTTGGAACTAATGTAATTTTGTAGTGTATGCTTTCAAGAGTAGTTTAATAAATTTGCAGAGCCGAAGTTGGGGTTTTACACAGGGATTCATGTGTTGTTTGTATTACAGTGTGTTGCTTCCTTTCTCATGTGAATGTTTTTCCAGTTTATCTCTTCCATTATGTTTTCTGTCATGTCTGAAATAGGTGTATAAGAGTTTGGAATTCATACATGCTATGCTCCATCTGTTGTTTTAGATATCGACTAAAGCTTTCTTCTAAAGTTAATACAGAATTCATTTTCCAATGCTCTGTATTAATGGTTTGTTCATGTTCTTCTTTTCCACCAGACAATTATAATTTGAGTGTAATTGAATGGCTATCTTGCCTCTGTGTTGAAATCACCTGCATAAGTTATGTCCACTTATGTTACACTTCTTGAATCCATCGCCCAATGGTTCTATGTCTTGTTTCAACCAATTTTATGAACAATTTATATTTTCATGTGTACATATCTAGCATTGTGAATATTTGGTGAGATATCCCTCTCGAAAGAGCATAAGGCCAGTTCTCTCTTTGAAAGTGGTTTTACTATTACCTGGGAGTGAGCCTTCCACAACCTTTGGTTCAATTCCAACGCTAACAAATTGGCGTCGTTTTTGGGGACGAGTTGAAGATCATCCCTGGAAGAATGAGAGGAACTGCATGATTTTAGAAAAGATATTTTTGAGGGAAAACATAAATTTTTGCATTCACAAGAAGGTTGTACACTTGTCCTGGAAAATCCACACCCACTCCAACCAGTATTACACAAGTTATCATAGCTTCCAAAAGGATCCATATGAGAGGTAATCCTAATCCTGAAACTTTGCAAAGTGTGGAAAATCCAGAAAAAATACTTAGGAATAGAAATAAAGAGAAAGTGAATTTTCCATTGTTTGGTACATCATCATCTCAAGATTTGTATGACATAGAGGAAACTTAATGGGGGGTTAGAGCTGGAATACTACTAACCAAATCAAAATTTGAATCTGACATAAGAAAGGTTGGGGTTAGCTCTAGTATACTGTAGTCCTATCTGCTTGATTATTTGTGGCTAAACCTTGAGACCCCGGTGAAAGCTGAGGAGAAAGCCCCTGTTTTTTCGAACACTCAGTTTCCTAACCCCTAGCCTACTCCCAATCGACCGACCCCAATGGCTACTATTATATTTTCACCATTATCCCTACCTCTAGTTATGAATGACCTCCCGTTAAACTATGCCCAAATAATTTCACTCTACGATGGGGAGGGGAATGTCTCAGCGAGATACCATGTAGGTAAGTTTGATGACTGCATTGACCTGGAGGAGGTGGATGATGAAGACGTTAAGATGAGGCTCTTTTCTCATAGTTTGTCTGGGGAAGCCAAGAAATGGTACAAAGATTTGCCACCTAGGTCTATTCTCAATTTTGTTGGTTTTCAAACCATATTTCTAGAAATATGGGATGATAAACAAATCCCATTGCAAGATCTGTCTCAATACAACAATATCAAGAAAGGGGTTTTTGAGTCAGTACACGAGTTTTCAATTAGACTCATGAGAGTCTATAACTCAATACCTTCTGACATCAAACCTTCACCCAGGGTGGCTAAACTTCATTACGTCGATGCATTTGATAACAAATTTTCTTTGTTATTAAGAAAAAGAAAGTCAACCACCCTCCCAACCATGTTCACTAATTCCCTAGAAGTATAGGCCAATATGATGGCATGTTCAAAAATAAAACCAAGGGTGGAGGTTGACAGGAGGAAAGGTAGAGAAGAGACACACCCCACCACTTCTACATCTTAATTTAGTGATGTAAAGTTTGAAATGATGCTCAAAACTATGGAAAAGTTAATGGACCGGCTAATAGTGGAAGCCAATCCAACAAACCGAGAGCAGAATGAACCTTAGATAAGGAATCCCAATTTTAGGGACCGGTTCCTCTCCCTCTCCAACCAAATAGACAAAGGGATGTGAGGAATCCAAGGAACCAAGAAGATCAACCAATTAGACCTCCTTTCCCTGAAAACTATGTGGCTGTCGAAGATGAGACAGAGTCTATCGAAGATCAAATTCATCATTTCTGCGATTTGGACTCTGAAATATACTTGACTAAAGAGGAACATAACATGTTCGCACAAGTAGATGATACAACCCTGACAGAGGAATTGGATCAATATCACAAGGGATATATGCATGCTATAGATGATTTCAGGAAGATCAAGTTAAGAAGTAGAGACGTTACTATAAACAAATGGGGGTTAAACCAAAACCAACCTTCTAGTAGTCAGGTCAGCCTGAGAAAAGGGAATGAGAAATAAAAGGAGCTGATTGTATCTAAAGAAGTGGAAAAAAGAACTGGTAATGTGAGGGAGCTGGAGCAAACAACACCTGTGGAGCTAGGAAAAACCTATTCCATGTTTAACCTCCAAAGCGATATGGCTAAGCTGAATATTTCAATCCCTTTCAATGAATTATTGCGGAATCAGGAATACAGGGACACTATAATGAAGATGATTGCAAATAAAGGAGAAGCTCACTCGGATATCTTAGAGCTAACTGAAGACAACCCTACTACTATCCTGGGATCTAAGATTGACAGTGTGGACAGTGAAGATGAGGAAGTACCACCCTTTTACATGAGCTTGAATGTGCATGACATGGTGTTGCACAACGCTATGTTGGATTCAGGAACCTCACATAATCGGATGCCAAAGGGAGTGGTGGAGAGTCTGGTGTTAGAGATTACAAGGCCTTATAAAGACTTGTATTCCTTTGATTCTAAAAGGGTTAAATGTCTAGGATTGATCAAAGACATGGTGGTATCCTTAAATAAATTTCCATCTAAAACTGTGGTCATGGATGTTGTCATGGCCGATATCCCTCCCAAGTTTGGTATTTTGTTGTCAAGGGCTTGGACTTCAAAGATAAAAGGTAGCCTGCAAATGGATATGTCCTATGCAACAATTCCTGTTTGGAATGAAAACAAAAGGTTATACAGCGAGAAACGATTACCTTATGTCATGAGCAGTCAAGCTCAGCCTAATATCCATCATGTTTATGTTGTCGATACAGACCTAGGGTATTCTATATTCTTCAATGATATGTCTCCTCGTAACTCAAAATTTGTTGTGCCACGGAAAGGTCAAAACAATAAAGAAGAGACTAGTGAATGAGAAGCTTTAGAAAGAAAGCAGAAAGACGAAGGATTGTGGAAGATGTATTTTGATGGCTCAGTGGCTAAAGCGGGTGTTGGTGCAGGTGTGTACATAATTCCCCCCATTACAGATACTAAATCTTATTCTTATAAGTTGGTTTTTGAATGCACTAAAAATGTAGCAGAGTATGAGGCTTTGTTGCCGGGTCTACATGCATTAAAATATTTCAGAGCTAGAAGGGTCCAAATTTTTGGATATTCGGATCTTGTAGTGAATTAGGTGAATGACAGCTGCCAGACTAGACATCCAAGAATGAGAGCTTACCAGAATGAGGTGTGGGACATGTTCGGGAATTATTTCACTGAACATAAAGTCTAAGTTATTCCTAGGTATGAGAATATGGTGGCGGACTCTCTGGAAACTACAACTGGGAAGTTTGAGACCCCTACAATATTCAAGAGAAAATACAAAGTAGATATTGTGAATAGAACTTCTATACTAGACAACACCAGATATTGGCAAGTTTTTGAAGCTAATATACAGATCAAGAGATTTTTGGAATTGTCTGGTGAGTTTGTAAACACCCGCATAGATGAGGATGATGCTGACTCCGAGAATTTCCTAGACACTGATGGGGAAGAGGAACAGGTCACTGGAGTAGGGAAACTAAAAGACTCTTTGGGAGGAAGGGATATAGTCAAGTTGAAAAGAAATCATATTCCTAGAGGTTTGATTCCCTTAGAGTGCCTTTTTTACTAGAATGATGTCACCAGAGATCCAAAGGTCAAGCCTACTGCAGATGCTGCAGAAGATATAAATATTTGCACTAAAAGTAACCCAAGAATTATAAACTTGTCCAAGAAACTGCCCGCTAAAGAAAAATAAGGGTATGTGAACCTGATGAAGAAATACACGGATGTGTTTACATGGAGTTATGATGACCTCAAAGAGTATGACACTTCCATCATACAACATACTATCGCGATTAAGCCTGGGGAGAAACCATTTAGGTAGAAACTCAGGACGATCAATCTGAAGCTAGTACCTATTATTGAAAAGGAAGTAAAAAAATTGTTTGATGTGCAAATAATTGTGACTCTAAGATTTTCAAAATGGGTAGCCAATTTTGTTCCTATTCGAAAAAATAATGGCGAGATAAGGTTGTGTATATTTCAGAAACTTAAATAAAGTTTCTTTGAAGGACAATTACCTGTTTTCGAAGATGGACAAAATCCTAGAGAGGGTGGGGGGACTAGAAAGAATATCCACTATGGATGGCTTCTCTGGTTACAATCACATGAAGGTGCTACCTGAAGACCAATAAAAAATTGCTTTCACAACACCTTGGGGTACCTTCATGTATGCAAAGATGTCATTTGGATTAATGAAGGTTGGAGCAACTTTCCAACGTGCCATGGATATTGATTTTGCAGATGAAAGGGACAAATTTGTGGTGATTTACATGGAAGAAATTACTGTATATTCCCTGATAGTCAAGGATCATATCAGGAATTTAGAAAGGGTTTTCATTAAATGTAGGAAGTATGGAATCTCATTAAATCATAGAAAGTCAAACTTTTCTCTAGAAGAAGGAAAATTGTTGGGGCACATCATTTCGAAGGAAGGAATCAAGATTCATCCAGACAAGGTAAAGGGCATCTTGAGAGTGGAGGAACTGAAAAGTAAGAAGGATATACAGTCTTTCATCGGTCAAGTAAATTTCTTAAGGAGATTCATCTCTAGCTTCACTGAAATCCTGATGAACATTACCTATATGCCGAGGAAAGATCATGAAATCAAATGGACGATGGAAGCCAAGAAATATTTCAAAGATATAAAACAGACCATTTCGAAAGCTCCTGTACTGATCGATCCATATTTTGAGAAATATTTTTTAGTGTTATTGTATGCTTCAGAGCATACTGTGGTGGCAGTTTTGCTGTAGAAAAATGATCAGGGTGAAGAACAACCTATAGCATTCTTCAGTAAAATATTGAGAGATGGAGAATTGAAGTATAATTTAATGGAAAAACAAGCTTATGCTTTGGTTAAGGCCTTGAAAGATTTCAGGATTTACCTCCTCCATTCCCACATAATTTCATATGTACCCAGCAGCGTGGTGAAAAGCATACTTACATAGCCATATCTGGAGGGGAAGAGAGATAAATGGGTGGTAGTGCTTCTAGAGTACGATATAGAAATTAAGCCCACAAAATTGATCAAAGGGAAAGGGTTAGCTAAAATGATGACAGATTCCCATTGTGACTCTCTGTGGCTGAATTTTTTAGCTGGTCAATCTGATCGGTTGGAGGTGGAAGTACAAGTGAAGCCTGATTTTTCTACATCTCCCTGGTATGATGATATTATTTTTGTATTGCAGAATTTACAACCTCCTGCAGGGCTAAACAAAACCAAAGCCAAATCCGTAAAACTGAAGGCTGCAAAATTTTGCATCATAGAACAATATATTTATTGGAAAGACCATAGGGGAATACTGCTGAATTGTCTTCTGTAAAAAGAAGCTCAACAAATGACAAAGGAGTTCCATGAAGGATGTTGTGTAGGGCATCATTCCTAGAAGGTAACCACAAATAAAATTCTAAGGGAGGGATTTGATTGGCCTTCATTGTTCTCAAATGTATATAAGGAAACGACTAAATGCCATAAGTGTCATATTTTTGAATGGAAAAGAAAAGTGGTTTCACTTCCCCTCAACCCTATATCTATAGAAGAAACTTTCCAGTGGTGGGGTTTGGATTTCATCAGAGAGATAAAACCAAAATCCTTAGGAAAACATAGATGGATTCTAACAGATACTGATTATTTCAAAAAGTGGATCAAATCCATACCCACGAGAAGGGCTACAGAAGCGGTAATAATGGATTTCTTAGAAGATAATATTTTGGCTAGATTTAGCTGCCTTAAGAAAATTGTGACAGACAATGCACCTGCATTTAAGTCCAAGAAGATGATCAATTTTTTCCATAAATATCATATAGGCCTAAATCACTCTACTACTTATTACCCATAGGGAAATGGACTAGCAAAATCCTCTAACAAAATTCTTGTGAGGATTATTAAGAAGTTGTTGGAGGACAACAAAAACTCTTGCCACACGAAGTTAAAATATGACTTGTGGGCCAACAGAATCAGCACAAAGAGGGCTATCGGTGTGTCATTGTTTCAATTGGTATATGGGGCCAAGGTCATTTTTCCTACATGTCTAGGGGTTCCAGTCATGAAATTGTTACGGAACCCGTTAGATGAGCCTAATCTCATTCAAAGAAGGATCAACCAGATTATTGAACTAAATGAAGTGAGGGACAAAGCTTATGATAAAGTCTAGATACACCAGGAGAAGATGAAGAATACCTTTGATAGAAGAATAAAGGAGGATGTTTTCTGGGTCGATGACCTGGTGTTGAAGTGGGATTCCTCGCGTGAAGAAAAAGGTAAACATGGAAAATTCGACCACTTGTGAGTGGGTCCATACCTTATTGCATCACTCAGAGGAGACA
Source organism: Pseudotsuga menziesii (assembly GCA_001517045.1). Classification (NCBI taxonomy): domain Eukaryota; kingdom Viridiplantae; phylum Streptophyta; class Pinopsida; order Pinales; family Pinaceae; genus Pseudotsuga; species Pseudotsuga menziesii. The sequence goes on from LPNX010350748.1 coordinate 158,198, forward strand.
ATGCCTTCATTCTGCAGTATCCCAATGGGTCACAGTACGAGGGAGGTCCTGTCAATGGGAGGTTTCTAAGATGCTACCTGGAGTAAAGGGACTAAGGTCCATGTATCATAGTGTAAATATGTTTTATGTTTTAGTTAGTACAGATGGTGAATCGGAAGATGTGAAACCCGTGGAGAAGGCCCTAGGCTCGGAAGAGGTAACCATTCTTTCAAATTATGTTTTCTTTCAGAAAGTAAAATAAGAGGATGTTGTCAATGGATTCGGCGACTAGTCTATGGGTTCTTTGCTACCTCACTGGGAGGATATCATCCCCTATAGATCCGGTTGTTAACACCATATCAAAATTTTGATTATAAGAGATATGTGGGAATATGATCCTATCGAAAAGTGTTGGGATGGAATCCTTAGAGTTTGCAGGGATGCTGATGGAATCTACGAGACAACATTCAGCCACTAGAATAGGCCGCAGTGGAAATGAAGTAAAGGACAGCGTAAATTGGTAGCCTCAATTTGAAGCAATAAATATTGAAGGTGGTAAGGCATTTCATGAATCATAGATGCAGGGTAAAGCAGGGGATGTCAAATGCATTGAAGGCATTAAATGGGAGTCATAATAGAAGGATGAGATTGATCTGAATACAGATCAACGGTGTCAAAGCATTTCGCATGGCGAACATGCTCGACCAAAGCCACTTTTTTGAATCGTGAAATAGCTTAAAGAGTGGAGGCATCTGACAGTCAAGATTAGGATACAAGAAGAACTGTGACCATAATTTATTTTGCATCCCAGACTAGCAAGGAGGTAGTCACAATTTCAAATTGTGAAAAGTGGTACAGGCTGGTCAGATCGATGGTCACTGCAAGAGTGGAGATATATCTACGATCATGGTTTATTTCATGATCTGAAATAGCGCAAATGGGTTCAGGATCTTGCATTGGGAAAAGTGGTAGGGCCCACTCGGATCGACAATCGTGAAGGAAAGTCAATCTTGATCGACGGATAAGAAGCATACCGTTAGGTAAAGTCACTCACCAGATCAGGAAGGGAAAAGTGGGTAAAAGGTTAAAGCTTTTGGATATGAACGACCTCGATGAAAGGGAGTTAGAGATCAATGGTAGAGGTAATCCTTCCTGGATTAAGCTGCACATGTGTGAGATGAGGAAGAATGTAGCGTAAATGACCTCACATACCAAAGGCTCATATTGCAAGGAGAAAGATCCATGGTGCAATCTGAATGGGAAGGGCACGAAGGTTAAATTGTATAGAAAGAAATAAAAATATCTATGTGGAGTTTGAAAGGTTTGTCTTTTCCAAAGACTCGAAACCCCCGAATACCCGATTGCATACAGAGCGCTAGCAGGGACAAACTAGGAGACTTTGATAAAAATCAAGGTAGGCCCCTAATACTTCCTCAGTGCTATTTGAAAATGGATATGGTAGGCGAAGTAGAAATGGTAGATGTGAGAGATAATGCAGAACCAGCGGTCGCATATCAGACGGTATAGGAAAGTCTCGTAGATGAGAATGTCGAGATTTTCGATACCATCTTGGTGGGGGAATCCATTGAAGCTGCCAGGGGTAAATTGGAAATCCTTAAGGACCAAGGTAGAGATACCTGTGGTGTTTTTAAATATTTTTTCCATTTTTTCTATGTTGAAAAAACCCCCCATTTCCCTGAGTTTGTCGAATGGTGTGTAGACAATTTCTCTGTCACTGAAGAAGTCATTATGAATAAGTCAAAGTCCAAAATCCATTGTTCAGTCTAGGCTTCTGTCGTCCGTAAAACCCTACACATCCCAGATGATTTTGTCCATATATCCCAAAAATACAAAGAGGAAAATATTATACGTTTCTTCAGAGAGTCTACCGATGAAAGTAAAGAATCCTTCTTGAAGGCCTATTCAAAACCCAATGGTGAATTCATCAACCTTTCATACCCCATCGACCTTAGCCAATTTAATGAAGAAACTCAGTGGTGTATATCCCTGGCCAATTAGTTTTTAGGTCTAGATACCGATGCTTATGTCACAGAGTCATTGTTGAGTCTATTGTTCATCTTGAGTACTTGTCCGGCCCAACCTAAATTGCCCATGCAATTTTATCAGTCTTGCTGTATTAATTTTGATGAATTCCTATCCGAGAACATCCATTCTAAGTTAGTGAATTTCCATGACACTAAAGTTTTCACATTCCAGTCCTTTTTGCTGAGGATTTTTATATCTTATAACGAAGAACACCTACAAGTACCTGAATTAGAAATCAATAGTGATATGGCCATGGACTATTGTAAATTCATGAACCAGTTAATGGATGAAGTGTACGACCTTTTCTTTCAGGAAAGGACACCCAGTGTGTTACCTGAAATGAGGCAAATACTACAGTTGTCCCATAGCAAGAGGATAGGAGACTGGTTCCTATCAGAATTTGGAACAATCATAAGATTGTACGGCTTTGTGCATCAACCCTACATTCTACCAACTTTTCTAACTACCAGGGTTTTCTCCCTGGAATTGATTAGAGAAAGACTCATTGTTGAGGAAGAGCACTTCTTGAACTATAAAAAGAGATCAAATTTTATTTTACCCTAGGAAGTGGGACCATACACAGTCAATAGCATAGCTTCTTTGCCATTGGTTGTAAACATACTCAAGGACATGGGGTTTTCTCTAGAACAAGCTGTGAATTACGACCCCCATCAAATAATTTCCAAAAGGAGGAAGGCTCACAAGTGTAAGCCTTTTGAACACATTGAGATACCTAGACTCAGGGAAGCAGCAAACTAGGATGATTTCCCTAATCCTACATGTTAGTTTTTCAACATTAAGCTAGCATTATTAGAATCTTTAACTGAGAGAATAACAAGCACAAAAATCAAACGCAAGAGACAATGAACACAGTGTTTTTCCTTGGGGAAACCATAAATGGATAAAACCCCACAATTTCCTTAGAGATAGAATCAACACCAAAATAGAAAATCCCAAAACAGTAAGTGATCTCCCGACAGCAGTAACCTTATTCTTATCTAGCCCCAGTGTCTTCTCCTTCCTCAACTATGCGCTACACTTGAGTGTGTATGTGATGTGTACTAAATAGAGAAGTCACCTCTCTATTTATACTGCTTCCCCGCATGACTAAAAACCTACTAGGGACGACTTCAACGAGTCAGTCTAATAACCCTAGTGCCTCAAAACTGCAGGGACTTTAACTCTTAGACAATAGGAGGGTTACCCATAATGACTTGACATGAATTGTTTACACTATAGATCCTCCTAATCGGAACATCGGGGCATGACAATATGACTCAATTACATAACAGATACATCACGGAATAAACATCGGGTTACAAGACATAAGATAAATAGATGAATACATTCCAAAGTTACAAATACATCAACACTCCCTCTTAACTAGCAAGGTATTCTTTCGACACAATTTTCAGCACTGGTCTTCTTCTCTGCATCAACTGGATCATCTCGTCATCTTCATATTCAAGTATTCTTAGTCTTCAAGTCTTCTTCGTCTTAGAGTCTTCTTTGTCTTCGAGTCTTCAAGTCATCTTCTTCTTCAAGTCTTCTTCATCACGGGATCTGCATCATCATGACTACTAGCTTATCACTGTAGGATCATCATCAAATCTAGATCATCGCTCGATCTGGATCATCATCAAGTCTAGATCATCATCACATCTGGATCATCACTTGATATGGATCATCATCACAACTAGATCATCACTTGATCTGGATCGTCATCAATTTTGGATCAACACATCTGGATCACTTGATCTGGATCATCATCAAGTTTGGATCATCATCATATGCTATCTTATAATGGTGCTATCTCGATTCTTCTCATCACAGGAAGTTCTACAGAGTCAATCCTGTAGGCCTACCCTTCATGTAGGTCTTCATCAATGCTTATATCTGACACTTAAGTCATAATGGACCACCCAACTCTTACATCTGACCTCATCTTATCCGAAAGGCATGCCCAGCACTCACATTTGACCTCATCTTGTCAAAAAGGCCCAGCACTCACATCTGACCATGTGTAAACACATCGCGCCAGAATGGCTTAGCACTTATATCCGACCATGTGCAAGCACACCGCATCGGAATGGCTCTACACTTACATCCAACCTCATCCTATCAGAAAGGCACAATACTTACAGTCGACCATGCTCAAAAGCACCACATCAAAAGGGCTCAGCACTTACAATCTGACCATGCTTGAAAGCACCGCATCGGAAAGGGATCTATGCTTACAATCCAACCATGCTCGAGAGCACTGCATTGGAAAGGGCATGCACTCACATCTGATCATGGAGGAACTAATCCTACCATTGCATCAGAATGGCCCCTAGTCCCAGACTGAGCTACTTGGTACCTAACTAGGTGCCTCCATTCCCAGAATGGCAGTTGCCATTACATCTGACCTACTCATCAGAATGGCCAAAACTCACATCTGACATGGGAGGAACCTAATCCTTTAAACATGACAACCTAATCCTAGCCCTTACATTTGATCAAGTGGGAACACATCCCTCTATCACATCAGAATGGATTCTCAGTCCTAGATTGAGTTTTCCTGGTCACTGACTAGGTACCTCCAATCCCAGAATGGCAATAGCACTCATATATGACATGGAAGGAACCTAAATCCTCTGACCATGACAAAATGGCTCAGCCCTTACATATGACCATGGAAGGAACCAATCCTTTCACCATGTCAGAATGGCTATGGGTCTCATCACTTTCCTTTGGAGGAAAACTCAATCTGGAGAACACCAAGCTTCTCCCTGAAGTACTCTAACTTTAGCCTAGCCAATGGCTTCATCAATACATCAACTATCTTTTCCTCCATCGCAACATACTAGAGCTTCACTGCTCCCCTCTCAACCATATCCCTAATATAGTGATACTTGATCTTGATATGCTTTGACTTGTCATGGAACACTGCATTCTCTAACAACTTCACACAACTCTGGTTGTCACAATGTATACAACTAGCATCCAACTGGAGATCAAATATATCAGGAACTAGCTTCCTCAGCCATACTACCTCACAACTAGCTAAAAAAGATGCGACATACTTTGCTTTAGCTGTACTCAGTACCACACAGGATTGCTTCCTGCTAAACCAAGAGATCACACCTGATCCCATACTAAAGCAACATCCTAAAGTTCTCTTCCTATCGATGGCACTTCCTAGCCAATCTGAATCAACATAACCCTCCAGGTTAATCTTCTGATTCGACTCATACTTGAGCCCATAATCAACTGTACCCCTCAGGTACCTCAGAATGTGCTTTGCAGCAATCAAGTGAACATTTCTTGTATCTATAAATAATTGGCTCAAGGTGTTCACAGCAAATCAAATGTCTGGTCTTGTGTTCATCAAGTACATCAAGGACCCAATCATCTGATGATACATCATAGCATCAACCGATTATGATGAAGCATCACTCAATAGCTTCAGGTTCGATGCCATAGGTGTGGCCATGGCTTTGTAGTCCATCATCCCAAACCTCTTTAGGATATCTATTGCATACTTCCCTTGTCCAAGAAAGATTCCATCTGCACTCTGCCACACCTCCATGCCTAAGAAATAGTGCATCATACCCAAGTCCTTCATTTCAAACTTAGTAGCAAGCTTTCTCTTCATATCAACAATCAACCCATCCATACCTGTCACAAATAGATCATCTACATATAGTATGAGCATCACTGGGTTTCCATCTTTAACCTTGTAGTAAAGGTTGGAATCTGCTTTAATTTTGGTAAAGCCCAAATTGGATAGAAAGCTGTCAATTCTACTGTACCAAGTCCTAGGTGCCTATTTCAAACCATATAAAGATTTCTTCAATCTACATACATGAGACTCTCTGTCATGTGTCTCAAAACCGAGTTGTTGTTCTACATAAACTTCCTCTTCTACTACACCATTCAAGAAAGTAGTCTTGACATCCATCTGGTGTATCTTCCATTTCATCACTGTAGCCAGAGCTAGTACTGATATGATGGAAGTGTATCTGGCTACAGGTGCAAAGGTTTCCTCATAATCTATTCCTTCTTTCTGAGAGAAACCCCAAGCCACAAATCTTGGCTTATACTTTTCAATGCTACCGTCTGCAACATGCTTGATCTTGTAGATCCATTTGGAAGTTACAACTGACTTCCCTTCTGGTCTTGGGACAACATCCCAAACATCATTCTTCATGATCGATTGGTACTCTTCGATCATATAATCTTTCCATTCTTTTCGTTCTACCACATCTTCATAACTGGAAGGTTCTTTATCAATGAAATCACATAGTAAAGCTACATACTCAAAGCAGGATCTGGTCCTCTTTATTTCTCTGTGATTCTATTCTGGAGCCCCATATCTTTCTGCACCTTGGATAATTTCACATACCCAAGTAGGTTTCCTCTTATGAGGATTCTTCTCCAGAGGTGGATCTATAGGTCTTTGTGGTTCTTCTCAATCTTCTTCTTGAGTTTCTTCGTTCATGGTTGTATCATGAATTCTGGGTGCTTCTGCTTCTTCAGGTTCTTCAGCAGGTCTCTTTATGGATTTTTTCTAAGCTGTGTCTTCATCAAATGTCACATCCCTACTGATTTCAATCTTCTTGTATCCTGGAAAATATATTCTATAAGCCTTCGAGCTTTCAGAGTATCCCACAAATATACCCTTCTTCACTGAAGGATCTAATTTTGTTCTCTTCTCTTTTGGAATGTGTATGTATACAGGACAGCTGAATATCCTGAGATGGCTGACTTCTAGTTTCTTTCCGGATAATACTTCTTTAGGATTCTTGTTCTCGATTACTCTATGTGGAGTACGGTTCTATACATACACCGATGTTCTGGAAGCTTCCGCCCAAAGATGCATAGGAAGATCTTGATCATGAAGCATAGCTCTTGTAGCTTCCATGATAGTTTTGTTATTCCATTCGACAATCCCATTCTATTTTGGATTATAAGGAGTGGACAAATCCCTCTTAATCCTTGATTCTTTACATAGCTCTTTGAATTCATTTCGAAGTGAATTCTCTGCCATTATCTGATCAAAAGGTCTTGATCTTATTTTCAGTGTGATTCTTGATCAAGGATTTGAATTCCTTGAACTTTCTGAATACTTCATCTTTGTTCTTCATGAAGTAAACCCATGTCTTCCTAGAAAAGTCATCAATAAAAGAAACATAATATGCATACCCGCTTAGTGAGCTTAATGACATAGGACCGCATACATCAGAGTGGATGATTTCCAAGATTCATTTTTCTTTGCTTTCGCTACTTGGAAATGTCTTCTTTGTGTTCTTTCCTTTCGCACATCCTTTGCAAACCCCATCATGTTTCACCTGTATTTCTAGAAGACCTTCAACAAGTTTGCTTGCAAGAGGTAGTGCTCTGTAATGCACATGTTCAAGCCTTCTATGCCAAAGTTCACTTGGCTCTACTGTTTCATGGACCAAGGCTTGTTCTAGATGGCCTTTCAATTTGTACAAACCTCCTTCTTGTTCACCAATCACTATTGCATCATCAATAGTCTTTTCTTTTGGCCACATGATGACTTGACCATCTATGAATGCAACACTCATTCCTTTTGCATCCAATGTTGATATGGAGAGAAGGTTCTTCTTGAGTCCTGGCACAAACAACACTTCCTTCATTGTTATATACTTTCCAAATTCTAGATTATAGGAATATTCCCCACTACCTTTTATTGGATATTGGTAGTCATCTCCTAGCTTCACCTTGTGAGGTGATTCATGTTCTGAAATTTTCACAAAGGATTCCTTGAATCCAGTCATATGTTTGGAAGCCCCACTGTCTATAAGCCAATCATCACTTCCATGAGTAATGTTTCCCATGAGAGCGGAGATCAAAACATATTCATCCTCGCTTGAAGAATATTCACTTTCATATCTGGTTCTCTTTGAAGAAGGTTCATCATCCTCTACAGCATGAGCATGATGTCTTCTTTTGTTTCCCTTCTTCTTGTGAGAGAAACAAAAGAAGACATCACAAAGTGTCCTTTTTCATCACATGTATAGCAAATGTACTGAGACCTAACTCTAGGATTTCTAGAGTTATTCCTATGATGAGATTACTTACTTCTATGATGGTTGGATCTAGATTTCTTGGGTTGTACAGTGAGAGCTTGATCTTCACTTCCCATCTTCTCTTCTCGAGCTGCTATCCGAGCTTCTTCTTGAGAACATTCTTCCCATATTTTTCTGAACTTGACTAACTTCTTTCCAGCACAGATCCCTTGAATGAAAGAGTCCCATGTCCTAGGGAGACCATTCAAGGTGGTCATCACAATTTCTGCATTCTCCAATTCTTCATATACTGCTTCCAATTGTTCCTTGATCTAAGAAACCCTTGTGAAGTAAGACTAGATGGTCTCTACATTCTGGATATTCACATTCTTCAGTTGATTCCTTAGAGTCATCTTCTGGTTTATGTTCTTCCCTTCAAACAATTTGGTTAGGGCATCAAACATAGCTTTAGGTGTCTTGAGAGAGGAAACCTATGGGATAAGGTGATATTTGATAGAATCAGCAATGATCCTCTTTGCCATAACCAACTTCTTCTTATGTAAGGCCTTAGCCTCGTCTCCCTCTGGAACTGGAACCTCCTCATGGATGTAGGAGTCCAACTCATTTTCTTCCAGGACCAGGGAGATCCTATACTTACTGGCTCAGAGGATATCAGCTCCCTCAAGCTTTTCATCAAGCTTGGTATGATGAGACATATTAACTGAGAACCTCAAATGGAAATACAAAAGATTTAGATATTACCAGGTCAACATGTCAGATTTGGATTTGGAGCTGTAATCCTGCATTGCTGGATCAGGAGCAAATTAGGGTTTTGCTTTTCCAGAGTTCTGTCTAGCCAAATGCCTTGAATTTTATCCCTAACTTCAATTTTGGGGAGGAGATCAATCCAGGCATGGGCTCACTAAAAAATTCCTCTTCTATGAAAATCCCTAATTTTTGGCAGTAGTGTCGGGTCCAAAACTAAAACACCTCAGAATTGGATTATGCTTCGACAGAAAGATGCGCCTTCAGGAGGAGAGTTATTCCACCTTAATTTTGCTGAAAATCTGTAGAGGAAGGTCCACAAACTAGGAATCCCTAGTTCCTACAGCTGCACAGTGTCTTCTTCTTAGGTTAGCTCTGATACCATGTTAGTTTTTCAACATTAAGCTAGCATTATTAGGATCTTTAACTGAGAGAATAACAAACATAGCAATCAAACACAAGAGACAATCAACACTGTTTTTTCCTCAGGGAAACCATAAATGGATAAAACCCCACAACATCCTCAGAGATAGAATCAACACCAAAATAGAAAATCCCAAAACAGTAACTGATCTCCCAATAGCAGTAACCTTATTCTTATCTAGCCCCAGTGTCTTCTCCTTCCTCAACTATGTGGTACACTTGAGTGTGTATGTGATGTGTACTAAATAGAGAATTCACCTCTCTATTTATACTACTTCCCAACATGAATAAAACCCTATTAGGGTCGACTTCACCAAGTGAGTCTAATAACCCTAGTGCCCCAAAACTGTGGCATTAGAGGAAATTTCAACTCAAAATGGGCCTTTTAACTTTTATTCAAATTCCATGTCATCATGTGTTAGCCAATGGAATTGCTTTAAATTTGAAATACTGTATAGGTCTTAAACACTTCTTTAATATAAATTTGGGGATAGGTATCATAAAAAAAGCTATTTTTTTTGTTTGTATTTTTGACATATCTCCCCGTGTTTTTACTCAAATTTCGATTGGGAGAGCTCATTGGATGCGGAATTAAATTCCGCATCCAACGAGTACCCACTCGGCATACTTTTGACGGAACCCCCTACCCCAAAAATAAGAAATACCTGAAAAAACGAAATGATGATGTCATCATTCCATTTTTTCAAGTATTTCTTGTTTTTGGGGTAGCGGGGTCCATCAAAAGTATGCCGAGTGGGTACTCGTTGGATGCGGAATTTAATTCCACATCCAACGAGCTCTCCCAATTGAAATTTGGGTAAAAACATGGGGAGATATGTCAAAAATACAAACAAAAAGTAGTTTTTTTCTTTTCTTCCTCCAAAATTAATAAATATTATTTTATTATTTTAACTATTATTTTATTAGTTCATTTTAGGAGGCCCATTTTGAGTTGAAATTTCCTCTAATGGTACTTTAACCCTTAGACAATAGGAGGGTTACCCACAATGACTTGACATGACTTTTTTACATTATATATCCTTCCGATCGGAACATCGGGGCATGACAATATGACTCAATTACATAATAGATACATCCCAGAATAAACATCAGGTTACAAGACATAAGATACATAGATGAATACATTCTGAAGTTACAAATACATCAACACTACCTTCATGGACACCAGCATAGAATGAAGCACTGTCTCACTCCTGCCAGGGATAGCTTCTCCCCAAAGAGAATTGTCCAAAGTATTTGCAATAACCGAGAATTTCTCATCATTGGTCAGCTATTCAGCGAGTTCAATAAAAAGAGGATGTCCTGAGCCTATGGAGATTGAAGAGGTAGACACTGCCAGCATGCCCAAAAAACATAAAATAGAACAGGGGCAGCAGTTAGTGCAGGTTAAAAAGATAAATACAAAGGGGCATATGAAGAAGAAGAATATGGAGAAAATAAAAACAAGAAGAGCCCAAGGCATCCAAATTTCAAATCCTAGAATATGTATTTGACGGGCATACTCCAAACAGGCATGCATCCAAAGAAGACTGGCTAGACTCTTACCGGGAAAGGGCTGATAAAACTTTTAAAGAGACAGTAGAGCTGTATAGAAAGATAATGTAGTTTCCTTACCCAAACATGACATTAAATACCATAAGGGATCATGCCACTAACACCCTTAGCTTATCTTTGACGACGGGAAATAAGGTGTCATAGGTTAACGAACCTCATAAAGGTTCCCACTACTGACATAATACATCTCAACAAACAAAGTGGGGATATCTTGAATGCTAGACTGATGAAGCCCACAATACATATGTCAAAGCTAGAGGGAAGTAAAAGAAAGACTTTGGATATTTTGAGGAAGGTAAGAGTGGAGAACAAAGCCCTCAAGGCCCAAATCAACAATTTTCAAAATGATGCAATACAAATAGAGGGAACAAAATATAAGGGAGTTTTGAGTCAGAAATTGCTTAATGATAAAGAGAAATAGATCCAGATACTAAAAAATAAGTTGAAAATCCCTTCTACCCATCTCACTCAGATAGACGAGATGGCTGATTTCTAAAAAGAGAAAGAGACATTGAACGCTGAGCTAACCGACTGCAAATCCAAGCTACTGAAACTCGAAGAAAAGGAAAGGTAGTGGGAAGTAGACATCCAGATTTTGAAGAAAAGTGAAACATAATTAAAGTCCACATAAAGGGAGCTTCAAGGAATAGGTGCGGAGATTGCAATTCATACCATAGGTGTATCTAGAGAAATAGACACCAATTCTCTTTCTAGGGCAATGTCCCAAATAGGCCTGAAAGATACAGAGCTTATTAAGTTAAAGTAGCAGATTCAGGAACTAGAAGAGTAAAAAGGTAAAGAAAGACAAGAAAAGGAAAAGATGGAAGAGAAATTCCAAGGATTGGCACAACAAAATGCCATGTTAAGCCAGCAGATGGTCGGTAAATTGGCCTTGCAAGGCGCTAGACATTTGATTTGGGATCAAATCATTATAGAAGATGACAAGTTTCGACCTTATATAGATTTAATTGCAGACCAGGAAAACACTGTCATAGAGGTCAAGAAAAAGGTTCTGACAGTATTAGGGGAAGTGCAGAAAAGACTTGTTTCAACAGCAAAAAATATCATTGCTTTCCTAAGTGCCTTGTCAGATGATTTGGCCAACCGATACGGTATCCAGAACAAGGTTTCTGTCATCTCTGGGGCTAGAAAGGTAATTGCCAAACACAGGATGTTTGATACTATACAAGCCAAAATAGGGATTATTGAGCATAAGGTCCAGGAGGTTATCAGGCTATTCAGACCACTGGTAGACAGAGGGATCCCTTTCTTCTGGGAAGAGAAGGGAATTTGATTGTCTCGAAAGGAGTACCTGGAATGTTTCGTTCATTGCCGATTAGACAATAGCAAGTTTAGAGATATGCAACAATCATTGTTAGAAAAGATCGTTGTCAATAAGTTGACCAGTGAATTTGAACTGTTGTTTAATTTTAAAGCCACCTATTGTGAAGTCCCTGAGACCTCATACCCAAAAACTATGGAGCTCAAAGTGCAACTTTTTCTAGTCCTGACCTATAGACATCTATTTAGCAATACTGGTTGATCAAATTTAAAATGAAACCATAGAACTGGCAATGATAGTACATGAGAATTTTTCTCTATGGGAACGTCCTTCCAATGGTCACCTCTCCCGGATCTTTGTACATCTATCACTCACCGGATGAAAACATGGAAGAATCTCACACATATTTTCTCTTGCAATCCATATTTCATTTTTCAATTTTTTATGTAAATCATGGCCGATGTGTCACATTAGAGTTTGTTGGAAGTTGTTTTTCAGTTGTAACAAGTTTTGATTGCCGAACCTTGGATTGGGAAGTCCAAAATACTATAAATATATCTCCTGAAGAAGGAGAAAGGGTTGGAACCGATTTAATTTTGGAGTGTATGATTTCAAGAGTATTTTAATAAAGTCACGGAGCCAAGGTCAGTGTTTTCCACAGGGATTCATGTGTTGTTTGTATTACAGTCCGTTGCTTCCTTTCTCATGTCAATGTTTTTCTAGTTTATCTCTTCCATTATGTTTTCCTTCATGTCTGAAATAAGTGTATAACAATTTGGGGTTCATACATGCTATGCTCCGTCTGTTGTTTCAGATATCCACTAAAGCTTTATTCTAAAGTTAATACAGAATTCATTTTCCAATGCTTTGTATTGATGGTCTGTTCATGTTCTTCTTTTCCACTAGACAATTATAATTTGAATGTGATTGAATGGCTATCTTGCCTCTGTGTTGAAATATCCTACATAAGTTCTGTCCACTTCTGTTACAATTCTTGACTCCATCGCCCGATAATTCTATGTCTTGTTTCAACCAATTTTATGAACAATTTATATTTTCACTTGTACATATCTGGTATTGTTAATATTTGGTGAGAGATCCCTCTCGAAAGAGCAGAAGGCCAGTTCTCTCTTCGAAAGTGGCTTTGCTGTTACCTGGGAGTGAGCCTTCCGTAACCTTTGGTTCAATTCCAGTGCTAACAACGTCCTTAGTAATTCCCAAGTTTTTTTATGTTTCGATACAATGACATTTCTCCTAGACCAGCATCAGGGGTGTTCTAGTCTCTAATCATTTGATAGATCTCCCTCCATTTGAATTATGGGTTAGCTCCTGTAAAGGCCTTAGTGTCCTCAAATTTGATCTCGGTCCAGGAGATGATCTCCACATATGAATCGACCTCACTGGACTTTTCTTTCTTCTTGCCACTCATTTTAGGCATGGTGTGTGTTTATCATTTCCACACTGTCCTTCGGGAGGTAATCCTTCTCTATGAGAGTATAACCTGTGACATGAGCATGGTGAGAGATGTCATAGTAATACCGTGGTTATCTCAAATAGCTAAAAAAATATGAATTATTGTATCAAAAATGAAATAACCTGAAATAAGAGAAAAAGCCACTAACTTTATGAATGACTATTCTTTAAAACAGAGAGTGCAATCAGTGTGTAGTGTTATAATAGAGAACATAGCTATATTTACCATTCTATTGTTTTCCATTCAGAAACCGTTTTGTGAGGTGGAGAGAAGTACTTCCTTGGAAGTTTCTTAGTCATTTATGCTTGTGAAAAGGGTGCACGTTTACAAAGTTTAAATGAAAACTCATCAGCCCATGTGTTTATGCCACTATGTGAGTTACACCTTGTTATCATAACTCCTCCTTGGTGTTCTTGAACAACAATAATAGGTCATAACAAACTGAAAGATGAACATTTTACCATTTGTTCTTTATACATAAATGTTAGTTGATTATCCAGGTTAGTGGAGTTTGCAGGTTTTGTTTCCAACCTCTTGTTTATTAATCCCAAAACGCTAAAACAAAAGAGTTTTTCTTTAAAACTTTCTCAGGATGAGGATGTGCAACAAAAGAACGATGAAAGAAATACACCATATCAACGAAAAAATGGACACTTAAAAACTGAAATCCATGTGACCTTGTTGTGAAACTGAGTGGTCTCAAGTAACACCAATAATATCCTTTCTCATGAAGTGCTCGACATCTCCTCTTAATACGGTCGTGGTGAAGTATAGTGTGAGTATGCGCAAAAAGTAAGGGAAAAAACCCTTATTCTAAGCCTAGAATGTAAATCCCAATATAAGATGAATGAAGATGAGCCAGAACTGTGGATTGGGTGGGCGTCCTCACCTTAGCCTAGACATGACACAAGAAAACTCTTGTTAGAAATGGATATGTCCAGCTTGGGGTGGAGCTCTTCCCTAGGAGGTATGAATGCACATCCAGGTCCTCAACAATATAATCACACGAGAAATGAAAAATCCAAAAAATCCCCATGACTAGGTGGGAAGACGGCAGTAAGGCCCAAAAACTACTCAAACCCCAACCTTGGAGGACTATAACTGTGGAAAATGGAATGAAAGAAATCCTACATTTTGTGGACAAATTTTTTACCAGGAAAGCGGCTTTGGGACGGAGGGGAAAAAACCATCAAGGTGAAAAGAAGCTATGACGTGTTTAACCTAACCCTAAAATAAATATATAAAGGTTTAAAACTTTGACAAGAGTATGGGGTTAAAATCCCTACCTATTGATAGTCGAGATGGAAACTGTGTTGAGCGTAGTGAGAAAGCTCCAGTTGTCCCTTATCAATTAGATTCTCTTCAAAATGACGTTCATGGTATATTACAAATAACAATGCACCTGTATTTATATAAAAACTAGAAAAAGAGTCATTAATGTGGTTGTTGGGGAATCTGATACGATAGGTGGTCAATACATCATTAGGAATGAAAAATGCGGTCACTTGTTATGTAATTTCGATGTATCGATGATCTCCCCAAAATCCTCTGACACTATCGGCAATGAAGCGTAAGTTTCTCTGACCATATCGACAGCCAATAACAAGTTTTCTCCTAATGTGTCGGTAGAAAATGATGATTTTCTTTGATCATGTGGGCAGAAAATGATGAGTTTCTCCTACTATGTCGGCAAAAAATGATGATTTTCTCCAACCACGTTGAAGAAAAATTGTCAAAATATTCTGATGGGTTTTTTCCTCTATCCTTGTACTGATCGTGAATGCATCCGCGGGAAACTCAAAACTTTCTGAAACTGGGTCATGAGTAAACATTGGGAAATTTCTTTGATTCTTGTCGGTGTTCATTCAGGAGTTACTCCCGATTGTGTCAGTGAGTTTCTACGAGTTGTACCGAAATGACACTTCATGGAAAATCTTCTTTTTCCCAAGCCAATGTGTCAGAACTACTGGTTGAGTTCTTCCGACACGTAAAAAAAAATCGCCAAATTCTTTCGATACATCGACGGAAAAGGGTGAGTTTTAACTTAGCCAAAAAAATTATTTGCCAACCTTTGGGGAAAAACTAAGTGTTCAAGATGGATTTTCTGGGAATGAAAAACTAGTCTAGGTAAGCTTTTAATGAAAAGTAAGGAGGGGTCCTAAAATGTAGAAAAATTGGGGAACCAGTTGTAGTAGCAACAATTGGAAACTTGCCGGTGAACACAGATCTTTGAAAAACTGCATTTGGAAAACAAGACTGCTACATGGTACTTGATTATGGATATATAGCAATTTATTCAATGCATTCTTTGATATCATTTAAGAAGCTAGACTTATTTGGGGATGTAAAAATCCGTTCATCACATCGACTGTAGTATTTTAGGAGTAGGGTAACCAAGATTAGAAGTCTTGATAACTCTCTTGGGGACAAAATATGAGATTCATTTTTCCTTTGTCTTTTGGTCACCACTAGATATGACTCCATAGGATTGTAACAATTTTAAACATATGTGTTTTTTGTTCCTCATTCCAATGATTATTAGCATTCTTTTAATGCTTTCTATTTTAATGACATTTTTCTTTTGAGTCTTCCTTGATTTCTTCTTCTATTTTGAGAATTTGGTCTAGGTTCTTCCATCCATAATTTCATTTTGTGTGAGTGATAAACTTGTTTCAAGCTCACGGAAGAAGAAGAACCTCTCTGAGCAATCCTTTTGATCTGTTGGTTTATTCTTTCAACATGTTTTCTTTGATGTAGATTGTTTACTATAAGCCTTTTGTCTTTCTTTTTGTAGCATGGGATTATTTTTAATGTCATACATCCGTCAGACCTTCTTCCTTTCCATGGTTCTATCATAGTAATCTTCCTTGGATAGATATTAGTGTGAGGATGGACGGGGCCCCAAGTGTTGATTGCATGGGCAGACTCAGGTTTACTATAATCAATCAACAACACCCCTAACTCACTGGCCCTTTCGGCGACAGACCGCGAAGCGATCTAAAGTCTCACCCGAAGTGAATCTAATGGGTTAGCCAAGACTCAAGTGTCTTGGACCAGGTTCTGCGCATCCTACTTCTCTTCTCTTACTCCTGCGAGTCACAAGATCAACTATATCGGTGCATCGCACGTCCCCTTCTACTCGCAGCACTTTTATCCGTGCGATTCTTATCCACGCGCAAGTCGCACGGTTTCTTCCCACGTCGCACAACTTCCACTTA
This sequence comes from Pseudotsuga menziesii, assembly GCA_001517045.1. NCBI lineage: Eukaryota > Viridiplantae > Streptophyta > Pinopsida > Pinales > Pinaceae > Pseudotsuga > Pseudotsuga menziesii. The sequence goes on from LPNX010350748.1 coordinate 174,977, forward strand.
CTCACAATATCTCCAACCTTATCGCATCTCTGCACACCGCGGGACACCCAACCTCTCCTCAACGCTAAGCCCTCAGCTCGCAGTATCGCGCACCGCAGCTCCTCTACCGGTGCGATATCGCCTCTCTGCGATATCCTACCACTACGACTTTGCACTCTTGGCGTTGACTGTGTCGATATGCGAAACTCTACTTCCCAGAAGTTATACCGTGATTAAATGGTCATTAGAAACAGACGTAAAGGAGTCTTTAAGCAGCTTACTAAAATACTTCAACTTATCTCTATCTTCCTGCATTACCATGAGCTAAACAATACATACATTCACTTACTGCAACTAACATTATATGCATAATAACCAGTAACAATAAGTAAGTACAATCACATTCATGCAACACATAACACGCAGATTTAACGTGGTTCACCCCCAGGATGGGAGCTACGTCCACCAAACTGTGCTTATATTATATATCTTGAGGGAAGTTAGCACAGTCTGTTGCACCGCATATGCAGCACGAGATCTCTTCTAGATCTCTGGCCTATTTCTATCTCTATATTGCCTTTCTTTCAATATATCCTTCCCTCTCTGTCTTCTCTGTGGATGGTTACATACAGACTCAAATGAATCACAAACAAGCTAGGTGTCTGGATCGTTACAACACAGTCTGTCTGGCTGACTCCTGAGTCTACTTCAAAAATAATCAACTGACCAACTAACGACTCATCCTACGAACCAACCAACCCTTTACAATACAAAATACAAGATTTTATAGGCGGCCCGAAGGTCTCGCCATTACAACACTGTGGGCCTATCCCAACAGTAACCCAAACCCTAATTAGTGATAGTCGGTCCTCTCTGTCCTTGAGGTAGCCGCTTCCCGTCACACCACAGCTCTCTGCAGTCTTCCATGCTTCCCGGCACTGACCATGGGTACTATGCACCGCTTCTCTGTTTTCTGTCCTTCGCCTTCAATGCTTGAGCCTCGTTGCTCCTTCTTCTTTATGAGGGACACTGAGCCCTCCTGTCTTCCGCCGCTGCCTTCAATGCAGTGGGTGAGCTCTCCCTTCTCGGCCGCTCAGGTACCGTTGCCTTTCTTTGACTTTCGCATCCCAAAAAGTCATGGTTTTCGGCTCTGCTCTCCAGTTGGAAACGTGCTACGGCGTCGTAGCTCTGCCTTGTCTTCTTTCCACCAAAACTATATCTTTCTGCCAAAACTAGCAGCTTCTTCTGTAGCTGTGGGACCCTGCTCCAACAGTCCCCTAACACTTACTTGTGGCTCGTCCTCGAGCCACCTGCAACAGGCTTCTCCTGCTGCAACTTATCCTTCACCTCCTGCGAAGTCTTCTACAACTTCTGCCGAAGTCCTTCAACTTTGTTCTTCATTACCTCGACACGTTCTCTTGGAATTTCGGTAACTTAGTTCGTTGGGATCTCTTATCCTTTCTGCCCATAGTCACGGTTTCACTCTCTTTGCTCTTTCTTCTCTATGAGCGCTCTAGTGTTTGAGAAGTGTTCCATAGATATCCTTTCCTTTTTATCTGGGTTAGAACTTTTATCACAAGGAAAATCTGTATCTTCCATCCTTCTCAAACATTTCCTTCCATCTAGAGCCTCGTGGATGGAGAAGAAGCAACCCATGAACTCCGCTCCGAGAACAAGCCTTTGTCCTCATTCTGGAAGTCTCCCCTCCGCTGGGCTTGCAGTCTTCTTCCACTTCTCTTCTCTTCGAAGTGGTCCAGATCCACATGCTGCCGCTGACCCTCGGGTTTTTGTTTCAGTACCTTCACAATCTTTCATGATTTTATTAGCTAATCAGGTAGGTCAGCGATTTTCTCCCGTTGCTTTCTTTTTCTCATTTTTACCTTTCTCCTAGCGGGAGATTTCTTCTCATCATTCTTCTGCTCTGCTTTCTTATCTTCAGTGATCGGCTCGGCATTTTTCTTCTCCTTAGCAGAGATTTTAGTGACAACTTCTACTTCGAGCGCTTGACTCTTCATCCTTAGCGACTGTCTAACTTGTGCTGTCTCTAATTTCACAACCTTGGGTGGTGTCGTCATGGCAAACGCACAGCCAGTACGTTCTTTCTAAACTTTACTTCTATAGCTTCGTCCTCAGTCAGAATTCGCTTGGCTCAATACTCTGGGCGTGCAGTGGCTTCGAACTCTGGAAGTCACTGTACTCTACAAATTAATTGGCTCTGCACAGGGGACACTTAGCACTACCTTGCATAGCTCTCGCGATTTGGCAACTGTACCCTTCCTACTTGAAGGATGTCTGCTTTTATGCCGAAGGCATACTACCGGACGCAACGGTCCTCCTGGGTCAACCCCGTTGGTCATCATCATTACTTTGACGAGACCCTACCCGTCATTCTGATCTGTCATAATTGCTGAGATCTGATCACGTGTCCCTCAAAGCGTGAATATCTAGGCACCGGTGTCGTCAGAGATTTACCAAATCTAGAAAAATTTATTATACTGCTGCCAAATCTACGGTAGGGGATACAGGTCATTTCTTCATTAACTACCTGCCAGATAGTGACTTGAATAGCCCACTGTCGGTTGCAAACTGAGTACATGGTAGGGGGAAACATCTTACTGCTGTGATGCAACTCCGCATCACCTGCGCGAACAAACAGTGTTAAAAAAAACAATTTTTTTTTTTTTTTTTTTTTTTGGGGTAGACTCATTCCCAGTGCGATGCCTCCTTTCAACTACACTGGACATCTGCACCGCCATAAACTATTCATGCTAGGGCTGAGAGGTGGGGAGGCTGTCACTATAGATCTTAAGCTTACTGCCGTTAATCCATGTGGGCAAGAGCTCCCCGTTCAGCTGGCTGAGCTGAACGACACCTCCTTCTGTGACTTGGTGGATCTGGTATGGCCCCAGCCAATGCGTCTTAAACTTCCCTAGGAACTTGATGAATTTTCTGTCATAGAGGAGCGCCAGGTCTCTAGTCTGGAAAGTCTTATTCTTAATGTGTCTGTCATGCCAAGCTTTTTCTCGGGCCTTCTGTACTCTCTGATGGAATCCAGCGATGAACCGGTCTTCTTCTAAGGCAAGCAGCTATGCTAACCTTGCTTCGGCTGTGTCTGTATCAGTCATCCCGGTAATCTGAGCGATTCTTAAACTGGGGAGAATATAATCCATAGGCATAACAGCCTCTTGTCCATATACCAAGCTGAAAGTGTGTGTCCCGTAAGTTTCATGCATGTGGTTCAGTATGCCCATAAGACAGTGTTAACTCTGAGGTCCCAATCATTCCTCTGGCTATTACAGATCTTAGTAAGAGCATTTTCTAAAATATTATTGAAGTCCTCCACTGTACCATTATCCTGCGGGTGGTAGGGAGTGCTCTTATGGTGCTGGATCTGGAATTCTTCTGTTAATGCCTCAATAGTACTGTTCAAGAAATGTGTACCTTGATCACTCATCAAAATTACTGGGCATCAAAACCTGCTGATATGTTTTCAAACAGGAACTGTGCGGCTGTAGTAGCATCACAGTTTCTTACTGCTTTTGCCTCTGCCCATCTGGTGAGGTACTCTGTTCCGGTAATAATATATCTCGCACCAGTGCGCTTCCCTGGTGGGTTGATAGGACCCACAAAATCTATAGCCCATTTGTCAAATGCGCGCAACGTGACCTGTGGTCGCAGCGGCATTTCATCATGTCGCGAGGGTTTTCCTACCCTTTGGTAGATATCGCAACATCTGCAAAAGTCCTTGGTGTCTTTGTGCAATGTAGGCCACCATAATCCTGCCTCTAATATTTTCTGCGCAGTCGGTTTTCCAGCGAAATGACCTCCTGCGGTTCCTGAATGAGCCTCTCTGATAATAACGTATTTTTCATGCGGCATTACACATCTTCGTAGAACTTCATCCGGGCCTAACTTGTATAGGCATCCTGCAATGAGGGTGAAGTCTGCTGCCTTAACAACCAACTGCTTCTTTTGCTGCTTAGTAAACTCATCAGGTGCTACTCCTGTGGTGAGGAATTGAATAATGTCGGCATAGTACTCATCTGCAATCTGTATGGAAAACAACGGCGCATCTGGCAGATTGTCTTCTAGGTTACCAGGCTCTTCTCCTGAGTCTAACCACGACAGATGATCTGGTCCTGCATTCAGTCTTCCTGGTTTCACAGTGATTTCAAAATCATACTCCTGGAAGAGGAGTAACCATCTGCAGATTCTCCCCCCTAACACTGGTTTATTGACTAGGTACTTCAATGCGGAATGGTCAGTAAACATTTTAAACGAGGCGCCCAATAGATAGTGCCTGAACTTCTGCAGTGCATATACCATAGCTAAGCCCTCCCTTTCTGTTGTGGTGTAGTTTTTTTCCGCTGTGGATAGCTTTCTGCTGGAATATGCGATGGGATGGTCAAGATCCCCTTCTCTTGACTGGGTCAAGATGATTCCTAATGCGATGCCAGATGCATCCACATGTACATGGAAAGGCTTAGGCTAGTCCGAAAATACTAGGATGGGTGCTGTAACCATCTTCTCCTTAAGTATGTCTAGACTCTGCTGGCATTCCTCGTTCCATAGGAATTTTACATCCTTCTTGAGCAATTTCTCCATCGGAACTGTAATATTTGCGTAGCCCTTGATGAACTTTCTATAATACCCGGTATGACCAAGTACTGTCCTCAGTTGCTTGACTGAGGTGGGTGCTGGAAGGTTTACAATGATAGAAATCTTGGCGGGGTCTACCATCAAGCCTTGTCTACAAACAATGTGACCCAACAAGATACCAAATGGTGCACATAATATACATTTTTTCAAGTTTAGAGAAATCTGGTACTGCCTACATTTCTCTAACATCAATCTGAGATCGCTTATGTGCTTATCGATTAACCCAAATACAGTCCAGTCATCGAAATATACTCCTAAGAACTTATGGATGTATTCTTTAAAGATAGCAACTACTACTCTAGAAAATATAGTTGGTGCATTCTTAAGACCAAAGGGCATTACCGTATACTGGAACGAGCCCCATTCTGTTGCGAAGGTGGTCTTGGATCGATCTTCTGGATGTATTCTGATCTGGTGGTAGCCTGAAAACCCGTCGGTGAAGGAGTAGACCTCTTGTCCTCCCATGTTGTCTAATACTTCATTAGTGAATGGTGTTGGAAATGGATCATGAAGTGATGCATCGTTGAGTTTTCGCAGATCAACATAGATCCTGATGTCCCCTTTTGTTTTCTTCTCTTGCACTACCATACGGCTAACCCATTCGCTTTCCTCTACTGGATCAATGATGCCTGCTGCTAGCATTTTATCAATTTCGTCCTTTACTTTTTCTTTGTAGCGCGGATTCAATCTATATGGGCGCTGCTTAACTGGTCTAGCATCCTCATTTAATGGTATCCTCATGACTCCTAGGTCTCTAACTATTCCCTTCATCTCTGTGAACTTGGTGGGAAATAGGTCCTGATAGTCATGTAGCAGATCTGTAATCTATCCGACTATTTCATCATTCCAGTAGTCTCCAATAGAGGAAAACTTAGGTTCTGCGTCTGTGCCAATATTGATCTTTTTAATCTTGATGGGCTCGGTGATTGCTGGAATCTCTAACTGTGGTCCCTCCACATCACGAGTGCCTTCTGATTATGGAATGTTGGTGTTGCGAGGATCCTCATCCGCCTCCTCTGATTCTGATGCAAAATTATAGCATTCCAATGCCTCTTCTAGCTGGATAGTCCACTCAGGTTGGACTGGTACTGAGATGGTGCGCTCCTCAAAAATATTTGTCTTGATTATGTCTAGGGCCTGAGCAACACTTGGATGTTCTGACTCAAACGCAAAGGTGAGTAGGAAGCTGTCCATCATAAGTGACCATGTGGTTGTTCCCTTGCGCAGCTCGGTCTCTGTATACTAGTTCCTTGGAACTGTGTCCAATGTGTGAATGAATCTGTGAACCCATTCATCCTCTGGAATGTTCGACCAGTTCTGTTCACACGTCTGAATGTGTACCCTAGGGTCAGTTTCTCCTGTGTACTTGTGCTGAACATACCTTCTGGCATCAGAAAATATGATCGTCATCAGTCTTTTGATATTATCCCATGATGCAATATTCTCTTTATGCGCATACCACCATCTTGCAGGTGTGGCTCGAACTGCAAGGTCCATAGCTGCGATCCTCTGCTCATGAGGAATTTGTTGCTCAAACTGTTCAAAAAAATCCTGGATATCCGTCAGACCATGATATGATGGGGTCTCAGTGATCTCGGTGCCAATCCATTGCAGTGACTTACTGATAAACGCATATCTGCGCACTGAGACTTCGTAAAGTCTGTTCTGCCAGTTTTATAGACCAACATCAGAATCCGATGCGCATGAGCTGTCGCATCGCCAATTAATGTTCCCTTCTGCGGTTGGATTGATGTAGTCATTCTGGTTCGCAATCATCTGGTAGAGACTATCGATGTTATGTGCCTCTTCCTCTGCTCGGATAGGTTCAATATATCTAGGACCTTGGTAAGGATCCAGCGGTGCGATGACCCGGATCTGCGCATCCTCAAAGGTCATTTGTCTTTTCTTTAGGTCAATGAAAACTTTGCTGCCAATTGCCCAATCAATACTTAATAGTGCTGGATATGGTCGACTTTCACCAATGATTTCTATAACCTCGAAGTCCACAAAAGTACGAACTCCGTCAATATCAACTGGCACCTGCGGTAGTCGACCCAATGGTGATACTTGCTGCTGATTAGCTAATCTTAGGTGGATAGGTGATAGGGATAACGAAGTACTACCCATCTGTTCCCATGTCTACTTAGTTAGAACATTGACCTCTGATCCTAGGTCTAAGACAACCTCATCCATTTCAAACTCACCAATATGCGCTGTGAGTTTCATCTCTCTTCCTGACCTTGCATGTCTTGTAATATTATGGACAGCGCGGTGTGCACTGCCCGAGAGAGAGGGTTGTTGATACTGATCTATCATGCGCTGTAGCTCACCGACAGCTTTATCATTTCTCAGGAGTTTCAAGCAGCTGTGCAGTAAGGCTTGTACACTTCCTATCGATTCATCCTCGTCACATCTTCCCGATCTGGTAGCCTGCTGTGCCTGCTCAGGGCTATCGCTACAAGGTACTTGCTGCGGTATGCTCCTAGATGGCGGTACCTACGGTCCTGATAGTGTAGGTTAATCAAAGGAATCCTTGGCTTCATGAAAGGTCTCTTTATTCTGCTATAGGTCGAGTGCTATTGCTTTACTAGGAGCTCTACGCATCCACCCCTGACTTGTGTTCTTTCCGGTCTCCTGCGATGTGCCACTAGTGGAAGCACCGCTCCGAGTCACAATATTGACTCTTGGTTCTGGTTCTTCTTTCTCAGCAATGATAAGTTGGATGTTCTGGTGTGCGGCTGGTTTAGGGTCTCTGATCTTAGCTATCAATATAGGACACTCTTCTATGGTATGATCATAATATTTGCAGTAGTTACAAGTAGTAGTGGCGTTCTGACAGTCCCTAGCATAGTGTCCTGTGATTCCAAAATTATAACAAGTGACTGGTCCACGACCTTGGCCAAAACCTCCTCCTCGGCCAAAGCCTTCTCCTCATGCAAAGCCTCCCCCACGGCCTCATCCTCTGAATGCTCCTGCACGGCCTCCATAAGCCTGATCCGGCTGTGGTCCTGTTGCTGGACCCTGTGTGTCTGCTTGGACTCTGTACACATCATGTGTTCTTTCTGACATGAGATCATAAGCTCGGCAGTCTTGTTGATCATGCCCGACGGATTTACAGAAGATACAATATAGGTTTTTAGGTGTCTGTACATACTTTTGAAGCAAAGGGCATTGCTGAGGTGGATGTCCTTGTGTTTTACATATTTCACACCATGGCACTTGCGTTCATGGTAAGGGGTTAGGAGCCCCTGACGCTAAATATTCTGCAAATACTGGACAGTTGTCTTTACTGTGGCCCTGTTCTCTACACTTTATGCACCATATGTCTTGCATAACCTCTTTCCCTTTTTTAAGTTCATGTATCTGTAACGTAAGGTTGGCCAACTGGGTCTGTAGAGTTGTCATGCCTGTACTGGTTTCTGCTAAAGGTGAAGCCTCTAGTTTCATTGCCATATCCAGCGCTTCATCTTGAGTAGCGACTTTCTGCTGCATTAGTGGCATTCTAATATGAGGGAGTAGCGCTGCAATAAACCATTCCTTATGCTGCTCCGGCGCAAACTCAAAACTTACTTGGTCTATAAGAGCTTTGAATTTCTGGTCAAAGTCCCATACTGACTTTGATGGTAGCTGCTTAATATCCTTAAGCTCTGTAATGCACTGAGACTCAGACTTAGGTTTCTTAAATTCTTTAATCATGGCGTTCTTGACCTGGGCAAGCGTCTTGGGTAATGTAGTGTACTTTATGTACCATGTCAAGGATCTGTCTCTGAGTGTGGTGACCAACTGTACAAGTTTAAGGTTATCGTCATTGATGGTTTTAATGGTCCACATAGCTTCGCATAGGAACCAATGTTGTTCCGGGTCTTCTGCTCCTGTACCTTTAAAAATAGGTAGCTTCATGTCGTCTCCCATTCTATTTCTCTATGGTGGGTTCTGACTGACTGGGGTACTACCACTCAGCGGTGTAGGTGAAGGTGCTGTAGCGGGAGTAGGTACTGACTGTGAGCTACTAGATGGAGTACCTATGGGGTTATTCTAAGTCCCTGTCTGCTTCTGTGGAGTATAGGGGTGGTAAGGGATACCCCCCTCTGGTTCTTCTGTGGTGCTAGGGCTCTATTGTCTAATATTGTCTGAACTATCTTCAAATATAGGAGAACTAAAATCTACTTTATACTTCTTTCCACTACGAGTTCGTCCAATGTCATCAAAATCACTTTCAAACTCTTGTGACATTACTATATTTACTTATTCATCTGAGACTAGATCCATTGTTCCTTTTTCATATAGCAGCATCTTAAGGGACAAGTTTAGAGATCTTAGGTACTTACCACGATATCCTCTGAAGAAGTATCGTTCAGCTGCATTGAAGCTCTTTCTCTGGTCAACTGCAAATTCTGTAACAAAGCCTTCTAGCACACCTGTCAGCCAGAAGTCCACTGCTCTTGTAATCGGATTGTCGAGGTTCTGCATGGTCTGAATCAGCTCCGGTGTCCAGACAATGTTTCTTTTCTTCTTGAATGTGTTCTCATCTGTCAACTTGGATAACCAGTCGAAAATCTCGTTTCCATAGGTTGCAAAAAATATAGCGTGTATGTCTGAAGCGATATGCTTTTCTAACCAGGCTTCTGTGCTTAGTCTCGGACTCCTATTCTCTTTCTTGGTGAACTCCCTTAAGTCTGAATCCATCCACTGGTGAAACTCTTCTCTAGTAGGATTCCAACAAAACATTAACTCCCAGTCATTTAAACCGGCAACGGAACCATTTTTTGATTGCATGGGCAGACCCGAGTTTACTATAATCAATCAACAACACCCCTAACTCACTGGCCCTTTCGGCGACAGACCGCGAAGCGATCTGAAGTCTCACCCGAAGTGAATCTAATGGGTTGGCCAAGACTCAAGTGTCTTGGACCAGGTTCTGCGCATCCTACTTCTCTTCTCTTACTCCTGCGAGTCACAAGATCAACTATATAGGCGCATCGCACGTCCCCTTCTACTCGCAACACTTTTAGCCGTGCGATTCTTATCCACATGCAAGTCGCACGGTTTCTTCCCACGTCACAAAACTTCCACTTACTCACAATATCTCCAACCTTATCGCATCTCTGCGCACCACGGGAGACCCAACCTCTCCTCAATGCTAAGCCCTCAGCCCGCAGTATCGTGCACCGCAGCTCCTCTGCCGGTGCGATATCGCCTCTCTACGATATCCTACCACTACGACTTTGCACTCTTAGTGTTGACTGTGTCAATGTGCGAAAATCTACTTCCCAGAAGTTATACTGTGATTAAATGGTCATTAGAAACAGACGTAAAGGAGTCTTTAAGCAACTTACTAAAATACTTCAACTTATCTCTATCTTCCTGCATTACCGTGAGCTAAACAATACATACATTCACTTACTGCAACTAACATTATATGCATAATAACCAGTAACAATAAGTAAGTACAATCACATTCATGCAACACATAACACGTAGATTTAACGTGGTTCACCCCCAGGATGGGAGCTACGTCCACCAAACTGTGCTTCTATTATATATCTTGAGGGAAGTTAGCACAGTCTGTTGCACCGCATATGCAGCGCGAGATCTCTTATAGATCTCTGGCCTATTTCAATCTCTATATTTCCTTTCTTTCAATATATCCTTCCCTCTCGGTCTTCTCTGTGGACGGTTACATACAGACTCAAATGACTCACAGACAAGTTAGGTGTCTGGATCGTTACAACACAGTCTGTTTAGCTGACTCCTGAGTCTACTTCAAAAATAATCAACTGACCAACTAATGACTCATCCTACCAACCAACCAACCCTTTACAATACAAAATACAAGATTTTATAGGCAGCCCGAAGGTCTCGCCATTACAACACCGTGGGCCTGTCCCAACAGTAACCCAAACCCTAATTAGTGATAGTAGGTCCTCTCTGTCCTTGAGGTAGCCGCTTCCCATCACACCAGAGCTCTCTGCAGGCTTCCATGCTTCCCAGCACTGACCATGGGTACTATGTACCGCTTCTCTATTTTTTGTCCTTCGCCTTCAATGCTTGAGCCTCGTTGCTCCTTCTTCTTTATGAGGGTCACTGAGCCCTCCTATCTTCCGCCGCTACCTTCAATGCAGTGTGTGAGCTCTCCCTTCTTGGCCGCTCAGGTACCGTTGCCTTTCTTTGAATTTCGCATCCCAAAAAGTCATGGTTTCCGGCTCTGCTCTCCAGCTGGAAACGTGCTACGGCGTCATAGCTCTGCCTTGTCTTCTTTCCGCCAAAACTAGCAGCTTCTTCTGTAGCTGCGGGACCCTGCTCCAACACCAATATAGTACTCTAGACCTCACGATCCTTAGTTATATTATACGGTTTAAATGAATTCAACATGGATTTAAAAATAGCTTCCCTTTCTACAGTCTAACAATAATTAAAGAATCTCAACTTCGATCAAATTTTCCAACACATGTTTCCCATAAGCAGCTCTTGATTTTCAAAGACCTTTGATATTATTCAGATTCCTGAGTTTCCAAGTGTCAAAAATTGAGTTGTTTTATTGTTGGGTGTTTTATTGTCTTAATTAATTCACCAAATATTTAATTATCGACCGAGGTTTTTAATCTTAGAGTTGACACAAAATTGTTAGTTTTTCAACATTAAGCTAGCATTATTAGGATCTTTAACTGAGATAATAACAAGCACAACAATCAAACATAAGAGACAATGAACACAATGTTTTTCCTTGGGGAAACCATAAATGGAGAAAACCCCACAACTTCCTCAGAGATAGAATCAACACCAAAATAGAAAATCCCAATACAGTAAGTGATCTCCCGACAGTAGTAACCTTCTTCTTATCTAGCCCCAGTGTCTTCTCCTTCCTCAACTATGCGCTACACTTGAGTGTGTATGAGTTGTGTGATAAATAGAGACTCCAGTTCTCTATTTATACTAAGCCTGGCATGACTAAAACCCTACTAGGGTTGACGTCTACTAGGAGAGTCTAATAACCCTAGTGCCCCAGAACTGCGGGGAGTTTAACCCTTAGACAATCAGAGGGTTACCCACTATGACTTGACATGACTTGTTTACATTATAGATCCTCCCTATCGAAACATCGGAGCATGACAACATGACTCAATTACATAATAGATACATCCTAGAATAAACATCGGGTTACAAGACATAAGATACATAGATGAATACATTCCGAAGTTACAAATACATCTACACTCCCTCTTAACTAGGAAGGTATTCTTTTGACACAATTTTCAGCACTGGTCTTCTTCTCTGCATCAATTGGATCATCTCGTCATCTTCACCTCCAAGTCTTCTTAGTCTTCAAGTCTTCTTCATCTTCGAGTGTTCAAGTCATCTTCTTCTTCTTTATCACGAAATCTGCATCATTATGACTACTGGCTCATCACTGCTGGATAATCACTCAATCTAGATCATCATCAAGTCTGGATCATCTCATCTAGATCACTTGATCTGGATCATCATCACAACTATATCATCACTTGATCTAGATCATCATCAAGTCTAGATCATCTCATCTGGATCACTTGTTCTGGATCATCATCAAGTCTGGATCATCATCTGCTATCTCATAATCATGCTATCTCAATTCTTCTTCTCACAGGAAGTTCTATAGAGTCAATACTATAGGCCTACCCTTCATGTAGGTCTTCATCAGTGCTTATATCTGACACTTAAGTTAGAATGGCCCACTCAGCTCTTACATCTAACCTCATCTTGTCAGAAAGGCATGCACATCACTCACATCTGACCTCATCTTGTCAGAAAGTCTCAGCACATATATCCGACCATGTGCAAGCACACCGCATCGGAAAGGCTCTACACTTACATCTGACCTCATCCTATCAGAAAGGAACAACACTTACAATCGACCATGCTCGAAAGCACCGCATCGAAAAGGCTCAACACTTACAATCCGACCATGCACAAAGCACTGCATTGAAAAGGGCTCAGCACTTACAATCTGACCATGTATGAAGCACCGCATCAGAAAGGGCTCAACACTTACAATATGACCATGCACGAAGCACCACATCAGAAAGGGCTCAACACTTACAATATGACCATGCACGAAGCACCACATCAGAAAGGGCTCTACACTTACAATCCAACCATGCACTAAGAACCGCATCGGAAAGGGCATGCACACACATATGATCATGGAGGAACTAATTCTACCATCACATCAGAATGGCCCTCAGTCCCAGACTGAGATACCTGGTAACTGAACAAGCGTCTCCATTCCCAGAATGGTAATTTCCCTTACATCTGACCTACTCGTCAGAATGTCCAACATTCACATCTGACATGGGAGGAACCTAATCCTTTAGCCATGACAAAATGTTTCATCCCTTACATCTGATCAAGTGGGAACACATCCCTCTATCACGTCAGAATGGATTCTCATTCCTAGACTGAGTTTTTCTAGTAACTGACCAGGTGCCTCCATTCCCAGAATGGAAGTTGCCCTTACATCTCTCCTACTCAACAGAATTTCCAGCACTCATATCTGACATGGAAGGAACCAATCCTCTCACCATGATAGAATGGCTCAGCCCTTACATATGACCATGGAAGGAACCAATCCTCTGACCATGTCAGAATGGCTATGAGTCTCATCACTTTCTCTTGGAGGAAACTGCAATCTAGAGAACACCAATCTTCTCCCTGAAGTACTCAAACTTTAGCCTAGCCAATGGATTCATCAATACATCAACTATCTGTTCCTCCGTCGGAACATACTGGAGCTTCACTTCTCCCCTCTGCACCATATCCCTGATATAGTGATACTTGATCTCGATATGTTTCGACTTGTCATGGAACACAGGATTCTCTGACAACTTCATGCAACTCTGGTTGTCACAATGTATACATTTAGCATCCAACTGGAGATCAAATATATCAGACGGTAGCTTCCACAGCCATACTGCCTCACAACTAGTTGAACAAGCTATGACATACTCTGCTTCAGCTGTACTCAGTGCCACACATAATTGCTTCCTGCTAAACCAAGAGATCACACCTGATCCCATACTGAAGCAACATCCTTAAGTGCTCTTCCTATCGATGGCACTGCCTGCCCAATCTGAATTGGCATAACCCTCCAGGTTAATATTCTGATTCAACTCATACTTGAGCCCATAATCAACTGTACCCCTCAGGTACCTCAGAATATGCTTTGCAGCAATCAAGTGAACATTTCTTGGATCTGTTAAGAATTGGCTCAAGGTGTTCACAGCAAAGCAAATGTCTGGTCTCATGTTCGTTAGGTACATCAATGACCTAATCATCTAACGATAAATCATAGCATCAACCAGCTCTAATGAAGCATCACTCAATAACTTCAGGTTCGATGCCATAGGTGTGGCCATGGCTTCGCAGTACATCATCCCAAACCTCTTCAAGATCTATATTGCATACTTCCCTTGTACAAGGAAGATGTCATCTTCACTCTTCCACACTTCCATGCCTAAGAAATAATGCATCATACCCAAGTCCTTCATTTTGAACTCACCAGCAGGCTTTCTCTTCATATCAGCAATCAACCCATCCGTGCCTCTCACAAATAGATCATCTACATATAGTAGAAGCATCACTGGGTTTCCTTCTTCAACCTTGTAGTAAAGGTTGGATTCTGCATTACTTTCGGTAAAGCCCAAACTGGATATAAAGCTATCAATTATGTTGTACCAAGTCCTAGGTGCCTGTTTCAAACCACACAGGTATTTCTTCAATATGTATACATGAGACTCTCTGCCATGTGTCTCAAAACCAAGTGGTTGTTCTACATACACTTCCTCTTCCACTGCACCATTCAAGAAAGCAGTCTTGACATCTATCTGGTGTATCTTCCATTTCATCACTATAGCTAGAGAAAGTACTGATCTGATGGAAGTGTATCTGGCTACATGTGCAAATGTTTCTTCATAATCTATTCCTTCTTTCTGAGAGAAACCTCAAGCCACAAATCTTGCTTTATATTTTTCAATGCTACCATCTGTAGCATGCTTGATCTTGTAGATCCATTTGGAAGTTACAACTGACTTCCCTTCTGGTCTTGGGACAACATCCCAAACATCATTCTTCATGATCAATTGATATTCTTCGATCATAGCATCCTTCCATTCTTTTCGTTTTGCCACTTCTTCATAACTAGAAGGTTCTTTATCAATGAAATCACATAGTAAAGCTACATACCTGGAACAGGATCTAGTCCTCTTTCTTTCTCTGTGATTCTCTTCTAGAGCCCCATATCTTTCCACACCTTGGATAAGTTCTCGTACCCAAGCAGGTTTCCTCTTATAAGGATTCTTCTCCAGAGGTGGATCTACAGATCTTTGTGGTTCTTCAAATTCTCAATCTTCTTCTTGAATTTCTTCATTCATGGTTGTATCATGAATTCTGGGTGCTTCAGGTTCTTCAGTAGGCCTCTTTCTGGATTTGTTGTAAGCTATGTCTTCATCAAATGTCACATCCCTACTGATGTCAACCTTCTTGTATCCAAGGAAATATATTCTGTAAGCCTTCGAGCTTTCAGAGTATCCCACAAATATACCCTTCTTTCCTGAAGGATCTAATTTTGTTCTCTTCTATTTTGGAATGTGTATGTATACAGGACATCCGAATATTTTGAGATGGCTGACTTCTGCTTTCTTGTCGGAGAAGACTTCTTTAGGAGTCTTGCTCTTGAGTACTCTATGTGGATTATGGTTCTGTACATACATCGTTGTTCTGGCAACTTCTACCCAAAGATGCATAGGAAGATCTTGATCATGAATCATAGCTCTTGCAGCTTCCATGATAGTTCTATTCTTACATTCCGTAATCCCATTCTGTTGTGGATTATAAGGAGTGGACAACTCCCTCTTAATCTTTCATTCTTTATATATCTTTTTGAATTCATTCGAAGTGAATTCTCCGCCATTATCTGATCGAAAAGTATTTATCTTCTTTTCAGTGTGATTCTCAATCAAGGCTTTGAATTCATTGAATTTGCTGAATACTTCGTCTTTGTTCTTCATGAAGTAAACCCATGTCTTCCTAGAAAAATCATCAATAAAAGAAACATAATATGCATACCCGCTTAGTGAGCTTGATGACATAGGACCGCATACATCGGAGTGGATGATTTCCAAGATTTCTTTTGCTTTGCTTTCACTACTTGGAAATTTCTTCTTTGTGTTCTTTCCTTTCGCACATCCTTTGCAGACCCCATCATGTTTTGCTTGTATTTCTAGAAGACCTTCAACAGCTTTTCTTGCAAGAGGTAGTTCTCTGTAATGCACATGTGCAAGCCTTCTATGCCGAAGTTCACTTGGTTCTACTGTGTCATGGACCAAGGCTTGTTCTAGATGGACCTTTAATTTGTATAAACCTCCTTCTTGTTCACCAATCACTACCGCATCATCAATAGTCTTTCCTATTGGCCACATGATGACTTGACCATCTATGAATGCAACCCTCATTCCTTTTGCATCCAATGCTGATATGGAGAGAAGGTTCTTCTTGAGAATTGGCACAAACAATACTTCTTTCATTGTTAGAGACTCTCCAGAGTCTAGTTTGTAGGAAGATTCCCCACTACCTTTTATTGGATATTGGTAGTCATCTCCTAGATTCATGTTTTTAGGTGATTCATGTTCTTAGAGTTTCATAAAGGATTCCTTGAATCCAGTCATATGTTTGGAAGCCCCACTGTCTATAAGCCAATCATCAATTCCATGAGTAATGTTACCTATGAGAGCGGATATCAAAACATATTCATCCTCTCTTGAAGAATCTTCACTTTCATATCAGGTTCTCTTTGATGAAGGTTCATCATCCTTTGCAGCATTAGCATGATGTATTTTCTTACTTCCCTTCTTCTTGTGAGAGCTACTTTTTTTCTTAGGACAATCTCTAGCAAAGTGTCCTTTTTCATCACATGTATAGAAAATGTACTTAGACTTATCTCTAGGCTTTCTTGAGTTATACCTATGATGAGAGTACTTACCTCTATGATGGTTGGATCTATATTTCTTGGATTGTACTTTGAGAGCTTGATCTTGACTTCCCATCTTCTCTTCTCGAGCTGCTATCTGAGCTTCTTGTTGAGAGCATTCTTCCCACAGTCTGCTGAACCTGACTAACTTCTTTCTAGCACAGATCCCTTGAATGAAAGAGTCCCATGTCCTAAGAGACCATTCAAGGTGGTCATCACAATTTCTGCATTCTCCACTTCTTCATCTACTGCTTCTAATTCTTCCTTGATCTGAGAAACCCTTGTGAAGTGAGACCGGATGGTCTCTGCATTCTAGATCTTCACATTCTTTAGTTGATTCCTCAGAGTCATTTTCCAGTTTATGTTCTTCCCTTCAAAAAATTTGGTTAGGGCATCAAACATAGCTTTAGGTGTCTTGAGAGAGGACACCTGTGGGATGAGGTGATCCTTGATAGAATCAGCAATGATCCTCTTTTCCATAACCATCTTCTTCTTATGTAAGGCCATAGCGTCATCTCCCTATGGAACTGGAACCTCCTCATGGATGTAAGAGTCTAGCTCATTTTCAGCTCTCTCAAGTTTTTCATCAATCTTGGTATGATGAGACATCTTAACTGAGAACCTCAAATGGAAATACAAAAGATTCAGATCTTACCAATTCAAGATGTCGGATCTAGATTTGGAGCTGAAATCCTGCAGTACTGGATTAGGAGCAAATTAGTGTTTTTCTTTTCCGGAGTTCTGTCCACCCAAATGCCTTGAAATTTATCCCTAAATTCGATTTTGGGGAGGAGATCAATCCAGGCCTAGGTTCACTGAAAAATTCCTCTTCTTGGAAAAGCCCTAAATTCTGGTAGCAGTGTCGGGTCCAAAACTGAAAAACCTCAGAATTGGTTTATGCTTCTACAGAAAGATGTGCCATAAGGAGGAGAGTTATTCCACCTTAATTTTTCTGAAAATATGTGGAGGAAGATCCACAAACTAGGAATCCCTAGTTCCTACAGCTGCACAATGTCTTCTTCTCAGGTTAGCTCTGATACCATGTTAGTTTTTCAACATTAATCTAGCATTATTAGGATCTTTAACTGAGAGAATAACAAGCATAGCAATCAAACACAAGAGACAATGAAAACGGTTTTTTTCCTTGAGGAAACCATAAATGGAGAAAACCCTGCAACTTCCTTAGAGATAGAATCATCACCAAAATAGAAAATCCCAATATAGTAAGTGATCTCCCGACAGCAATAACCATCTTCTTATCTAGCCCCAGTGTCTTCTCTTTCCTGAACTATGCAATACACTTGAGTGTGTATGAGTTGTGTGATAAATAGAGACTCCAGTTCTCTATTTATACTAATCCCGACATGACTAAAACCCTACTAGGGCTGACCTCTACTAGGAGAGTCTAATAACCCTAGTGCCCCAGAACTGTGGGGACTTTAACCCTTAGACAATCGGAGGGTTTCCCACTATGACTTGACATGACTTGTTTACATTATATATCCTCTCGATCGAAACATCGGGGCATGACAACATGACTCAATTACATAATAGATACATCCCGGAATAAACATCGGGTTACAAGACATAAGATACATAGATGAATACATTCCAAAGTTACAAATACATTAAAAAAAAAATATGCAAAGGAAGAAGGGTTCCTAAGGTGTCGTGCAAAATATTTTAATAAAGAAAAGATCGAAAGATATTTCAAAATGAAAAACCGAGTCAAACTCCATATATTCAACTACTAAGGTAATTAGGATGGGACAAGGCTACTAGATTAGAACAGTATCGAGCTATACTACTCTAATCTATCAACCATGAACTATGTATTTAGAAATATCACTATTATAAAAAGGTAAACTACTCTTTTACAGTGTACCCTATTAATTAAGTCACTCTACTTCTTAATCTGTGAATTAGAAAGGCTAAAACAAATCCAGAATTCTTACTATATGAATACAAAAGATTATATTATTTGATACAATATTATAACTATTTATTTTATCTAAGAAATCCAATAAGTAAAATATACATGTGGTTTGACAAATATACAGTGATTTGAATCAACTGATCTAGTTCCACTCTCCTTGAGTATTCTAAGGATATGCATTCATTGTGACCAAAACTAGAGAAGGAGGTGTATCAAAATGGATTTCAAAAGAAATAAAGAAACTGAATGGGATTAGGTCTAATTTAACTTCTACAAATAAATGTAAACTAAGTAGTGTCCCATTACAATTAATAGTAAACATTTTTTATTTATTCCATAAGCAAATGACTCTAAAAATATGTTATTAACAACCAATCTATTAACTAAGAAACATAATTCTTTTAATGAACCACTTGGAATTAAAGGTATACTATTCTCACATGAAACAACTATAATTAGGAAACAAGTAGAAAAAATAATAAAGAAACAAGTAGAAAACTTAATAAAGATATTATGTTTCCTAAATTTAAATCTATTTTCTGGAAATATTCAATAACTATAAAATAATGAAGACAAATCTTATGCTAGAGAATTTAAAAACTTAATATGCCTTTTGAACAATATAATTAGTAACTTAAACCCTGAATTCAATTACATAAGATTGAAGAAACTCAACTAAGGCTACAATTGACAAATCCTACAAAAGAAACAAAATGAAGAAATCATAGACAAAGTATATACAATCCCAAAAACAACCTAAGATAAAAGTGACAATGGATAAAAGTAATTATAGGACTTGATAGATATTTTATATTATGTAAAGTAAGGTCCTAACTAGACATAGATAGTTATTGTTCAATTGCAGAAAGGAATATATTTTCAGAAACAAGAAGACTGCACTTGAAACAAGCATAAAACAAATTAGGAAATATGAAAGGTTGAACGAAGGTTTGGTTGACAGTTTGGACAGACAGTCCGAATGACAATCTGAACGGGAAAAACAATGCAAATTACAAAATAGATGGCCCAAATGATCTTAATATCAGCTACTTATGCGTATGATATTGCAAGGTAAAGGAAAGAGTAACTAATATTATTTTAATACTTAAAACAACAGAACAATAAGAGTAACTTACACTAATTAAAAGAGAAATTATTTCCTATTATTGAACAAGTCAAATGAAAAATAACTAAAACTAACCTACAACTAAACAATAATTGACAAAAATGAATCTAGCTATGAGATAAGCCTAATATGTTAGATTTAATCAAATTATATCTATTTGCAATTATGAAACTAAGAAACAATGCTGAAAAGAAAACTGGAAACAACTGTTGCGCAACTGGCCACTAGCGATTCTGGAAATGAAAACTATTTTAACAACTTAGTATAAATCATATAAATTACAGCAAACACACATTACAAAAAACAAGGAAATAAACAGTATCAATTTACAATAGAATTAAACTACATACAGAGATTGAAAATACAAACTATTTAGCTGCAAGAAAGGAAAGAACGAAAATACACAGAAATGGGAGACCACTGGTTGTTGAGGGACCCTCTCAGCAATCAAGATTTCACTTCAATTAATCAACCACTCACAACAGTAGAGACATGTATGCGCAGCTGAAAATATAACTTTATATTGAATTTGAAACAGAGTTTACAGGGCTTCTTTTACAATGACTGATCAACCAACTAACTAGCTAGCTCGACTCTCTCTTAGAAATGCATTTATATAGGTTTTACATAGGTGAGCGATTCGACCCTTTCAGTGGTCTACCGCTCCAAAAATAGTCAACTTTAACTACTAATTAAACAACTATGTGACGTTGGAAATAGCACGCAACCACCTTCCTGATCCTTTGCATGTCGATTCTCCTCACGCGGGCTATGGCCATATGGGTATTTGTCGACATGAACATGAATCATGGTGTCATGTGGAGAGGGCAGGATGATGGGACTTCTAGAGCAAGGGCCATCATAGCAACAGAACACGTGGACAACAGAGCAACTAAAAATCATTCTGTGCTTTAATCATTTGGGAATATACCGACTATCAACACGCGGATCAATCGGAGGGCTGGATGGAGAGCTATATGTGATATGTGCATGTTTAGTGTGAGTGTGTGTCCACATGGAGGTTTGTTTGAAAACTATAATCTACAAAACAAATCCATGTATTAGGCATGTTTCCAAATATCACAAAATTGCTTAATAAAATCACAAAATAACGGAAATAAGCCAAGACTTGCATAAATTCCAAATGTGTTCATACCTGGGGCTAAATGATAAGTTGAATGACATGAAATATGTAAAAAAGATAACAAAAAAGATTCCCAAAGAGTATATTAACGGTTTAAAATAGTGACAAAACCAGGATCAACACTCCCCCAAACCGAAGAGATGCCAAGTCCCACTGAGAAAAAAATGGAATTTTAGGAAGAAGGCGGAGTTGCGTCAGCAGCTGCCTTCGACTTAGCAGATGAAACAGGAGATTTAAATTTCAATTTCCTGGCCTGTGTCTTTAAAAAAATGAGCCTCTCTTAATGAGAGTCATGCGAAGAGGTGATGTCCTTGTTAAGGTCCTGAACTGCCTTGACTTGTATACGCAGCTCCTTATTCTCTTGGCGAAGATATCAATTATCTTGTCATATTCCTCATTCTGACTTGCTGATCGTTCCAATTCCTAAGTTTACTGGTCTACTATCGACTGATGAGGAATAGACGATTTTGTGGGTTGTTTGAAATCTTGATACAGACTCAAGTCTTTGGGTGGTGTCTCAAGGTTAATGGAGGGAATTCATTTTTCAGAACCCTTACCTTGAGCAAATGGAGAAGCAGTCTCAAGAGAAATAGTTTCAAGAAATTTATTTGATACACTAGCTAATGTAAACAAGATTGAATCAGAGATGGGTTCATTCACTTTGACCATATGATCTGGATGATCGATCTAAACAGTAGGCTAAACAGGGGTCTAAATGGACTTCAACTTCCTGCTCCTGGTTTGAATTTGTTGAACATGTAGAAATTCGGTAAACTCAAGGTTAACAAGGGTAGTTGAATGGACAGCTGAACTTGCTTCTAGTATATCTTCATCAATATGCACAATTTTGGGGTTTTTCCTTTCCTTAGGAGGGATCTGACTGGGATTAGGATACGAGATGTGCTGAGGGAATTTATGGATATTTAAATGAGGGTTTAATACTTTAAACACAAAATTATCCCAAGTCTAGTTCCTTCAATTGATGCACAATCAGGCATTTAATCAAGCTGTGGTGGTACAAAGTCTCCATAGGATTTTCTGTATTCTTCCTAACTTGACTTGACATTTTTTCTAGGATTTTAAGGAAATAAAATGGGAAATTAAGGAACTGTTGAGTAACAAAATGTACTAGTAAGAGAAGATGGAAAACTTTGAACATGGTAAACTTACCCTCGCAGGTTATAAGGCAGATGATGACGGTTAGAGGGTTGAGGTACTCGGACTTAATCCATTCTTTGTGAAACTCCTTCCTTCCTGATACATGCTGAAAATCCGTCTTGAGAGTGAAGTGGTAGGTCGGGTGAGGGAGAAACAAATTTCTATGCCACCGGGTTCCTTCTCTTGGGAGCTTGGTCTCTACTGCAATGGTCTCCTTGGTTACCAGAAAAAGGAGATACCCAACCTTGACCATTTTACCATCAAGTCCTTTCGCAAATAATAGTGAAATATCCTCATCATATCCCTGCAAAAGGTGGATAAGTGGATTCCATCCTGCTCGAAAGAAAATCTCTTGTCATTCCTGAAATTTTGGAATCCAGAACAAGTCTTGATAGTTTCCAGGCTCAAGATGGTTAGGAATTTTTCAACAGAGACAAAGAATGTAGAGGTTGCAGAGGATACCGGAAACAACGTCTGAATAACTCCGTGAAGATGAAGGTAAATTAGGACAAGGGAAAAGATCGTGGGTTTAAAACGTGATCTTTCTAAGTGCTTGAACGATCATGAGACCACGGTTTTGCACGCTCGACCAATGACACTATGGCTTCATTCTTTGAATCATGTGCCATCACAAGGACACATGTGTTGATGAATTCGTAAGGTTCTGATATAATTAACCATGTCCAAAGTAAAATTTGGACAGGTTGAATGATTTATCTATTACGAAATCCATAAAGATGCATTGAAAACCATAATAATTCTAATCAATATGGTAATAGGACTTTGACGACTTCCACGTGTGATTTGATGAGAGGACAAGGGAAATGATGGTCGAAAAGATCCTAAAATTATATTATATAAAGATATAGTTAAATGATATCATATCATATCAAAATCATAGGTCGAGGTGAATCTTAATAAAATCATAATGTGTTTGTAAGCATGTGAACAAGGCCTAATAATTATGAATATGATGCAGCTAATTAAACTCTTTGCTCGTGAAAATCAAAAGGATTTGACATTTTGACATCATGCCATTATAACGTTATAATTTTCATTCAGACCTTCATTCGGAATTCCAGTAGGACTGCCATTCGACCCTTCATATGGACCTTATGTTCAAAAATACGCCTTACTGAATCTGGCCATTACTAATTATGCAAAAAAATTTCTGGGCTATAGGCACACAATATGATGATGTAAACCAGCTTTACTAAACCTTTATTGCATTGTCCCTCATAGATTAAAACATTATTTCACTAATTGCATTATCCTGAAAACATCTGAAAACATCTACACTTTTGTCAGAAATAAATGAAACTTTCTAAAAAGATTCAAAAAGTAAAAACAGTTCTAATATTCCCCCAAACCAAAAATATAGCATGTCCTCAAGCCATCAATGAAAAACTGACTGAGTTCCAAATAATATAACAAATAGTTCTAAAATGTTGCTATTATTTTAGCAAGAAAAATAAATACTTACTATTAAATGGAGACGATTCAGATAGGTATTTCCATCAAGAACAACAGTGCTTAATAAAATCATTCAAATAACGAGAGTATAATTGATGCGAAAAATGGCATAGGAGAAACTAGTCATCCATGCCTCATTTAAGGATATCTTGTCATCCAAAGAATATTTTAAGTTCACCCTAGAGTTTGTGATTTTTCTATAGGTATGGCTCCCTTTTTGTAGAATAATCATATCCTAGGTATTATTGAATTAAATGATAGAGTCCCAAGTCCAACTTACAACCATTCTCTAATGACATGATGAAGAATTGGCCTGAAAATGTATTGTTCTTTTTCTTCTTTGTTTGTTTTGTTTTTATTTTTTACGAACCATCTACATAGTAATGCATTAACTAGATCTCTTTTACCCAATATTTATCCGCTGCCAGCAACCCTGTCCAGTACCCTGACGGGTTTATCTTGGTACCATGCAAGCATAACCCCACTGCCAGTGAGCTTGTTTAGTACCTCGATGGGTTTACCTGCACTTACCAGGATTCCTTGTTTAAATATGTTACTTAGCATGGATCCGCTGCCCGCAATCCTATTCAGTACTCTGACGGTTTTTCTTTGTATAAAGGTTTTTTTTTTAACATGTGGAAGTCAGTCGGTACTTAGAGCGAGTTAAGCCTGCTAAACACATAATTCAGATTTTTGAATACGAACCTTATAAGTAAAGAAAAATTTATAATGGCCTAAATTATAGATCATGTCAAACGATAATAACTTAAATTTTTTCCTGGACTTCTTTGTTTATCTTCTTCATAAAAGAGAATTAATGTTCCCCACAAGAAGGAATTTCACTTATTCTTGAGTTTTCTCAAAAATCCTTAAGAGACAAGTTTTGATAATTAGTACAAGATGAACTAGTAGTCCTTAGGTGTAAAATAGAACTTCGAATCACATGATGATTAAAATAGGTCTTAAGCAATTGTTTCAATGATAAGTCTGAAATATGCATATATGAATCAAACACCATAAAATCATAAGGAATCATCAAAGAAAGTGGGTAGGAATGATATAGGGAACATTTTAATTTCATTATAAATCCCTACTTTTAAAGAAAAAGAGTTAGGATGGATTATAAGTTCTTAGATAACTTCCCTTTTTAGGCAACATTTCATCAT
Organism: Pseudotsuga menziesii; assembly: GCA_001517045.1. Classification (NCBI taxonomy): domain Eukaryota; kingdom Viridiplantae; phylum Streptophyta; class Pinopsida; order Pinales; family Pinaceae; genus Pseudotsuga; species Pseudotsuga menziesii. The sequence continues at coordinate 199,619 of LPNX010350748.1, forward strand.
CTAATAAGAAAAACAAGGTTCTTTTAATCAACTACAAAACCACTTATTAGATGATTCAGATTTTATTTTCAACAAAAACATATGTATCAAGAAAAAGTCATATAAATTTTATCAAAGTTTAGATAAAGAAAAAGAGCCTTCCTGTTTTATTTGAAAAAATTCTATAAGTTGATTATACAACCAAATTCCCTGCATGAATGTAGTCAGCTTATCAGAAATGACTTTTATTTATTAAAGAAATAAAGATATATTTACATATGTACATAAAAACAACACAAAATAGTTTAAGAATCAGGAGGAGGAGGAATGACTTCCTTCAACCAGCTCCATCTCCTTTTGTTGTAAGACATTCTTCACAAAATCTTGTCTGGAGATTGGTTGATGGTAAAGTCTAAGTTTGTGTCCCTTTATGACAAAGGAAGTTTGTGAATCATCAATTGTCTTAATTTCTACTAATCCATTATCAAAGGTCATAACTACCTCATATGGACCCATCCAACGGGTAGTTAATTTTCCTTTGAAATTTTTATACCTTGAGTCGAATAGTAATACCCAATTCTCGGTATTAAACTACTTTTACTTAATAAATTTATCATGCCATTTATTTCATTGATTTTGTATTAACATTGTCCTTTGATTTTGTATTAACATTGTCCTTTGCAGTGCATCTTTCCTAATCTCATCTAATTCATTAATATGTAAGAGTCGTTGTTTATGTGCCTCTTCCAAATCCATACCTAATTGTACAACCATACAAAAATTCTTAACTTGGAATTCAATAGGTAAAAGTACTTGTTTTCCATATACTAACTCATAGGGTGTATGTCCATTAGTGTTTCTCCAAGTTATTCTATAGGCCCATAAAGCCTGTGGGAGTCTATATTCCAAATCCTTATGATGTAGTTGAATAGTTTTGGTTAAAATAGCTTTCAATACCTTATTGGTTGATTCTACCTGGCCATTATCTTGTGGATGGTAAGGTGAGGATTTGCAATGTCAGATACTATATTTCGTGGTAAGTTCTTTCATTAATTTAGATGTGAATTAAGAACCTTGTTCAATGACAATTTCCCTAGGCACGCTAAACCGAGTAAATATCTCTTTGTATATAAATTCTACCACATATTTTTCTGTAGCTCAGAACAAAGCTTTAGCTTCTACCCATTTGGTGACATAATCTATGCAAACCTAGATGTATTTCTTCTTGTGGGAAATGGGAGACATTGATACTACAAAATCAAGAGCCCACTTCTCAAAAGGTTCAATCATGATGTGAGGCTGTAAAGGCATCTCGTCCGATGACGTAGGTCTACCCATTCTTTGGCAACTGTCACATCCTATAACATACCTGGAAGCATACCTAAAAATGATTGGCCAGTAATAACTAGAATGCAACACTTTGTATGGTGTCCGCTTGTCAGAAAAGTGTCCTCCACATCGCCCATCATGGCATGCACGGAGGATTTCTTTCATCTCGTCCTCCAGTACACGTCATCTAATAATAAGATCTGGGCTGATACAAAAAATTTCATTATCAACCCAAGAGTAACTAGAACTCTGGATGACAATTTGACATTTCTCATGAGGAGACAAGTGGTTTGGTAACTTCCCAGATGCTAAATAATTAGCAATGTTTGAAAACCAAGGGGTTTGAATAGACATAGCAAATAGATGTTCGTCAGGGAAATTATCATCAACAGGTTTATAACCCTCATCATGTTGAATACAAGAGAGGAAATTTGCTACCAAATTTTCTCTACCAGGTCGACTGACAAGTGATATTAAATTCTTGTAATAGAGGAAGCCATCGAGTCACCCTACCATTGGTAATTTGTTTATTCATCAAAATATGATGGCAGAATGGTCCATATGCATAAAAACTTCATATCCTGTGATGTACTGGTGAAACTTATTAATAGAGTAGACTACTGCCAGAAACTCCTTCCCAATAATAGTGTAATTTAGTTCGGCAGGCGTCATATTTTTGCTAATAAAATATATGGCATAATATGCTTGGCCCTCTTTTTGACCAAGAACTCCTCCTATGGCTATATCAGAAGCATCGGTGGATATATGAAAAGGAAGGGACAAATCAGGACCCCTAAGTATTGCTTCCACTGATAGTTTAGCCTTTAAGACCTTAAAATCACATTGACGTGATTCAGTCCATTGGAACTCTACATCCTTCATAAGCAGTTTAAACAGTGGTGTAGCTATTTTAGTGAAATTTCCAATAAAACGTCGATAGTAACCTGCATGTCCAAGAAATATTCTTACCTCCTTTTGAGTTTTTGGAGAGGGGAGACTGACAATTAATTCTATTTTAGCCAGATCTACCTTGATCCCTTGTGAGGAAACATGATGCCCCAAAACTATGCCTTCTATTAATAACATTTTACATTTTTCATGACTAAGCGCTAGGTTTGTCTCCTGGAATTAGATCAAGACCTTTTCAATATTATCGAGAGATTCTTGAAAGGTATTACCATAGGCTGTAAAATCATCCATATACACCTCTACACAGTCGTGTATAAGATCAACAAAAATTCCTAAAACAACACACTAAAAAAGTAGCAGGTGCATTACATAAGACAAATGACAAAACTATATAGGCATATGTCCCCCAAGGGCATTTAAAAGTGGTCTTATCCTGATCCTCAGGTGCTATCAAAATATGATTGTATCCACTATATCTGTCAAGAAAAGAAAATTATTGTTTGTCATACGGGGTACCTAACACTTGGTCGATAAAGGGCAAAGGAAATTAGTCCTTAAGCGTGGCCTTATTCATTTCTCGGAAGTCAACACAAATACGCCATTTCCCTATAAATTTGTTTGGGACTACCACTAGATGAGATACCTATTTACTATCTGAAATTGGGTACATGAAACCAACACTGAGGAGTTTTTGTAACTCTTCTTTAACTATGTCCTTCAAAGAAGGGTTCAACCTCCTCTGAGGCTGCCTTATAGGGGATATACTGGTATACATGTAAATATGGTGAATACAAGTGTCAGGGTGTATACCCTTCATATCAGTGTACTCCCATGTAAATGCTTCGAATTGAATTTTAAGGACTTTAAGCAACTATTCTTGTTAACTCTCAGTTAACCCTGCATTTATGTGTAAACCGTTTCCAGGGATAACTTCACAAGGCATGGTATAATACCATGTATGCTCTTCAGTTGTAAAGACACATGGTGTATGGATTTGGAAGAGGCACATAAACAAATCCCAAGACCCTGATCATTGATCCGGACATAGACACTTCAACCTATAACCCAAACAGGCCAAGCTACTTCAGCATGTGAACAGGAAATAATCCAAGCAAAGGAGACTCAAGGGCTTTTGAAAAATCACAAAGTGTGATCACCAATAGGTCATCAAACAGACATCACAGCATTTAACAAGAAATTCCACACAGAAATAGGAAATACACACAGAGAGGGACAAGCAAACCCAAACTTAAAAATTCCTACTTCCAGGCTTATACACGACTGTATATAAGGGCAACCCGCGTATGATACGTGACTGTCCAGTAGAGAAACCCATGGATGCAAACCTCTATACGCAACTGTGCAGAAGAGAAACCCACGTATAGGTACAAATTTTTTCTCAAAAACTAAGAAAAATCCACAAGACTTTCAAACACTGTGACAAGTATGAACCAGGATAACAGATCACACACAAACTTCAAAGCAAAGACTGGTCAGGGGTGATAGAAACAACCTACAAGAGTCTGGGATCCCCAGTGGAGTTTCCATTATATCAATGAGGGGTAGATTCTGTTTTGTGTCATTGCCTTACTCATGAGGAAGTAGAGATTGTCCTGAATGATTCCCATAGCGGAGCGTGTGGGGGTCATTTATCTGGGTTAGCAACGGCCCAGAAGATATTGTGAGCCGGTTATTTCTAGCCCACGATATTTAAAGATTGTGTGGAAGCAGTGAAGCGTTGTCATCCATGTCAGCTTTACACCAGGAAGATACGGTCACATCCTGCTCCGTTATTTCTCGTTGTCTCGGTAGGCCCCTTCATGAAATGGGGGATTGATTACGTGACATGCAACCCAGCCTCAGCTAGGGGGCATAAATACATCATTGTCACTGTGGACTATTTTACGAAATGGGCATAGGCAATGCCTACTTTTAAAGATGATGGGGAAACAACAGATTTCTTTGTATTCAATCAAATTATAGCACGGTTTGGTATACCCAAAGTGATTGTCACTAACCATGGCAGTCATTTTCAAAATAACATGATGACGGAACTGACAACCATGCTTGGATTCAGACAAGAACATTCTTCTCCATACTATTCGAAGGCAAACGATTAGGTTGAGGCTGTCAACAAGACTTTAAAGACTATCCTTAAATGTACAATTGATGCAGCCTGCTCTAATTGGCACATCATGTTATATCCTGCTCTTTGGGCTTACCGAACCAACGTAAAGACTACTACGGGTTTCTCCCCGTTCCAACTTGTTCATGGGGTGGAGGCAGTCACTCTGATTGAATGTGAAATCCCGTCTCTACAGATAGCCATTCATGTGTTACCTGATACGACTGAGCTTGAGGAATGTCTGGTACATTTAGAACACCTTGATGAACAACGTAGAGATGCGTTGACTGGTAATCAGGCTCATAAAAATAGGGTTAAAACTCAATATGATAAATCGATCAAACCTAGGGTTTTCTCTGAGGGGGAACTTGTCTTGCTTTGGGACCAAGATAAAGAACCTCTAGGGGCAGGAAAATTCAAGGCTATGTGGTTAGGACCTTATGCCGTGTCGAAAGTATTGAGTAAGGGTGCATATGAGTTTGTTGATTTCGATGGGAATAAGCTGCCTGAGCCTAGAAATGGGCTCTACCTGAAGAAGTACTATGCTTAGGCTTAGCACTTTTTCTTGTATTTTTATTTTGTATGTATTTTTTATGTACATTAGGTTGTCAGTTTTGTTTTTTATACTATCTGCTGGTTGTTGCAGATGTATTCTGAATGGTATATAGGGTTCACTGATGGCACCAGCCGTCATACTTGTAACCTAGCTTCGGCATCATGGGTTATCTATTCTCCCTCAAGACAGCTTGTTGCCGTGGGAGGCACTTGTCTAGGTCCCGCTTCCAATAATGTTGCTGAGTATAGGGCTGTAATTGAGATCCTATGGGATGCTTTGTCACATGGCATCACCCAGCTTGAGGTCCATTTGGACTCTCAGTTGGTGGTATCCAAGCTCAATCGAGCTTATCAGGTACAAAATCCTATCTTATTACGTCAGTTCATGCAAATTCGTTTATTGGAAAGACATTTTAAAGTTATTACTTTCAATCATATTCCACGAAACCAAAATTCACTGACTGATGCATATGCTAATTATATTTTGGATTGGCATCTCAGACACATTTTATAAAATTGTACAACAAACATATAAAAACACTTGTACATAAGCTAACAACCAACACTAATATATATATATATATATATATATATATATATATATATATATATATATGTGTGTGTGTGTGTGTGTGTGTGTAAAATATCTGTCTGTAGGTAGGTCAAGTATGATCCCGTCATATACAAAATGTACAAAAATGTGGATCGTAGTCCATCAAAATGCCCTAGGTCTATGCTGTACCACCCTGGTCACTAGGACCTCCTTGGTCCCCATGATCCCTCTGCACTATGGCTTCCTCAGCCTCCTCGGCTTCGGCAGCCTCCACCGCATCTATGTATACGAGCACTGCTCTAACCACTGTCTGAAACGATGTAGCCAAACCAGTGGAACCCCCACAAAAAACTCCTGCATGGCTATAGGGATATGTTCAATCCGCATAGTAGGTACCCGTTGGATCATCCTGGCTAGATTTCCCTCTAGTACCCTAATCAATCCTGGATCCTCGCCCACGACAGGATGAACAAACATGCGAGGGTGCCCTTCAGGGCAGACCGGTCCAATATCTGCATTTTGACACATGAATAGGGTTAAGGCTTGTACATATGTATATATCTATCATTGAAAAATTCATAAAATTTTGAAAATGATAAAAATTAAAAATTACTTACCTAGCTCTCCCCATGCTCCTCCTGGAGGGAGGACAAGGTCGGGGTCACCTCGAAAGTCCATCCTGGCGTATTGAAACTGCTCCAATGCCTACAGCTGTCGTTCCCACCAGGTATAAAAATCATCATCATAGACGCTGTGTACCGAGTCTCCTCCTCCTTGATGGAAAAATATGTCTCCCCACCTTCTCATCCTTGGCTGACGTGGAGATCTAATCGGTAGAGGTATAGCAGGGCTCAGTGCTAGTACTCTCGAAGAAGAAGAAGGCCACCAATATGCTTGCATAACCAAAGTTTTTCTGCCTTCCCCTCTTGCAGTCGGATAGTTGTCTCCTCATGATGGGGGTAACTCCCGAGCACCAATCATAGAGAGCACCTCTAAAACAATCAACTTCCAACCTCATTTGATTCCTTGTGGCCAAATGTAGAGATAAGGATCCTGATATTCTCACAATGGTGCTAGCTAATACCTGGAGAGCAAAATCTCAAATTTCTGCAACCGGAACGTTGGTTCCTCTTCTTTGAGTGCCCGGTGTACAGAACACATCTACATAGTTTTGGACACTTAAGGGGTCACTACCCCTACCAGTGCCCTCCAAGTTCACCGGCGCTCCTCATCGTGACAACCCGGTAATGAAATATATGTCTTCAGTGGTAAGCTCTAAGGTTTCACCTTGTAAGTTGAACATCCCCAACTCATGATCCCAATAATTGACCATGAACTCAAGTATGCAGACATTGGCCCGCATGGGCGATGTACAAAAGAATTTTAGCAGCCCGCTTGTGCGTAATGCATGTATGGTAGGTGCGCTTTGGAGTACCTCTTGATCCATTATTTCGTGCTCCCTTTCCCTCCATTCCAGAACCATATTTTACCTAGAAAATACAAGTATTTTGATTCAGTTCTCCATATCAAAATTTAAATATTTTTTTCTATTTTAAATATTATATCCTTTGCGCACCATACGCGGTTGTCTAATTAGGAAACCCGCGTATATAATGCGTATCCATGAGTTTCCATATCAGCAACCCATGGATGCACCGTGCTACAATTTAGGATGCTTTTAAATATGGAATTCAGACTCAAACTTAACAATTGCTTGGATCAAAATGAAGAGCTTAGGGTGTAGGCTTACCTGCAACTGGCGGATTTCGATTTCGTCGGTCCAATTGTCCACAATGATCGAACCAAGGTAGAAGGTAAAACTTGCTTTTTATGGCTAAAAGTTCAAATGGTGAGTTTTGTTTTAATTTTTAAACTATTTATAGAAATTATATTTCGTAAAGTGGGTCTTTTTCTATAGTTTGAAATGTCAATCAACTAATACCATACTTTTTGTGCTTTGGAACAGGTTTTTCATCCTTACAAGGTGTTGTTGCTCCAATAGGGTGGTTTTGTTATTTCCAATACATTTTGGCATCTTTATTCATACCACATTAACCTTAGCATTCAACATTTTGCCACGGACTATGGTATTCTAAGCCATTAGTCCATTGTTTTTTACCATTGTTCTTCCATGGCTAGGACCCTTGTTCATGAGTATCCTTCTTATATGCCTATGTCATCCTTTAATACTCATGCCGCATCTGTTTCAGGTTCAAGGGTATCCTCTTAGCTTTTTTTTCACGCCAAATAGAGTTTCTTTTGAATCTCTTTTTACAAGCTACCCCTTTATAGGACTCCCCATCCTTATGGAGTTTCTTTAGGCCTGGGTCTGACTCCTTCAAAATAGACTTGACTGCCGAGTTAACTCGTCCGTTCAAGCTCGTTAAGAATATGTGAGCGGGCATCCACATTGGTGGTAGGTTATCTCTTTCTCGGACCATGCGGAATAATACGAGAAAGGATCACTCTCTTTTCTTTTGAATTGAGAAGAGTTTTCTCAGGTATAGGTTTATCACTTTTTTGGACCTGAGGGACTAAATTTATGGAAAAGGAACATCCGGTTTGAGCTTAGTTTTCTCTTTTTCGTGCTCTAGACCCAAACATGAAAAAGATTCCATGTGTACTTGATGTCTTTGTCATGCTCGTTAAACACTTAAGAACAAAGCAACGAGTTTATTGTTGTAAGCCCCATTTCTCGTAACCAAATGGATCTTTCCGAGTGATCTTGCTTTCCTTCACACTCGTAAAACTCAAGCTATTTTATGTTGTTCTGGAAGGAGCGTTGGGTAGGTGGTAATTTAACCTTTTTCGGACCTCCCTGACTAAGTATGAAAATTGTTCACCTTTTCTTCTTCGGAAGTTAAGAGAGTTCTTTTGTGGTATGTTTTATACTTTTTCGGCCTCAGGAGACTAAATTGGATGAAAAAGGATCCCCCTGGATTCTTCTTTGGATTTTTCAGACTCTCTAAATGTGAAAACACCGGCTGAGCATGTACTAGTTCGGGCTCATTAAATCCACGAATCAGTGACACTATCAAGCATTCTATTCCCATCTTTTCAAGCTTGTTAAAAAATGAAGAGGGAACCGAGTTGACTTTCCTGGACTTGTTAAAATTTAATAGGGAAGGCAAGGAAGAAGTTTATCTTGTCTTCAGTAATGGCAGCATGTCATCCTTGAACATAGCACTCTTTGTTTCCCGATATCCATGTTTCAGTGTCCACTTTGTTCAGCTATTACCTTGAGTTTCTTACTCCTCCTCTTATCCGTTCTACCTGGGGAATCTGATCATGTCTCCTACATGACAGATAGGTCTAGTTGTTCTCTCTATAAGTTATACGCTGCCTTGGGTCATCTCTGTGCTGTGCTCATTGTTCAAGTACTCTACCCAATGTCTAACCTATATCCTGATCCCATCATTTTTATATCTGTTATCTATTGTGTCTCCCTTCTTTTTCCCAGTTCCAAGTCACTCTTGTGATCCGTTGGAGGATCTATTGCCTTCCTTATCACAGCATGGTTTCGTTTCAGTACTTCCTGATGACGAAGACCTATAGTTTTGATGTTTGTACCTAAGGATTCACTTTCATCATTGGTGGATTCCTTTTCTTCTGTTGTCGATTATCATCTATTGATTGACAAACTGTTGAATCCTTTCCATGTTCGAATTTAGCTTACCCTTATTCACATGGCTTGGATTGTACTGGTTCTTTGGGATCCTTTATGAAGACCTTAGTTCCTCACGTATGAACTAAGTTGTACAAGATTATGTTCTATCCATATACACAGCTTCCAGATCTTTGAAGACTCATCATTATTGTATATTGTGGCTTCGATCCACCTTTGTAATATACGTGGTTTTCATACCCGTATCATATGATGTACTCAAATATTGTAAAGGAGCTAGTGTTCCAGTAAATTGAACATAGCATCCTCAGATGTAACTTTGTATATGACATTACTATGTACTTGTTTCAGGTACTCTCTCTACTCCATTGGATTTCTGAGTTCTCCACAGATAAATATTATAATGTATTTCGGCCATCGTTTCCCTCTGACCTCACACATTAGGGGGCATCTATTATCCACCTGAATGGCACCTCTCCTTCTGAGTGCCGACATCTCTCATGTTGGCACACAAAAGGACATCTATGGATTGAGGGTTGCCCAAAACACTATAGATGGGCTTATTATGAACTACATTCATCATCCATCCAACTGGTTATTTTTACCCTTTTGCTATGTCAAGTCATATACGCGACTCTCTATATATGCAACTTGCGTGTCATATGCGAGTATCGGTTGTTGCATGTCGCGTATAGATGTATACGCGGGTTGCCTTTAGAGAAACTCATGGATCATACGCGAGTTGCTAGTCTTGTTACCCGCGGATACGTACCTTTGACATTAAAAATAAAAACACGCGATTACTTGATATTAGTTAAGCCATTTACCTTAATCTCATTAACTGTCTCAACCTCCTCAACCTTTGAAACTTCCATATTTCACCAACTATAAATACAGGCCTTGGGGAGGGTGTTTGATACATACATTTGGAGAGCAAAGTTATGCTGGTGGAGTTTATACAGAAGTCTTTGGAGCAGTGGAACTCAAAATCCTTTGGCTGCAGAGGAGTCCTTGTCTCAGGTGTTGGGTTGTAATATGAACTTCTTCATTATTGATAATAAAGAGAATCCTTCTTCCATATTGTGTCTTGAATGTATCTCATGTATAGTGGTTTGATAAATGTTTATGTTTCAGCATCCTGTATATGATTTATCTAACCTGTTTATATATATGAATCATCTTGTATTTGGAAGATTGATCCTTGACAGGTGAAGGAGAAAGCATCCCTAAAGACTTTGGAGGAGAAGCAGAGTAGAAGAGGATAAGATAGGATCAACCGTCATGTAACGGGTGAGTCTTTCCCATCCTCCTATTTCCTTTACTGCAATCTAGAGTCAATTTTCTGCAAGTTTATTGAGTATGTTGGTAACCCCAGACCTTTGGTTATAAGTTGTTCATTCCTGTACAACAGTGTATCCATGAATATTTAGAGGGCCATATTTTCTTGAAACTCATCTCCAAAAAAATTGATCAAATTGAGCAAAAGACTGAGGAAAATCTATACAAGTTGTTGAGGAAACAAATTGGCTTAACACATTCTCAGTAGTCTGCTCTTGAAGTGCCCAGGAGTAGTCACTAGGAAATAAAATATCTTCAATATTTTCATCCCCAAAGGAGAAATCTAACCACCACAAGGTTTTATTTACAGGTTGTGCCAGGGGGTATAAAACAAGCTTTTGTGTGGACAACCCATTAGAAATGATCATTTACCCATCCCTACATCCTATGAAGGCATTGGCAGTAGCCAGCCATGGTATTCCCAATATAATAGGATTTACTTTAGAAGGAGCCTTTGATTCTAATACCATGAAATCAATAGGATATTCCCATGAGGCTACTGATACAACAATTTCATCCAGAACCCCAATAGGTTTCACCGTAGTACAGTCTGCTAGTTCCAGAATTTAGGGGGTCGGTCGGAGAAATTGTTCCAACTATAAAACTTCTAAGACAGTGGTGGTCATCATATTAATAGTTGATCCTAAATCAATAAGTGTATTTTCTATGGCAGTATTATTCATGATAACAGTTACTATTGGACTCCCTGGATTTATATACTTTGCAATTCTAGACTGGTCAGTCATACATTCAGACATTCTCCTATAACATGAATAGTGGAGGGGTATTTTTGTTTCTTTCCTGGTTTCTTAATGCAAATTTCCTTTATTACTTTACTATAGATTGGTATGTCCCTAATATCTTGTAATAGAGGGATCTTGACACGAACATTTTTTAATTCATTTAAAATATCATACTCAATATGGATTACAGGTTTTTCTATTGCTAATCGTTCCATAAATGGAGGGATTCTTTGTTCTTGAGTTGGTTCTTGCCGAGGATGGGTATGCACTGGAATCTTCAGCACATCCTGCAAAATAGCATCATTCATCACTTCATTGGGATATTCTTCCTCTTCATTCTCTTCATGAATGATGACTGATGACTTGGGTCTATCATTCACAACTCTCCCAGATTGTAATTGTATCTCATGTACGGGTACAATCGAAATAACATAGGATGGAAGAGTTTGTAACTCAATGTTGTTAAGAGCTTGAGCTGGCTTATTATTTGGGTTAGGTATCAGTTGTGCAGGTAACAATGTAGGTCGTGGAGGGTTTGTATTCTAGAAATTATGAGGTTGTTGTGTAATAAGGGGAGTTGGAGGCACAAACCCTGGTAACAATTGCTAGGTATTGGCTTAATGTTAAGGATAAGGATGATTAGTTGCAGAGACAGGTGGTGACTGGGGATAGGATTGTCCCCTCCACCCCTGTGGCCAATACCGATGTCAAGTAAAATGAGTAGGAGGAGGATACTAGGGTGGCCAATGCTTCCAACTTGAAGTGTTCCATTGTTGAGATGGTTGGTAGGGTTGGTAATAAGGTGGGGGTTTTGGTGACAAATTCTGATATGGTGGCTAGTCCCTTGGTTTCCAAGGAGGCCTCCTAGATGTTTCACCAATGTCCCCACTTTTATATATGGTTGTAACCTAGGCAACGACAAGCAATTGTCTGTTGGATGCTCCTCCGTACAGATGTGACATACGGAGATATTGTTTAATGGGAATTCCCATTGAGGATGTTTAGTCATCCATCTTGGACATAAAATGCTCATTGTTGCACGTTCCTCCTCTTTCCTTTTCTTATCTTGTAACGCATCTAGTTGGGAACCCATTGCTCCTAAAATATCAATTTTGAAGTTTTCCAATAGGTTTCCTAACTCTATCCTTGTGACTCCTCCAAGACTGGGAGTGTTTCCTTTTAGATTTATATTATAAGGTTCCTAAATATTTCTCCCAACTTTCCCCCTACTTATAGAGTAATTTCTACACATCTCCCGAATATGTGCAAAGTAGTTGTGGGAGATATCACCAGATGCCATGAGATTAATTTTTTCTACCAGGTCTTTCAAGATCCCTTTAAGGAAGAGTGTTTGTACTGCATTTTCTTGAAATTCATTATGTTTAGATTTATGTCATGTATAAATAAACCTCTCGAGATAGCCTTCCAAGCTCTTGTCTTCGAGTTGCTGCATCTTAAAAATATTATTTCGAAAGTCTTTGGGTTTGTAATGTTCTTGATATTTCCACAAGAATGTAGTTTTCATATCTTCCCAAGTCCTGATACTATATTCTCCTAATCCCATGAACCATCTTAAAGCAGAGTCTTTCAATGTAGCAGGGAAAAGTTTTAATTTGTGAGCATCTTGTAGATAGTTATAACTTCTACATAGGATGTCAAACTTGAACAAAAATGTGTCTGAGTCTTCAATACTTTTCCCATAGAAAGTAGGTAAGGAGGAAGGAGGGATGTTCTTCATATTTACATCTTGTGCAGTGTCTAAAATAAGGAACCCGAAGGTAGTCTCAGTTCGATTCTCTCCTTCTCCTTTGTCATTTCTAACCTCATCATGATCTTTATTCTCTCCCCATCTCTCCATGTAGGTTTGAGTTTTAAAGAGTGTGTACCTAGGAGGCTCCTTCTGAGGTGACAATGGGGCATCCCAATGTTCTTTTTCATGGGAGATCTTTCTCCAATCAGTTTTGTTTTTATTATATTCTATAGGGATGGTAGGTACTACTGTGGAGGTTTCAATCTGTGAAATAATTGTATTTCTTGAGTTTCCAAACAGAGATTGTACCTGAGTACGATCAATTAAATTAATGAATTTAGGATCCCCTACTAAAGAGAAAGTTGTATCGTTAGGTTTCTAAACTAGTGGAGGGTTGAGGATTTCCAAAGGTTGATCCTCTTGAACTTCTTCAAAAATGGGATCCTTAGGACCTCCTACCAGGATTTATTCACCTTCTATGGCTTCTCCTATAAATTCTTTAGGTTTCCAAGTAGAACTACTTCCTATGTGTGTTCTCTGATAGATTTCTGCTGACTTAGCTGTTGGGGTATTTCGTCCCCCGTAAAGGTTAGTAGGAATTTTAACAACGTTTTGGGAACTAGTTCTAACGTATCTACCCTTCGAATCTCTAGGTCTATTGATGAAAAGCTAAACTAAAAAAAAAACCTATAATACTACTATTATTGTTGGATCTGGGGGTGCCTATTATAATAGATGCGCAGGTTCTTACCTCTCGTCTTACCGCTCCCCCACCACCAGCCTATTGCTAAACTTCATAAGGGAATTCCGCTTATTCTACCTTACAGAACAACTCCCTGGCAACGACGTCAAAAATGTTGGGTGTTTTATTGTCTTAATTAATTCACCAAATATTTAATTATCGACAAAATAGGAAATATGAAAGGTTGAACGAAGGTTTGGATGACTGTTTGGACAGACAGTCCGAATGACAGTCTGAATGGGAAAAACATTGTAAATTACAAAACATATGACCTAAGTGATCTTAATAACAACTGACTTATGCGCATGATATTGCATTTTAAAGGAAAGAGTAGCTAAGCTTATTTTAATAATTAAAACAACAAAAGAATAAGAGTAACTTACACTAATTAAAAGAGAAATTATTTCCTATTATTGAACAAGTCAAATGAAAAATAACTGAAAATAACCTACAACTAAACAGGAATTGACAGAACTGAATCTAGCTATGAGTTGAGCCTAAGATATTAGATTTAATCAAATTCTATCTATTTTCAATTATGAAACTAAGAAACAATACTGAAAAGAAAACTGGAAACAACTATTGTGCGGCTAGCCACTAGCAATTCTGGAAATGAAAAATATTTTAACAACAAAGTATAAATCATATAACTTATAGTAAACACACATTACGGAAAACAAGGAAATAAACAGTATCGATTTACAATAGAATTAAACTACATACAGAGACTGAAAATACAAACTATTTTTCCGCAAGAAAGGAAAGAATGAAAATACATAGAAATGGGAAACCACTGGTTGTTGAGGGGACCTCTCAGTAATCAAGGTTACACTTTATTTAATCAACCACTCATGACAGTAGAGACATGTATGCACAACTGAAAATATAACATTATATTGAATTTGAAACAGAGTTTATAGAGCTTCTCTTACAATGACTGATCAACCAACTAACTATCTAGCTCGACTCTCTCTTGGAGACGTACTTATATAGGTTTTACATATTTGTTGTAGCGGATTTCACCACTCTAGGTGAATCACACTTTGTATGGCCTTCCCCTGTCCCACTGTAGACTCTTTAGACCCCATGGACCATATTTTATCCTTTGATGTTTCCTTGATCATCCCTAAAACTATATAAAAAATGATATACGTGGCTTTTTACCCAATAACCGCGTACATACGCGGGTTTGACTCCTATAACTGTGTACATCGGGATGTGTGCATAATCCAAATCCTTTTGGAGTTTTCCTTGACATGGATCCGACTCATTCGACTCCTGGCCTTCCATATGCCTTGATATCACTCGGATTCGACCCTTCATTATCCCTTGTGAAGCTATATAAGGAACCCCTTGGTACATTGAAGGCATATAGAGAGATTGAAAGCAACGAAACTATAGTCCATTGTTGCCGAAATTTATGCTTGAGTCTGCATCCCTTTGTCCCTTTGGAGCACTGTTGTGTTCTTCCCAAGCTTGCCTATTTCTAGTGAGCTTGCTATCGTGAGATGGAGGATTGAGGTGGTGGAGGCCCAAGTGGGGGATTCAGTTTCTCCGGTTCGCAGACGTGCCGTCAGAGGTTGTATCTATCTTGTAATCTCTGATTTATATTAATAAGAACTATCTTTTCCTGTCCAATGATGTGTATTTGATTGAATATTGTATCCATTGGAATATGTCAAATGCTTTTACATTATTGATTATATATGCTAGAATAGATCTAACACCATGATATATAGTATGCTTGTATTGTTTACTTGTTGTTGAGGAAGTATTATATCAATTCAAGCTGAAGATTGGAAAGCTCAACGGGGATCTACTTCAACCGTCTGGAATAAGGTACGAGGTCTGATCCTTTAGTGTTAGACATTTTATTTCTATTGCATATTGGGAAAGATTGATTTCTGGAGTCAAAGCTGTCTGTTGTGGTACCCCAAGCCATAGGAATTTCTCTTCGTAACAGAATTTGCGACTCCGCTGGGGAGTTCCTAGTAGTTGTCCTTTGGGGGTGATTTTCTCGGCATTCAATGTATTTGAATTGCTCTTTCTCTCTTGTTTCTGTGTCGGGTCTGGGGGCATGTATGCCTGGTAGAGTCTGATTGGAGTGAATTCTGTCTCAGCCTCTCTGTTTGCCTTGTTTTATGCACCTTTTCTTCCTGTACGCGGGTTTTTTATTTACAATCGTGTATACACGCGGTTTCCTTTGTGATTTCCGCATATACACGCGGGTTTACTGCGAACAGTCGCGTATACCCTGGATTTTTTCCTTTTTGTGGAAGTTAATTGGTTGCTGGGTGAATGCTATTAGTTTTTGAGTCTCCTTTGGCACTGCCTGATTCTGTTTTGACCTTTGGTTCTGACTGGAAACGTTTTTTTTTAAGTAATTTCTTGTCATGGCATTTTCGATTTTTTGTTTGAGATTAGTGCATTAGAGTTCTTTTACCTTAGTGCTTTTCTTGGATGCTGTCTATGTGTGCTTGCAGAGTCTGGGGGTGGTAGAATCATTCTTTTTCTTTTTGCATCTCTTATATTATCAAAAAATCCAAAAACATTTGCTTATCATAATGCATTGCATTTTGCACTTTGCATTGTACTTGCACTAGATCTAGATTCTTTGGAGTACTAGGTAGGACTTCATATAGGAAAAATTTGCATTCATCATTTGAAGAAGAATTGTGCATTTCACGTAGTAGAATACCCTGTTTACATGGACACAATGAATTTGCATTGATTGTTACGGTGTGCATTTTACTTCATGTTGCGTCATAACACCACTAGTTGCACGACCATATCCTATTTTTGAGTAATAAAGCCAACTAAAATCAACGCTAATTAAAATGAATTACACTCTTTTCTTTTCTAGGGTGCACCAACAAGCTTAGGTTTTAGGATCTTGGAATAGTTCATTGTAAGTCAATTCTCCAAGATCACTAAACAACAACATCTAGGTGTCTGTCCAGGGAGTGTGTGAAATCCTTGGTATAACCATCATTCTCAGGATCCTCCTCTCAAACGGGGGTTAAGCACGAGGCAGTGTGAGTGGTTATTGATTGGGATGACCCCTAGTCATAACTGAGTAGCACTGGAGATATTTCCAAGATTGTATTCATATCTGGGGGCTCTTTAGAGAGTTTCAGGCTTTGCTACCCTGCCCATACGGTCAATCCCGCCTGCGACTGTCTTCCTGAGCTTTGATTATATTGAGGTGACCTTAGTGACCTTACCTAGGATATCGAGGGGGTACTTGTAGAGGTTATTCTGCAGGTGTCCTGGCTAGGATGGGGTCGGACATCACAGTCTCTTTACGCGTTGAAGCTGAGGGCCACAATAATTGGTTACGTACCTCCGCTTGTTGTGTATGGGAGTCTCAGGCCTCTCCTAGGCGAGACATACCTGCTTCATTCGGGATCTCACTTATCCAGCCCTTGTTTGCTTGCATTTGGCTTTAGATTTCATTAGTGATTGCTCTGTGCACACTAGTTGGCCTAGGGTTTACGTAAATAGAGAGTCTTTGCTTTTTGTTGAGTCATTGTGGATTTGAGTGTGGTTCCGCACCGTTCTCGTCGGTTAGCATGACTTCTACCTTCCACTTCTCCTCCTCCTTTGGGAGAGAGACCTAGACAGTCTAGGTGGACTATGTCACACACTGATTCACACACCATGGAGGATCATTCAGAGACTATTCTTGAGCCACCTCCTCTCCTTCGTGTTGACGATGGGGAATTTACTCCTACATACGATCCTTCACCTGAACTAGCTGAGTTCGGTCCTGTGATTTCCAAGATAGGATATTTGCATGATAGACCTACTCACTCTAGGGATGATTCCCCATTGACACATTACCGGTATGGAATGCCGGAAGATGCGGAGACTCACTTTGAACCTGCCAGCATTAGCTACGGTAGTTATGCTATGACTGGTTTTCCTATGCACGATTTGACATTTCATGTCGAATCCGACTTTGAGCCTAGCACTATGGCTGGGGGAAATCCCATTCCTTACCTTGCGAAGAGGTTTGGGAGTACTAGTCACATCGCACCTTCCATCCCTGTGGTGGAAGCTCCATCGCATCCCCCTCCTAGGTCTAGGGTTAGTGATCCGATTAGGATACCAGGTCCGAGATGGGTGAAGATAGGTGGTAGTACATATATTATTACTCAGATTCCTTCGTCCTCGGTTCTGAGTTCTTCAAATGTACATCCTCCACCTTATCCACGTGGTCCTTCGAGCCGATATATGGCTGCAAGTCAGATCCATACTGTGGTTACTAGGCCGATTGTGTGTCAAGTTCATATACCACCCGCTGCTTCGGGAGGCTATATTCCCACTCATAGTGGTCAGCTTGTTACGTCGGGGGCATATATACCTACTTCTGGTATGTATGTTCCCCCTTCCGGAGCTTATCTTCCTACCTACGGAGTGTCCCATGGGACATCGCATGCGATGACCTATGGACCTTATTATGGTCCGCAGTATGGACAGTTTTCTTCACCTTATGGAGGTGGGTATTGTTGAAGACTAGGGTTTCAACATCACATTCAAGCATGCATTAAGTTCATACACAGCGATCAAAGACAAAGAAATATGGGAAAGGAAGTCCAAATCCGTCTTTGCATTATCTTTGGTAATTATTTATACATTATGAGGTAGGTTGGAGCGGTTGTACCCGCTCCAACTACCTATTTATTAATATTT
>LPNX010350748.1:218344-260844 GCA_001517045.1 Pseudotsuga menziesii
CTATTTCAACCGACATGTTTCAACCAACATGCCCCCACCGACATGATCATATCGACCACTTGAAATGCCAACCAAAGTGAGTTGGACCCACAGAAGAATCGACCGTATTTTTACAACTTAATCAACGCTCAGTCAATCAAGGAGGAAAAGTATTTAACACAAAATAAACTCCATAATGTTACCTCTCATGATACATCAAAATATTTAATCCGTAGTCGGGACGGGGTCGACGAAATGGTGGTCGACCAGCTCAGTCGGGTCGATGGAGGTCGACCAGATCAGTCGATTCGCTGGCCAAGTGTGCTAGTCGGTGGCTTGGTCGAGTCGACGAGTCGGTCGATGGTCGAACTACTAGTCGGTGGCTTGGTCGACACGAAGGTTCGCCGGCACGTCGAATACAATCTCTGAGACTGGTTCTCCGCAGTCTCTGAGCAACGTAATGTAGGAGACGAGAATGGCTGAGAACGAAATGTCGGCAAAAGAGGGCGTTGGAAAGCTCGGCTGCGCCAAATTTCACGATGGAGAATATGAGTAGTCTGCGACAAATTCGATTCTCAATGCTGCCGAAAATCTGTTGTAGATTACGCTACAGAATCAATATACACATATAATTTCAATGCTACCGAAATCTTTGAGCGATCTCGAAGTATACGTCCACGATAGCTGATATTGAGGTTGATTTTTTTTCTTTTCAGAAATCTGTGATGGCCATGGCCACACCGAAGTCTATATATACTAAGTGCTGGGAATATATTCTACTTTATATGGTATTGAGGACATTCTCTAGTAATAACGCGTGCCGCCTCCGCTTCTCCAAATTATTATCTCCATGTTCTGCCATTTACTCAAAAGTCCGCTGAATCACTACGCTTAATTATATATCACTTCTCCTTTCAGATTCACGAATGCACGAGCAGTATTTCATCTTCACGACAGCTTTCTCCTTTAGGTTCGACCACCTCCATCCGCTGCTGCTGTCACCCAGACCGGATAGAGGCGGCAACGGCGCCAATGTTGAAGACTAGGGTTTCAACATCACATTCAAGCATGCATTAAGTTCATACATAGCGATCAAAGACAAAGAAATATGGGAAAGGACATCCAAATCCGTCTTTGCATTATCTTTGGTAATTATTTATACATTATGAGGTAGGTTGGAGTGGTTGTACCCGCTCCAACTACCTATTTATTAATATTTATTTATCTTTTAAACTATAATTACATGATGACATTTAGGAGGTAATTATCCCCCTCTACAGGTATCAACAACTTGCTTACTCTCCTAATTATGGCTTCGTAGCTCCTACTAGTCAAGGTCCACCTTACTATGGTACTTCAACGTCACCTTATACAGGTCAGACATGAGGAGGACACTATGGCCAAGGCCATGGTGGTGCTCAAACCTATGTGAACCAGGGAGCAGTCCATCGACCTCATCATCCTAGGCTCCCTTTCCTCATGACACTTAACCTTCCTGACTTATTGAGACTTACGAACGATCCCGTGGCTCATGACCCGGCTTGGCCAGCTATCCCTACCAATATTCCTTCGGACATACCTAAGTTCGAAGTCAAACCGGGAGAGGATCCGAACGAACACGTTACCACGTTTCACCTTTGGTGCTCTTCGAATTTGTTACATCAGGACTCAGTCTGCTTGCAACTATTTCAACGCACCCTCACAGGGCCTGCTGCGAAATGGTATATAGAGTTACCAAAGGGAGATTTTACCTTGTTCGACGATCTTGTGATGACTTTTCTTAATCACTTCCAGCTACCAGTGCGCTATGACGTTGGTACTGAACTCTTGTCAACATTTCGGCAAGATAAAGCCACCCATATTTCTGATCATATTCAGGAGTGGCGTAGACAGAAGAGATTAATTAAAGCTTTTATACCACTGGAGTTCCTTCTTGAGTGGTTCCTCGTCTTTATTGCCATATATCGCGAAGGATGTTTCTACATTCGAAGTGCAGAATGAGGAACAAGAAATCTTTAGGGCACAAGAAATGGACTTGATTTATGCTCAGTCTGGTTTGTTGTATGAGATTATTCCCAACGCTCCTCGTTCTAGTTTCAATCCCAAGGTCAAACCTGGACCACATGCCGATGGCATTGTGGGTTGTGCAAGTGCAAAACCTGCAAATTCGGTTGCAAAACAAGTTAGTCAATTGTCACTCAACCAGTCTGCTTCGGGACAAGCTACGGATTCGTCTCAACCCACCAGAATGGCAAGTGTACTATCTGTGCAATCGTCAGACCAGAAGGGTAACCAGCAACCCGGACGGAATATGAAAAAGGGTAAGAATAATAATTGAAAGGGTGGGAATAGGAATGAGAATGCTTCCAATAATGACAAGAGCGGTTAGAATGCTGGTGGGGACAAGCAAGTGAAATGTAAGGTTAAGTTCCCTTGCAAGCTATGTAAGGATGATCACCTCACTTACTTGTGCCCTAGAATTGATGAAGCTTCGAGACTCTTAGCACAAGGCCCAGCTGTGCTAACGAACCCTTTACCACATAACCAGAATATGAACTCGAAGTCCCAGGAGAAATCTAGTGAGAATGATCCACCAGAGGCTAGTGTTCGTGGGTGCATTAACATGGTCTGTGCTGCCAGGTTGTGACTCGTGCGAAAGATTATGGATCGTCACAACCCAACCCAGGCAAAGAACCTGATCCACCAGGAACCCCTTTGCGCATTGAGAAACCTATGGATAAACCTGAGGCTGCACCTCGCATTCCTAAGGGGGTACTTAAGTGCTCAGGGCATAATACAAATGCCCAAGCCGCCCAGAATTATTCAATTGTCAAGGATTTGGGCCATACTCCTTGTGCGATGTCTGCATTGGAAGTGCTTCAGAGTTGTCCTTCGCAAAGGAAGGCTTTGCTTTCTGCTCTTGGTGTGAACGGTGATGATTCTTCCTCAGTGATCAAATTTGAAACCGCAGGTCATCAACCTCACTTGCCCTACTATGTGTCGCTTTTGGTACACGTAGAATGTCTTAATATGATCGTCAAGTGCACTGTGATTGACGAGGGCGTTGCTGCATCTATGATGTATTTGTCTTGTTGGAAGGGCCTTGGTTCTCTTGACTTGTCGAAGTCAGCGACTATGTTAAATGCTTTTGATGGGAGATCTTTTAGGCTGCACGCCATCATTCTGTCCCTTAAAGTCCATTTGGGAGGCAAGACCGTTGCGATAGAGGTTGAGGTGGTTGATGCGCCCCTCGACTACAATCTCTTGCTGGGTTGGAACTGGATGTATAGTATGCAAGCCGTTGCTTCTTCCATGTTTCACGTTGTATGATTTCCTCATAATGAGAAGATTGTAACGATTGATCAAATGACATTTAAGAATTCCCCTATTACTGCATCTTCAGGAGCTTCGGTCCCAGTCGTTGAACACTCTCAGCCGGCAACTGGGAGTGTGGGTGTAGGCATGTATCCATCCCTCATGGGAAGATTTAGTTATCCTGCACCGGTCCTCATGATAGGATCTTGTTCCAATAAGGCTTCAACTTCTACGACCTCACTTTATTTTCACACGAATCATATGGGAGATCCTTGGATTCTTCCTACACTGAGTATTTCGAGTGAGCCTATTGAGACCAACGTGCCGCTTCCTGCAACCATGATAGCTTATCAAGCCAATCTTATGAATGTTGCAGAGCCTTGTTCTTCTTCTTCACAGACGGAAGAGGAAGAACCCTATGTACTACCGGCATGGGCAGTATAGTATTCTCATGCCCATGACTGCCTGGATACGGTTTTCCCTTCAGATGAAGCGATTATCGAGGCTATGTCGGGCGTTGAGCCACCATGGGAGGAACTTCATCATAGATCATATTTCCTTCCACCACTTGATTGTTTGGAGCATGAGGATTATAGGGAAATTCTTAGTCAGAGAGTTGGTAGTCCCATGATTCCATTAAGCTCTCCTGGTCAGATGGCTGATGGGAACATGGTGAACATATCTTCCATGATTTCTATCAATATCTCTCGAAATCCTGGCACCATTGAGAATGTCTATATTGGGGCGGATTTTTCCCATACTGAAATTCTCGAATATACCGAGCTATTCAAGGAATTCCATGATATTTTTGCTTGGTATTATGATGCGATGCCAGGTATTGACCCTCGGATTGTCGAACATGACATTAAGACTTACCCCAACGCTAAGCCTGTTCGACAACGTTTATGCATCGTGAATCCTAGGAAAGCACCCGCCATTAAGGCAGAGATAGAGAAGCTGTTGAAAGTCGGTTTCATCTATCCCGTTCCCTTGACAGAGTGGGCTTCAAACCCCATTCCGGTGGATAAGAAGTAGGGAGCGATCTGAATATGCACTGATTTCCATGATTTAAATCGTGCCTGTCCTAAGGATAACTTCCCCACACCATTTATAGATCAGATTTTGGATGAGTGTGCGGGTAGCGAGGTGTTCTCCTTTATGGACGGCTTTTCTAGGTATAATCAGATCCAGATTAAACCTGAGGACCAACACAAGACTGCATTTATTTGTCCTTGGGGAACCTTTTCATATCGGAAGATGCCTTTCGGCCTTAAAAATTCCAGAGCTACATTTCAGCGGGCAATGACCTTGATTTTCCACGATCTCAAGTCTATTATTGAAGTATTTTTGGATGACCTTGCTGCTCATTCTCGTATGAGAATGTGTCATTCCTATCACTTGAGATTGGTCTTCGAAAGATGTCGGCACTATTCGGTTCGATTAAATCCTCATAAGTGCATCTTTTGCGTGAAGTCAGTTCATTTATTAGGATTCATCGTTTCAAAGGAGGGCATAAGAGTCGATCCCTTAAAGGTTGAGGAAATACTTCAGTTGTCTCCCCCGAAGAATATTCGTCATCTTCAGTGTTTGCAAGATATGGAAAAATTCTTACAAATATTTGTGGTCAACTTTGCCAATTTGACTAGAGGCTTCATGCGTCTCTTGAAGAAGGATACTCCCTTTGAATGGGATGAGTGAGCCCAGGAGTCCTTCGATGCACTTAAGCGAGCCCTAGCATCAGCCCCCGTGATTAGTCCTCTGGATTATAGCCGTGATTTCCTATTATATGTGGCCACTTCTTTAGAGATGATTGGTATGGTATTGGTTCAGGAGGATGAGGAGCTCCAGGAGCATGTCATATATTATCTGAGCCGAAACCTTATTGACATAGAGATTCGTTATTCTCATGTCAAGAAGCTTGCTTTAGCGACCATACATGCGGTTCAGCATTTGAGACATTATATTCTCCTTCGCCAGACCTCGGTGGTGGCCCATGTCAATCCGTTTCGGTTCGTCCTCACATGAAGGATGATTGGGGGAAAGTATAATAAATGGATTGTCATCCTGCAAGAGTTGGATCTCGAATTTGTTTCGGCAAAGTCGAAGAAGTCGTTAATTTTTGCAGAGCTTATATCAGATTTCCCGAGCGAGGTCGAGGAGTCAGTTTGTGAAGATATTTTTGTTGATGAACACATCTTCTTAATCTCAACGTCTGACCCATGGTATGGAGATATCATAGTATATCTACAAACACAGAGGACCCCTACTCACCTCTCGCGAGATGAACGACGACGATTATGTCACGTCTCTAAGAATTACCTTATAGTGGACAATACTCTGTACCGCCGTGGGGTAGATTCCATTTTACGACGTTGTTTAACTCATGAGGAGGCTGAGGTTGTGCTGAATGATTGCCACGGAGGGGCGTGTGGTGGTCATTTATCTGGGCTTTCTATAGCTCAAAATATTTTGAGAGCGGGTTATTTCTGGCCATCGATCTTTAAAGATTGTGTTGATGCGGTCAAGAGGTGTCACCCTTGCTTGGTGTTCAGACAAAATATGCGCTCGAATCCTACCCCGTTACATCCCATTATCACCACTGGTCCCTTCACCAATTGGGGGCTCAATTTTATGGATTGCAGCCCAGCTTTGGCTGGGGGCCACCATCATATTATAGTGGCTGTGGATTATTTCATGAAATGGGATGAGGCAATGCCTACAGTAAAATCCGATGGTGAGACAACCGCTCACTTCATATTCAACCAAATCATTACTCCGTTCAGGATTCTGAAAGAGCTTGTCACTGACCATGGCTCGCACTTTCAGAACCGTATGATGGAAGACTTGGCATCCAAGTTAGGGTATAAGCAAGAGCACTCCTCTTCTTACTACCCCCAAGCGAATGGACAGGTTGAAGCAGTGAATAAATCACTTAAGTCCATTCTCCAATGAACATTCGCACAGAGCAAGATGAATTGGCATATTATGTTATACCCTGCTTTGTGGGCATATCGAACCGCGGTTAAGACTGCCACTGGTTTTTCTCCATATCAGCTTGTGCATGGAGTGGAGTTGATATTGCCGGTTCAATGCGAGATTCCTTCGTTGAAGCTAGCTGTGGAACTCTTACCAGACACTTCACCTTTGGAGGAGCGTTTGGTCCACCTCGAGCAACTTGATGAGCAACATCAAGATGCATTGGTGGCTCTAGAGGTTAATAAGCGTCGCGTTAAGGTCCAATATGACAAGTCTGTCCGTCCAAGAGTGTTTATTGAAGGAGACTTGGTCCTTTTGTGGGATCAATCAAAAGAACCCTTGGGGGAAAGGAAATTTAATCCTATGTGGCGTGGTCCTTACGTGGTCAAGCGTGTCTTAGAGAAGGGTGCCTATGAGTTAGTCGATTACGAAGGCACAGCTTTGGCGGAGCCTAGACATGGGCTCTATCTCAAAAAATACTATGCATGATCTTTATCCAAGGCTGCTTGTTGTATATTATTGTACAACTTTTCATAGTTAGGTCTTTTTATTATCGTGATCGGGTTTGTGATTAGTTTCCATTTATTTTGGCATATGTCAATGGAATCTTCCACCTACATAGGATTCGCGGATGGTGCAAGCCGTCACACTCAGCACTCAGCCTCTGCTGCTTGGGTGATTTATACTCCTATGGGTCAGGTACTGTCTTCAGGATGTGTATGTCTATGGCCATCTTCCAACAATGTTGTTGAATATAGTGCCGTTATTGAGCTTCTACACATGACGTTCTCTCTCTTGAGGTACATCTTGATTCGGAGTTAGTAGTGTCACAACTCAATGGTTTGTACCATGTTAGATATCCGACGTTATTGAGAAGATTCTTACATGTGAGATTGTTAGAATGGCAATTTGACAGTATTACATATATACACATTCCAAGAAATGATAATCAAGTCGCTGACTCATATGCTAACTACGTGTTAGATTGGCATTTGTTTCATTCATAATAAATTAATCATAAACATTTTTACACATGTAAATAAATAAACCGATCGCCATAAAACCTTTTATATATATCAAAAATGTGGTAATACATAATGTCATATACAAAAGTGGAGCTTTCAAAGCTTCCATCATATAATACACGGTCGTACAAAACATATGCACTCCCAGGTGTCCAATCTTGTGGAGGGGGAGGGTTGTGATCATGATACGTCACTACAGCTCTAGCTAGCTGCCGAAATAAATGTACCCATGCACGTGGCACGCCCACCACCTGTCGTTGCATGGCCTCAAGCAAGTCCTCGACTTACACCATGGGAACTCTATGAGTCAGTCGTACGAAGTTGGTATGAATGCCCTGGAGCGTTCGCTCCGCATCCGCACCTGTGATGTCATCCCCTCTTCCCCTCCGTCTATGACGTGGGAAGCCCTCTGGTCGCCGTTGTCCCACATCTGCACATGAATGGTAGATGTCACTATGTGTTGTCACGCAAAAACATGTCTTTTTGATTCCACATAATCAAGAAAATACAAAAAAATTAAATAACTCAAAAAAATTTAAAAAGAGTGAGAGTCAAGATTCGGTACCTATCTCTCCGTATGCCGATCCTGGTGGCAATGGCATGTCTAGATCCCCCTGGAAATCTATCCCTCCATAGGGGTATTCATCTATGGCAACAATCTGTCATCACCACCATGGAAAGAAGTCAGCTGGATATGGGTTGGCCACCCTACCACCCCCCAGTCTGCGCATAGCATCTGCCCAACGTCGTTGGGCTGGATCTCGAACCCCGTGGAGAGGAACGTCCACTCTAGGGCTCAATCCTGGAACACGCTTGAATAAAAACGTGCTCAATATGCTACTGAACCTGAAGTTTCGTATCCTACCTTCCTTACACTCACTGAGCTAGTGTTTCATGTTGCTCAGTAGTGTAGTACTCTAGTCGTAAATGGTCGGTCTCATACACTCCACCGCATAGTACATCAGTGGCCACGAGGCCTGATGGAGTGAGGCTAAGCCTGCTATCCTACCCAGTGTCAGTAGTATGGCCTTTAGGCCCAGCTCCTATATAGCATTGGTGGGGACTTGACTTCCCACCTTCTCAATATCTGGGTAGCAGTACACAGCTACGTACTCATCGATAGTAATCCCCCCGCCTGGCCCACCTCGGGAACGAAGGTTCACCACCTCCCCTCGTCTAGATAGACCTATGATAAAGTATATGTCTTCCACCTCTATAGTGAGAGACATCCCATCTATCCTGAAGGACTCTGAGTCTGGATCCCAATAGTTTACCAGCATCTCTAGCAGTCTTGGTTTGGCCCTCAAGCCACAAAGACACCAAAACTTGTAGAGTCCACATCTTCTAAGAGCTTGTTGAGCCATCACGTCATCCCTTACAGCTTCCTCTACTTCACCATGATCGCGCTCTCTCCATTCTAGCACCATCCTGCAGGAGAAATTTCCATTTTGCCCATTATATTCTTGTAAATTTACTTGCGCAACGTCATACGCGACTGTTTTGCAAACAGCCGCATATGTATGCAGTTTCTAGCCTCTTTTCCACGTATTGCCAGCCCTATACGCGGAAAAAGCTTCGATATCTGCGTGGGCCGCAGCGCTCATGTAGAGATGGCCTAAACTACCTCATTTTTCCATGAAAATCAACAAAAATTATATTGAAATGCATGAGGAGAGCATGAGTAACTACCTAGAAGAAACGGTTGTGAATTCCGCCAGCTGGATCTCCTGGAATTTGCAGTTAAATATCAGAGCTCCAATGGGTAAAAGTTTCAAATGATTTATATTTTTTTACTATTTATAGAAAAATTTTCAAATATTTGAAAATTTTTACCCCCTTTCCTATAGTTTTGACAGTTTTTAACCATTTTGGACCGTTTCTGACATAATTTGTGATGTAGAAGACCATTTTTAGTGCCGTTTCAGCCATTGGATTGACCCGTTCATACTGATCTCAGGTATAACATCTATACTGGCATATAGGTTAGGTTCACCACTATTTTCATTTTGCATGACCTTATGACCATGTCACTATGACCTTAGGTATGAACCCACTCTATTATGTCACAGAACCTTCTTGCTGCTTTAGAAGTGGCATGATGTGAGTGGTAGAGCTTCACCTTACATGGGTACCCTAGTTAGCGCCTTATTTGCATTTGGTGCCCATACCGACGTTTTCTCCTTTAGGGTGTGGGAGTCCGTTGTATAGTACTGCCATGACATTTCACAAGAGCCTCATAATCCTCTTGATCTTATGCTGGCCTTTTTCCCTCCGGACTCCCTTATGTCAAATTGTGAATGCATTATCATGAGATTTTCCTGCCTTATTGAGCTTTATGCCGGCTCCCCTAACATTGCATTTCAGCCATATAGCCCGAGCTTGTCTCATGTCTAGCCATGCAGAGCCATTTTTTATCCTTCACAGCTTGATTTCCCTTTTTACTGGGAGGGGATTTTCCCCCGAGCGTCGATATCCTACACATGTATCCTTGCATTGAGCATAGGTATGTTTCACTGCTTGGAACTAGTTTGTTTTCCCTTATGACACTCGTCTCCTCCTAGTTTGTAACTATAAAGCTAGTTTATTATTTTTTCAAGCTTTTCAAATAACTGGAAAAGTCCAAAAAAATCAAAAAACCAAAAAGCCGGACAAGGAAAGATGTTATCTTTGGCAGCTGTCGAGTCGTGTTGCCTTCGAACAGAGCACTGTATATCACATCCATTGGTTGGGTTATAGTTTGACTTAGGAGCTGTACTCGTTTATCTGAGTTTATCTCCACTGACTAGTTAAGCTTCCAGTCCCTATGGAGCCTCTGTTGATGCCTCCTGTGTCATAGAGATGTCCCAGTTTGTATATCGAGTCTATGCTGCCTTCATTCAGTCACCATACGCCATTATGCTGTTGTTCGAAGGAAGTCGAAACTTGTGTCGGCCATTCCTCAGTTATCTTGACTTTGCATGTCGGCCATTCCCGGTACAGTTACTGGTTCGTGCACTTTATGATCGAGTCCTTCCACATTAGACAGCTTTGCTGAGTACCTCGTGTTGGATGATGGGGGATGCCTTAATTCCCTCCTTCCAGTGGATTTCATCCCGTTGACTTCAGATAATTTATTATGGGATTGGAATGTAGAGTCCTTTTGAGTGCCTTGAGACTTGCAGTCATCAGTGGTAGGTTCTCTCGCCATCGACAGTTTCTTGGGAATACATCAATGTCCCCTGATCGATGGATTCTCTCAAGTTTTCGACCTCAACACATCTATTCACACTTGTTAGTTTGCACTCTAGTACCTTGATTACCATTATCATTATCAGTGGGGAATCTCGCGTATTTTAACGGTATACATCAATGACCGGTAATCAGACGATGGACTACTATGTTCGACCTCGACACCTCGATTCGCATAGTAGGACATGTACTCGTAGCGGTTTGTGTAGAAGACCTTCCAGATGGGTGGCATCTCTTATATGCTACCTCCTTGATCGTGCCAGTGTTCATGAGATTTCAGCTCTCGTGACTTGATTCCAGTATATGTTAGACATTTCCAGCTATTATGGAGATCACGATCCTTTGTATATCTTCATCATGGAGATTCCGATCTATGTATATTATACATGGAGATGACCACTTATGTGATATTTTGTATCATGCCTATTCATGGCCATTGTACTCTTATGTATCTAGGACTGCTATAGGTATTTCCAGTTATGTGCAGAGTTGTATCATTGTACTATGCTGATTGGGTGGCTGGTATTCCACTTGGGACTCTTCATCACTCCACTTCTGGGATGGACTTATAATGTATTTCGGCCATCGTATGACCCCTCTGACCTCACACATTAGGGGGCATCTGTTATAGCGGATTTCACCACTCTAGGTGAATCACACTTTGTATGGCCTTCCCCTGTCCCACTGTAGACTCTTTAGACCCCATGGACCATATGTTATCCTTTGATGTTTCCTTGAGCATCCCTAAAACTATAGAAAAAATGATATACGCGGCTTTTTACCCAATAACCGTGTGCATACGCGGGTTTGACTCCTATAACCGTGTACATTGGGATGTGTGCATAATCCAAATCCTTTTGGAGTTTTCCTTGACATGGATCCGACTCATTCGACTCATGGCCTTCCATATGCCTTGAGATCGCTCAGATTCGACCCTTCATTATCCCTTGTGAAGCTATATAAGGAACCCCTTGGTACATTGAAGGCATATAGAGAGATTGAAAGCAACAAAACTATAGTCCATTGTTGCCGAAATTTATGCTTGAGTCTGCATCCCTTTGTCCCTTTGGATCACTGTTGTGTTCTTCCCAAGCTTGCCTTTTGCTAGTGAGCTTGCTATCATGAGATGGAGGATTGAGGTGGTGGAGACCCAAGTGGGGGATTCAGTTTCTCCGGTTCACAGACGTGCCGTCAGAGGTTGTATCTATCTTGTAATCTCTGATTTATATTAATAAGAACTATCTTTTCTTGTCCAATGATGTGTATTTGATTGAATATTGTATCCATTGGAATATGTCAAATGCTTTTACATTATTGATTATATATGCTAGAATAGATCTAACACCATGATATATAGTATGCTAGTATTGTTTACTTGTTGTTGAGGAAGTATTATATCAATTCAAGCTAAAGATTGGAAAGCTCAACGGGGATCTACTTCAACCGTACAGAATAAGGTATGAGGTCTGATCCTTTAGTGTTAGACATTTTATTTCTATTGCATATTGGGAAAGATTGATTTCTGGAGTCAAAGCTGTCTGTTGTGGTACCCCAAGCCATAGGAATTTCTCTTCGTAACAATATGTGAGCAGGTTGACCCTTTTAGTGGTCGACAACTCCAAAAATAGTCAACTTTAACTGCTAATTAAACAACTATGTGACATTTGTCAACATCACGCAACCACCTTCCTAATCCTTCACGCATTGGTTCTCCTCACGTGGGCTATGGTCGTATGGGTCTTTGTCGACGTGGGAATGAATCATGGTTTCACATGGAGAGGAAAGGATGGTGGACCTTCTATATCAAGGGCCATCATAACAGCAGAACATGTGGACAATAGAGCAACTAAAAACCATTTTGTGCTTTAATCATTTGGGAATATTCTGACTAATAGCACGTGAATCGATCGGAGGGATGGATGGTGATCTAGATGTGATCTGCGCATGTTTAGAGTGAGTGCATGTCCACATGGAGGCTTGTTTGAAAACTACAATCTAAAAAACAAATCCATGTATTAGGCATGTTTCCAAATATCACAGAATTGCTTAATAAAATCACAAAATAATGGAAAAACCCAAGACTTGCATAAATTCCAAATGCGTTCATACCTAGGGATGAATGATAAGCTGAATGACACAAAATATGTAAAAAAGGTGACAAAATAGGTGCCAAAAGAGTAGATTAATAGCCGAAAATAGTGACAAAACCGAGATCAACATTTATTCTAAGCGAAAATCAAACAAAACGAATCAAAGTAAATCAAAAAATGAAAGAAAGCTAAATGAAAAACAAGAACATAAAAGAAAGGTTTTATTTATGTACAAAGGTGTTCCCAAAAATCTAGGTGAAGTATTGTTCAATAACAAGGACATTCACAGGAAGGTTCTCTTCCCACCCTTGTAAATATTACAACATATAAGTTGAGGGGCCAAGCTTCTCAACAATCTGATAGGGACCAACCCATAGATGTTGAAATTTCATGTGTTTTCCTTTCTCGTCATGCGGGTGATCCCATTTCAAAACTAAGTCTCCTATTTCAAAGTTCCCCTTCCCGGATATTTATTTATCAAACCATCTCTTCACAATGTCCTAATGCTGGTAAAATGTATCCTTGGACCTTTTTCTAGATTCTTCAAGTTTTACTGAGTGTTAATGCGTGCTTGTAAGATATCGATGACGTATCCTCGAGAGGATTGAGCTAACTGAAATGAGGGAAGTAGAATGTTTGGGGGTAAAATATCTTATTTTCCATATACAAGAGTATAGGGAGAAACCCCTAAGGAATTATTTTGGGTGACCCTATCTACCCATAGTGCGTTTAGAAGGGTTGTGTACCAATTTCTTTGATTTTCAATAACATTTTTCTTCAAAATTCTGCTGAGATTCTTGTTTGTTGATTCTGCTAACCCATTTCCCTTAGGATAATAATTCACTAAATAACATAATTTAATTCCCTTTTCGTAAGAAAATTCATTTATCTTGATAGATGAGAAATTAGATGCATTATAAAAAAAGGGAAATTGGAACCCCAAACCTGGTCATAATGTCCTCTTTCAGAAAGTTAATGACCGCATCTTCGTTCTCTTTGTGCAACGGAACCGCTTCAACCCATCGTGTGAAATAATCAATAACCGTGAGGATATATCAATGTTGTAGTGAAGAGTTCATATTGTTTTCCCCAATGATGTCTATACCCCACTGTTTTAATGGTTCTGAAATAATAACGGGTCATAATGGCCTGACTACTTTTGACAATCTACCACCACTCCTTTGGCACACATTGCATTTTCTTGCGTAAGCATGAGCATCTTTGAATAGTGTTGGCCAATAGTATCCAGCTCTGAGAATGTTATGAGGAGTAGTATCTCCAGATAAATGTCCTCTCATGGGTCCATCATGCAATTATTTAACTACCTTGCATGCATCTTCTTCCTCAAGACACCTAAGAAAAACTCCATCATAATTCTTCCTGAAAAGTATTCCATTAATAATATGATAAGCATATGACTTCAATCATAGCACCTTTCTCTTCTTGGAGTTCCAATGTTCAAGTAGATGTCCTTGTTGAAGATAATGCACTAAATCTCGATACCATGACTCAGGAGTGGTGAAAATGGGACATACATCAATAAATTTTAATTCGGCCTCATTCTCTCAATCATGCTCTTCATTGTCATGAATTTCCTCAAGCAACTTGCACAGTCCTTGTCCTTTAATGATAGTAGTTGGTTTGAAATCTAAACCATACTCTTGAAATGTTGTCACCCAGTTTCCTCTTTGCTCACCCAATTCTTTCTGTATGAAAAGGGACCTAACAGCTGGATGAGGAACAATAAGTTTGGTTCTATTTTTCAAAATATAAGGTCTGAATTGTTTTACCACTTTGAAAAATGTGTATACTTGTTTGTATATAGAAAGGTAATTCAATTCGGTCCCTTGTATACAATGGTCATAAATGATATTGGATATTCATCTCCCAATTCTCCTTTCTGTGTGAGCACCGCAGCAAGAGAGTTATCCGAAGAAAAAATATACAGAATAAAATCCTTTTCAAAGTCATGACTCCTTAAAGAAGGTGCATGAGCTATCATTTTTTTGATATATTTAAAAGTGACCTTCTTGATATCAGTCCACTTGAATTATACACTTTTCTTCACCATTTGTTGCGAAGGTTTTATAATTTGGGTGAAATATGGTACAAACCTTCAAACAGAATTTATCATGCCCGTGAATGAATGCATAGATGTTTTTTTATGAGGGAAGAGAATATGAGATATGAACTCAACTTTTTACGGATCGATTGGGATTCCCTTATTTGAAATGATGTGACCCAACAATTTCCCCTCTAGAACTGTGAAAATGCTCTTCTTTGGGTTTAAAGATATGTAGTATTTTCTTCAATGGACAAAAATTCGTTTTAAGTGAAATGGGTGATCTTATATTTTCTTAGTGAAAACTATCACATCATCTAAGTACACCACTACACATTGGTCAATTAGTCCTCGGAATTCAGTGTCCACGGCCCTCTGAAATGTATCTCTAGCATTTATGAGGCCAAATGGCATTCTCCTATAAGCAAGTGCTCCCCACTTCATATGAAATGTGGTCTTCAGTCTATCTTGTTCAGCCACCAACACTTGGTTATAACCTGAAAACCTATCTAATAAGGAGAACAATAATGAACCCGACACCATTTGAAGAATTTGTTCCATCGGTTGAACTGCATAATTATCTTTATCTAACGCTCTATTCAGATTTCAGAAGTCAAGACACAACCTTATCTCTCCTGACTTCTTTCGTATGGGAAGCAAATCATCCACCCATTCGGAATGTCGAACTCTAAAGATAATATTTGCATCTAGCAACTTCTTTACCTCATTTTGGATTAAAGGCTCTAACTTTGGATGCATTTTCCTGAGTTGTTGCTGAAATGGTTTTACGCCTGTCTTGATAGGAATTATATGTTGAATTATACATGTGTCACATTTTCTTAGGTATTCATATGTCCATGTGAATATATATTTATATTTCTGAAACAATTTAATAAACCAGATCCTTTATCCACACGAGCAACACTTTCCCAGATTTACGTACTTGGGCTCAGCTTACATCCCTAAATTTATCAGCTCACATTTCATAGATGAACTGTTGGGTTTGACATTGGCTGGTTTTCTGAATTTGTTATGTAGATCAAGCATTCCCTCAAGTGTCCTTACCC
The DNA here is from genome assembly GCA_001517045.1 of Pseudotsuga menziesii. Classification (NCBI taxonomy): domain Eukaryota; kingdom Viridiplantae; phylum Streptophyta; class Pinopsida; order Pinales; family Pinaceae; genus Pseudotsuga; species Pseudotsuga menziesii. Next base: position 234,087 of record LPNX010350748.1, read on the forward strand.
CTTTGGGCATAAAATTTCCTTTGGTCAATTCTCCATTTTGTAAATCTTCCTGATGTTCTTTATCATCAATTACAGAATCTTTGAAAACTTCATCATCAATTATAGATTCTTTGAAAACTTGATAATCTATTCATCATCATAAAAAAACCTCAAATTTGTGATATTATCAGCTACTGATGGCCTGAAAATAAGTTCAATAGAACACTTATGATTAGTTGGCACTAACCTAGAAGCAGAAGTAGCTAATAAATCAGCTGCAACATTTTGTAATCTAGGAATTGAGTTTATATTGAAAACATTAAAATGTGCTATCGAATTACATACTTCAGCTTGATATCCTTTTAGGTGTGGAGATAAACAATGAATTGTGTCTCTAACTTCCATAACTACTATCTCAGAATTACCGAAAGATTTTAATTTTTTTGCATTTAGTTCAATGGCTTTCTTCAGGCCCTAGACTAGAGCTTCATACTCAGATGTATTGTTTGTGCATTGAACTATAACCTACAAGAGAGAAATTGTTTGTTCTTTTTAGGATCAATTAGGACACAACCCGCTCTTTATCCCTCTTGTGTTTTGGAACCATCAAAATATAAAAATGAAAACCTATCTTCTAACTCTACCAATTCAGTATCGTTTCCTACGTTAGTGACTAAATTTACTATGTTACAGTCGATATCATCAGTCCACGAAAATCGAAGGAGATTGGAATACATATATGATTCACAATTGACTTATTTAGCTCTGTAATTCCCCGATTCAAGCTCTAAAAATTAGTGTCCTGGTACTGAAGACGATAAATTTACAGGCTCATTATTTTGTTCCAACTGAGTTACATTATGTTTCATATGCGGTTCCCTCAATATCTTAATCTGATTTTGACTATTTAGATATGGAAGCCACATGTCAGACCAATTGGTTGCAAAGTAACCATTAATTTTCGTTGACCAGTCCCTGTTCAGTATTAATCCATAAGAATTTGGTATATCTACTCCCATGGTATCTATGAACTTGCAAAATATAGGATCTGCAGACAATCGAATTAGCACATCTTTCATTTCCCCTTTCAGTTTAATAACAGACATGTCTTGTTGAATTATTTGAGAGGCGGATGGTGTTGGTTGGCCATTAATCTTCTTACAAATCAAAATTCGTATAACATTGGAAGAGGCTCCAGAGTCTACCAAACAGTTATGTACATTGTGATTGAAAATCTCAAATGATAACAAGAAAGGTAAAGTCTGATATTTAGATTTTCCACCAATGCTTGCTTCATTAATAGTAGTCTCAGATTCAATGGATTCTGAAGTACTGTCGGGTTATGGATCAAAGGATTCCAATAGTTTCCTTCTTTTCTAAAGCATATTACATAATTCAAATAAATAGTTATTTGCTTTATTTTTTTTAATATCTTCTACAATATCATACTCCATGCCATATTCTGCAGAACCTTTCTTAGTACTTTCTGTTTTATTTTCCAGGTCTTTCACGGGTTTGTTAACTACTTAATTTGTTTCTTTTATGTTTCTGGATTAGACAAAGGTTGCATTTGAGTAGTGATAATAACTGTATTCGTGGTTTATTTTATCTTCTTTATTTTAGGCAGCACTAAACTTTCATCCACTACCAGTCATTTATGTCTAGTTGTAACGTTAACTGATGACACTTGAATTTCTTCAGTATGCTCTTCCTTGCTCAATCCCAATGTGGGCGCCAAATCCCACAATACCATCATGGTTTCCTCATTTGTTTCTTTCAGCTCATTTGTTTGGTCTTCCTCTGCCTCTGCCTCTGTCAATTGGGCATCTAACAATTGATTCATAACGAAATTCATTGATTTTATCCACTATAGGCAACGTTTTTCAAAATGGTGCTCCTGATGAAAAGTACAGAAATGGTCCATGCCTACTTAATTAAAATTTAAAACATCAGAATTAATTGGAGGTGGTTGAAGTTGTCCACTTTCTTCCCTTTTATTATAATAAGGTTTGAAAGGCTTTCTAGATGAACTAGCTCCCTTGTCCTTTTCTAAGTCTACTATCTTATTTAATAAATTATGTACCATCTTGACCAAATTTTCTAACTCATTCGAGTGTTCTTCTTTAGTCCTTGTTAACAACAAATGTTTTTTACTAGCTGTGTTTTTTACTTTTGGTTTTGAAGTGTGCTTGGTTATACTATCAATATCAGCTTCCACCCTGCTAGTTTTGTCATAATTTTGTACCAGTGTGGGCTTGAGTTCCCTTTTCACAAACATTGCTATAGGTGGGTATAGTGTTGTAGTATAATATTCCACCAAAGATTCTTTATCTAGTTTTGTTGCAGCACTAAAACTACTCAAAAGAGTAGTAAACCTTTGATTGAAATCTTGAACCTTTTCTTTCTTTTCCATCCTCATAGACAGTAACTCTTTCATAAGGGTAGCTACAGTTTTTTTATTACTGAATTTTCTTTTAAAAAATATTTAGAAAGTATCCCATTTTGCTATTGAATTGACTTGTAGACTAAAAACCCAAGACGATGCTTTAGGCTCAAAATTATATGGAAATAACCTATATACAACATCTTTGTGCTCAACATTTAAAATATCTAGAGTGAGATAAAAAAAAATTCAAATGGTCTTCTGCAGAAATTCCTTTTCCAGGGTCAAACTTTGGTAATACTCGTTCTGGATTCTTAGGAAAATCATGCAAAGGCGTAGCCAGATTAAGTGGTGTTCTGGCTCTACATGCTAGTTGATTAACAACGATAGCCATAACTCTTGGTGGAGACTGCAGTGGAGAATGAGGGAAAAAATGAGCTATAGGAGACTCTGGTCCCAACTGATCAAGATGTTGAACGATTTCTTGGATAGATAGATCCACCAATTCTTCCAAATTTTCTACAAGGATCGAATCTTGAATATAAGAGATTGCTTTCTTGGGAGTCTTCCTTCTTGTTAATGCAAGGATTACTTTCAATCCTCCAATTTTCTTAATGTAAGATCTTGTGTGTCTCTGAAAGTGATCAACCTCTTCGAACGGGACAGTGTACAAACGTTCTGAACCTTCTTCTTCAGAACTTACCTTTTCTTGTTCTTCAAGAACGAAATATTCAGGAAATGTAGTTTCAAATGTATTTCCAGTGGAATAAATTCTTACAAATGGATTTCCTCTTCCATCCATGCACTGGCGTCCCTCCTTCTAGCACAAATCTATTGATTCCTGAAAAATTTCCAAGTATCGATAGTAGGGATTCTCCTTGGTATTCAATCCCAACTAGATCGTCTACCATTTGGTGTGGGGAATCTGTCTGGTTAATGGTCCAGCTACCGTATATTAATTTTGTTTAAATATTTACCAGTTACGTCCTAATCCACTGTTTATTAGTTTTATTTAAGTGAATGAATGAGATGCAAATGCCTAAGCTAAATGCATGCGACTGATGAACAAGAACCTCACAAGTGATGCATAGGTTCTTATCTCTCGTCGTATCATTCATGTTCCTCAATCACTTCTTTAAATATGAATTTAAACATATCTATTATATGTTAAGTTATTCTAGTCTAATATATTCTATCCCCGTAGGGAGAAAATTTAAAAGAAGTAGACTCAATGTACCATAATTATTCATAATAAATCTCGCAGATAGTTTTTTCAATCCCATATGCATAGTTACAGCAGGAAGATTATCAAAGATAGGTTTGAAATAATAAAAGATTCATTACTCGAGGCATACACAAGATTTATAGAGAAAGAAAATCCATTCATCATCAAAAGAAATAATTCATAAAAGTAAGAACGATCTCACAGTTGTACGGAAACTAAAATAGAAGTAATTCCACATTTGAGATTCCACACAATCCATGCAAAACCCCATGCATTCTTTTCCCAGCAAGTAGGTCCTTCTTATTCATAACAAAAAATGGGTTATCCTTACAAAATAATCCAGCCTCCTTGTGCTGGAAAAAAATTTCTCACTACTCTATTCTCTACCCCTATTTATATTACAATTTACAATTTGTCGCCTAGTGACTCATCGACTTCCCTAACCTTAGGAATTCCAAAATTTCGTCTTTTAGCACTTTGCACTAGAAAATGAAAAAATGCAAAAAGTGACAAAAGTTCTCAAGTAGGACCAGCGAAACGTGAAATATAACACAACAAAATTTGAGCCCAAAATCTGATGAATGCATTGTCTAAACTTCAATAGGCACGTATCTGTTATTCAACAACCACGTTTTTTTTCATCAGTGGGACTTCGTCGGATATTTGACTTTATTTCGAAACTCGTCGACAATTTGATAGAGTATAAAGCTATGGAGAAGTCATTCATTCATTAATCGTCGAATTTCTAACTTTTTCTCGTTGGACATAGAGTCGAATATCCGACATATAATCGTCGAATATCCAACATATTAACATCGCATATCCTACATGTCAACGCCAAAGATCCGACATATCAACATTGAATATCTGACATATCAACATTGAAGATCTAACATATCAATGTTGGATATTCTACGACCACTACTTATCAGAAGGACATATTTTTGACTTCATATCCTTCGGTAACGTCGGATATTCGACGGATATACATACAAAAAAAAAAAGAGAAAGACCGACGGCATTTGTCATCGGTCTTATGGCATGATTGTCAGATATCCCGGGATATCATGGTTGTCACCAAAACAGCCATGTGGAGGATGCATGACATAGGGTGAATGAATGAAGTGGTGCACGCACCAAGCAAACATGGGTGACATCACAAGGAAAATAGTATGGGTTATCGTTAACCTCATCGCAAATGAAGGAAGGAGGATTTGGGAGAATGAAAATTAAAGAGAAATAGAAGCAAAGTATGTCAGATTAGACTCCCCAACCCAGGAACCTGTTGTTAATTTTGGTTTTGTACTACAGGAGGTACAAACCATAACAACCATGGAGTCTTATGCGCCCTGTGCGAGATTTGTAGAATGTATTTAAAGCCTTTCAAATCATGCAGGATGACATTAATTTGGCCAGGGGTGAGAGTTGAGGCGGATCAAGTTGGAGATTTAGAGAATGCCAACATGATTGTTTTCATCATGAAGAAGAGTGACTTGTCTGATGAGACAGATCATTCTTGTAGTATATACAAGCACCAACTTATCTCTGACTTCATTCATCTCATGAAAGAAATTCAGAGCTACGAGATCCTCCAAGCTAATTTCCCACTCTGCAAATAGGTTGATAACATGGACTCCATAGATGAGAGTGAGCCTTGCTTCCCGCAACATGTCCTAGAATCACTAGGATGCAGACTGAGGAGAGTTAAATATGATCTAGATATTGAGAAGCGTTAGCTTCACTGAATCAAAGGAGAAGTGAGGGAACATTTTCAGCAGGTTTCAGAGGACCTCCATGAAGTGAGATCGATTCAAAGGGAGCAAAACGTTGCTTAGAAATCCCGACATTAGGAGCAATCCCACGCCATCTAGGATCTCATGGATATACTGAATCATGTCGAGATTCAGGTAGGAACTATGGCCTTCAAATCCTGAGTGCAAAATGAAGTATCCAACCAGAATGTTGTTCATGGAAGCTAGGGTTCTAGGACCTCTCTAGAAAAATAAACATGTCTTTATGTTTTGTTGTCTACTAATGGGACAATATGTCTATATATTTAGGAATATATCCATTAGTAACTTAATAGATTATCCTTTTGTTTACTACCATGAATTCCATGAAGAAGACAATGTCATATTCTCCTTTTGTTTACTATTGTGAATGCCATGAAGAAGACAATGTCAATAAGTACATAAGTTACACCTTACATAAGTAAGTACATAAGTTACATAAGCGATGTTGAACTTTGTATTTCAAGACTAATTCAAATAGTACTAGTATCTTAGCACATAAAAATGTTTATGAGTATATTGATAAGATGGATGCCAAACTAATATGAGATATCTGAATATATTGTGACCTTATACTTCTTGAGATAGATCTGAATTTTGATCATAGTGTTCCTTGTCACCATTTGGTTTCTATTGTTGCAAGTCTTCCTTTAATTCATTCTTGGCACACCTAAGAAACATTTGTTTGGTAAATCATTTGATAAATTAAATATGAGTATGATGACTTACTACGACCATCACTATCTTTCATGGTGCATGCATCTAAGATAGAACTGATACAAATTGTCTCTTTGTTACCTTTCAGATATGTCTTCATTACTCCACTCTTGAAAGTCTTGTAAGGCATATAGGTTGACTAGTTCAGTTGCAGCCTAAGAATTTTTATTTCAAAAGTATATCACCTTGAAAAACATCTCCTCTAGCTAAATATTGTGCAATGCTTTAGATAAAACAAATTATCCTTTGGTAAGTTATGAATGTTATTGGAAGTTTATCTTTGGTTCCTACTCATATAGAGCACAAGTGTGAAGATAATCTAAAGTTGGATTATTATTTTGGATGTAATACATGACTAAAATGTTTTATCTATGTTCAATAAATATATGTCCGAATGATTAATTAGAATTATCTTTGTTGCTCATTATGTACTAGCTCATGATCATTTTTAGCATTGAAATGAATGTCTTTGGTTTGATAAAATGTTATTTACATTGAGGTAATGGTTGAGAATACAGTTGCTTTGGACTAAATTGAGCTTATAGTCAACATCATAGGATCTAATTTATGAATTAATTAATAAATACTTACAGCACAAGCTAACTCTTTATCAGGTCAATCTTTGTATTTAAAAACAATGGATGACATAAAAATTGCTATATACCTTTTAATCGATGTTTTCTATTGTTTTATGCTAATTCAATCATACTTATGAGAAAACACCTTACATGATATTTTTATATCGGTGTCTACTCATACAAGCATACATTAGGATATGTACAACGCTAGGTTATAACAGCTTGGAGCTTCTGCACATAATGGAAGCATTTGAGTGTTATCTGATTTTGTGTACCAAAGTATGTTTGGTATCTACAATTGTAAAGGGATAGAAGCATAGGTTCTAATATTTTCCAAAGCATGACATGTACATTTTCCATTATTTATACTAGGATGAAGTGAGTGACTGTGTATTAATTATGCATGAATCAAACATAATAATTGTATATTAGTTCTATATGAATCAAATGTTATAAACAAAATATTACCTATTTGTAAAGAGTGCATATTTGAATAAATGAAAACAATAAAATAACTTATGAAAAGAAAAACCACATAAGCTTGCAAATAGAACAATTGGTAGCTTTTGAATCTCATTTCCTGTACTCTTTAGTAGCTCTGGGTGAGATGACTGGTTGTGTTGCAGCACAGTCTATTGGTGAAACAAGTACTTAGATGATAAAAATATGAGTATGGCAGACATTGCAGAAAAGATGAACCTTGAGTTTGATGATGATTTGACATGCATTTTTAATGACGATAATGCAGAAAAACTTATTCCTAGTATACGTATTATGAATACAGAGGGTCCTAAATGGGAATCACAAGACCAAAATACCGAAGATGATGTATTTTTGAAGAAAATTGAAAGTAACATGCTTACAAAATTGGCTCTCACAAAAATTCCATATATTAATAAAGTTTTTACCAAGTCTGGAAAAATCAACAAGTTTAATGAGAATGATGGATTTAAGACTGAGACAGAATGGATGCTAGATACAGAAGGTGTCAATATGTTAGCTATGATCTTCCATGGAGATGTGGATGCTACTAGAATAAAAAGTAATGACTTGATTGAGGTTATTGAAGTGCTTTGAATTGACAACCATATTTTCAAAGAGAACTTGTTGCACAAATAATGATGGGGCCCACTTAGATATGAAGAGATAAGGTTACATCCATACAAACAACTGACAGACTATATATTCATGTTCTTGAGATGTTCTTCATGTTCCTCTTCTAACTTGGAATAAATCATTATGTCATCCAAAAATACTATAATGAATATATCCAAAAATTCTTTGAAAACACCGTTCATCAAACACATGAATGTAGCTAGAACATTCGTCAATCCAAAAGGTGCTATTTTATATTCATATTTCCCATACCTATTCCTGAATGCAGTCTTGTTTATATCTTCATCCTTGATGTGTACATGATAGTAACCTAACCTTAATTCGATATTTGAGAAAATTCTAGCTCCACGCAACTAAATGAACAAATCATTGATCCTCAACAATGGATACCTATTCTTAGTAGTAGCCTTGTTTAGTTGTATGTAATCCAAATACAACCCCATTGTTCTATCTTTCTTTTGTACAAAAAGAGTAGGTTCTCCCTATGGTGAAACACTAGGGTGTATATAACCCTTCTTTAACAACTCTTCCAATTGCAATTTCAATTCTTTCAGTTGTGGGGTACTCATTCTATGAGGATCCCTAGAAACTAGCATTATTCTTGGTAGCATGTCGATTATAGAATCAATGTCTCATTTAGGAGGTAGCCTAGGAACTTTTGGGAACACACCTTGAATTTTTTGCAACACAAGAATTTCTTCAATGTGAGGCTCCATATCATTGGATAGTTCTTCCACATGGATCAAATATAATTGGTATACATTCCCGAGACATTTCTTCATTTGTATCATTTAGATTTTTCTTACTAAAATCAGCCTTGGAATTCCTTTAACCTAAATGATTTTACCATCCTCATCCAGGCACATCATACTTTTATTATGATAGTCAAGAATAGCATGATGCAATTCTATCCAATCCATTCCAATAAACATGTCATATGAACCGAGAGTAATGATATCCAAGTCATATTTGATATGACACCCATTCATTTCCAAACAACAATTTTTAACCAAGGTAATTTTCCTTTTCATCAAGGTAACCAAATCTCTACAATTTACCCATATGGCCATTATCTCTCCCAACCTTGTATCATTAAAAAGCTACAATTTCAAAACCTACAAATGTATGGAAAATGCATTTAAAGGCTAGTTTTGGTACTTATTAGTGCTAGTATCCCTATTATAGCTCTTTTTTATCACAGTGACTTTATCCGTTATCTAAGAAGCCCTTGTCAGGGCTTAAACAAACTTTTTGTTTCAAGGTAGCCCTATTTAGGGATTAGAAGAATAAACTCTTCTTTGATGTCACAAAAGACTCTCATCAGCCCTTTAAGATTCACTACATACCTCTTTAGGGCTATGTCAGACCTCAAAAGCCCTAATAATAGTCTCGGCATCCCTATTTAGGGCTTTATCAAAACTCAGCATCTTGCTAGGGATCTCAACAACTCTTCTTTGGTGACTCAGTGGCCTATTTAGGGCTTAGTAAAACTTTGTTATCTTTTCAATGAGAAAATATCAGACTTATAGGGTTTGATCGCATATTGGTGAGGTCCTCAACATTGGAATTGCACGTGTATTAACTGCATGTACTGTCCAATGGGGTAACTGATACAAACACCATGGGTCACATAAAATACTAATGTCTATATGGGAAAGTAACATTTAGGTTCCAAGTGATTGTTGAATTAATGCATCTCTCATTGGGCTTTCATGGCTGGGTAAGATATAGAAGTTACTTCTATGGATAGCTGGGTGAATGGAATTACCAATTTCCCTAGTAACTTCATCTAGACCATGAATGGAATCTTCTTCCTACATGTTAGATTATATTTACAATATTGGATCAAAGGTTTATTGAATTGGATGAATACTACTTACCTGCATGATTGTTTTTCATCAACCCAATGACTTATTTCTCTTAAGATTATTCGCAATAAACAAACTAGAGAATCAGTAGGTTATGGTTTCCTAGAGTTTGTAAGCCATGCAGCAGCCCAAATGAATCTACAAAATTGCAATGGTGTACAAATGCTAAAAGCTAAAAAAATTTACAGTCTAAATGTTGAGCACTGGTTGCCATTGATGACAAACCATAAATGACGAAGGAAGTCAAAGATTTATTATATGGACAAAGGACAATGATGGCATGGCAAGAATGACATTGGATGTGGGCATTGGAGCCATTCAAGCACCTAACGATCCAAATGACCCATTATGTGGTCATGTGTGCCTTCATGATAAATGAAGTCCACATACTTGGTAATAAAGGTAATTAGATGATGTGGATGGATTGGGAATACCATGCACTTTAAAAAGAAGCCTTTTGACACACACATTAGATGGTTTAATAGGTGTTGGGGCGCGTACCCTAAAGATTACTAGTTGTGGTAACTTCGCGGCTGTTGGTAAGCGGAGTTATGGGTCAAGATAGTCTTAGGGGTGTCAGGGTAAGTCAAAACCCTCTTTTTTGTAATAAACCCGTGGTTTAAATCCAGGGTTTAGGGTTTTTTGGGTGCCCATGTTTTAAGACCATGGTTTTGTAAAAATACGCAGTATAAATAAGCGCTTATGTAAAGAAGATAGGTTAGGTTTTATGATGAAAGAAAGATTAAGGCGAAGCTAAGATTGGTTTTGTGGAAGAAGGTTAAGTCCCAGCTGTGTGCGTGGACGACCTCTGCAGCTGTGTGTGTAGAGGGTTTTGTAAAGAAGATTGTAAGTAAAAACCTGCAGCTGTGTGCGCAGGGGCCTGCTGCTGTGTGCGCGGATTTTTGAGGACTGAAAGGATCTGCAGCTGAGTGCGCAGATCAAACTGTGGTTTTGTAGCAAGTTGAATAGAACACAGTTTGTGGACGTAGCCCCTACACTGGGGGTGAACCACGTTATATCCGGTGTTGTGGTTTCTTGTGCTGTTTCTGTTTCTATTTCTTTTATGCATTAATAACTGTATACATCTGATAAGTTAGATCGCTGCTAACATTTAGCTTCGCTGTGAATTCCCTGTAGTGGGTTGAGCAAGTCACGACTGTTTATTTATTTGCGAAGTTGTATGTGAATGAATGGTGAAACTTGTAATTATTGATTAATAAGGTTATTAAAAGGCTAAGGTACAGTAATCCCCCTCTTTGCTTGCAGAAACCTGATTCTGCAGCATCCCATAGCTATTTCGGGTGAGACTGCAACCTGCGCACAGGTTGTTGCCGAAAGGGCCAACACTGTGGGTCTTTTGTTGGTGCGACACAAAAGGTTTAAACCCGGGTCTGCCCTATTTCCCAACAAATTGGTTCTGTTGCCAGTTGAACTTAGTACCTTCTCAAGAGGGGTTTGCATTGTACCTCGGGGGCTATGTTCTGGAGGCCTTCTGTGAAGGACATCGGCGATTGGTTTACTGAGACTTGTCTGAAATTCGCGCAGCAAGAGAATACGAATCCGTGTCGAAGCGCAAGTGACTTTTTACAACGATATGTTTTTTGTGATACTTATGAAATTTTCTTTGGTCGTTTCCACATAGAGTTGCACCAGTGGTTGTCTAGGTTAACAGAGAGGAGGACGAACTTTCAAGCTCGACGGATTCCTGTGTGGACCCCCGCAAGGGTCAACCTTGTGCAACACGTGAACAACGAGGTATCCCGCGCTGTCAATTTCTGGACGACGTGCACATTGGAGGCCTTCGTGACAGAGTTTGCCATTGATACAAGCACTTCTTTCAGCGAAGCTGAACGGCAATTTTTCAAAGGGCCCCGTGGTAAGTTTTTAAATTCCTTAAGCTTGAAGATTAAAATACTATTGGTTGAAAAGGGTATCTTATTATTTGAGTCAGACTGCTAGTTTAGTAGTACTAACATATGTTTGCAAGTGAGAATATTTTCGACGCGCAAAGTGGGTTGCCACGAAGTGAGCAAAGGTACAAAAGAAATTTTGAATCCTACTCCTCAGGACAGGCCACCGCATATCCCCTTGTAAACCCTCCACCACCAGACCCCGAAGAAAACCCTCCTGTTACCCCCCAGCGTCGCTTCGTTACCCCTAAAGTTCGGTCGCAGTGTGACAGGCAACCAAGTCCAAGTATTCCGGCCACAGGTCAACCTGCCCCCGTAAATCCCCCCCCATCAACGTCCTACCCCCCTCCCAATCCTCCCAGAACCACCATGGCCCACCTAGCTGATGACATTAAGCTGCCCATCTTCAAAGGAACGGGATCAGAAGATCCAGAACAGTTCTAGTTTTTATGTGAGGCCGTCTGGAACGCGAAGAGTATTACCGACCTGGATGTGAGAACCGCGCAGCTCATTACTTCTTTTCGCGACCGGGCTTTGACCTGGTTCATGAAATTCTCCAGTAATCAGCACCCCACTTTGGCTGAAATCAAGGCCGCCATCATTAAGGAATTTAAGAAACCAAAATCAGAATCGTAGAGCATCACTGAACTCAAAGAGATTCAACAGCGGCGCGGCGAATCCGTGTGGGACTTCGACCAGAGATTCAAAGTGTTATTAGACCAAGTGAGCTTCACTATTAGTCCTGCGCAACACAAGGAATGGTTTATCGCCGTGTTATTTCCGCATATCAGAACGCCGCTCATGCAACAGAAGGTTGCTGACCAGCAAGAGGATCTGGAAATCGCAATGAAGCTAGAGACCGCTCCCGTCAGAGACGATTCTGGTCTTGCTCAAATCCAAGTGCAGCTGGCAGCGATGGCCCTGGAACTTCGTGACATGAAGAAAGCTAAAACCAGTCGAGAGGAGGTCTGGTGTATGCAATGTCAGTCCGAGGGTCATGATAGGGACCAGTGCCCCGTGGTCAGAACCTATCTAAACACGGGCACGCCCACCCAATTCAATGCCGGTGTTCTATATTGTGAGATTTTCCAAACCTCTGGCCAGCATCGCCCTGAGCACTTCCATCTTCTTCAGAGATATGTTCAAGTGCCCAAAAACCCCTACTTCCAATTCTGTAAGTCCGTCGGACATAATGAAGAAGAATGTCGTAGCTATGACCTTATGCAAGAGCGCACCTCTGATGCCTACCGAGTCCACAATGAAGCCCAGAATAATGATGGCTATGGTTACCACGGTGGCACCTCCGGAAGAGGTGCTTTTGGCGGTTGCGGCCGAGGTGGGATGATCGGCAGAGGTAGAGGCCAGGTTGTGTGTTACAATTGTAACCAAGTTGGTCACTTGGCTCGCGACTATCGGAACCCCACTACGACCTGTTGGTATTGCTGCGCAGTGGACCACGTGATTGAACAGTGCCCCCAGCTCCTCGCAAAGATTCAGGAAAACAACCGTGGCCCTACTCCAAGTATTCAGTTGATTTCCGTGGAGCAAAGACCTACCCCAGCCCTCAATGTGGTCACCCGGAGTGGAGCTACGACACATACTCAAGACTTGCCAAAGCAACCTGCCACGGTGTGCGCACAACAGGCCTCCAAGAAATTCCCAGCCCTTGGCCCTGCGAAGGACCACGCACCAGTCCAGGAGGCCCTGTGGGATAATGTTGACCTTGGCGCTGTAGAAATACCTGCGCGGCAACATCAGCAAACTTCGCCGCCACAGGAGGCCTCGATGGATAAACTAAGTACACTATCCTATTTCTTGCAGAGCTGTATGAAACTCTTGCGCAATCAGAATGCTCTAAACGAGCTGCAAAAAGTTCTTGCTGTCATAGACCCTCAGAGAGGAATTGATCAGGAGAAAACTGTTAGTCATGTCCGAAGAACGGGAAGGGAAATGAGGTTGAACGTTCAGATAGGAGAATATGATATGACTGATGTCATCCTGGATCTTGGATCAGACGTTAATGTCCTACCCAAGCAGACCTGGGGACAAATGGGAAAGCCTTCCCTGGTTTGGTCACCTATAAAACTACGACTAGCTAACCAGCAAAGGATTGTACCGCTAGGGAGACTTCTTAGTGTCCCAATCGACATCGATGGGGTCGGTACTCTAGAAGACTTTGAAGTTATTGAGATCATTGATGACAGCAACCCTTACCCAGCCCTGTTAGGAATCGAGTGGGCCATGGCCAATGCTGCAATCATCAACCTTAAAAGGAGACAAATGACCTTCGAAGGAAATGGCCTGCGCGTTATTATACCCCTCGACCCATCCCAAGGAGAAAGATATACAGAACCACTCAGATATGAAGGGGAGCAGGATACTCTAGACCACATGTATAACATCACAGCCAAGGATGCAGATTATGTCGAGCCTAATGCTGATGGTGTAATGGATTGGCAATGTGATAGCTCCTGCATGTCTTATTCAGATGATGGTCTGGAGAATTAGCAGCATCGACTGTACGAGCTACATGGCAATAGGTGCACGCAGATCACTCAGTCTCTTCGATGCATTAGCGCACAGCCTCGAGACTTGCCTGCACAGGTTGGGATGACAGACCCTGGAGAAATTATTGCACCTATGTCAAAACGAGTACCTCAGTCACAAAAAACCCAGCGTCTGGAAATAGCAATAGAAGCTACAGCAGCATGGGGGACCGATCATACAAAGCCTCAGCCCCGTCAGGGAACCTGCCAGAAATTCTTGCGCCCCAAAGTTATAAGGCAAGATCAAGAAGTGCAAAGTAAGCTCAAGGGGCGGAATATCCCTCAGGGACATTTGAGGCAGAAATATACAGCAATGGAAAACACACCTCGTAAGGAGTGGATGCATAAGTTCATATATATCTTGGACCCTATAGCGAAAAATGGGCATATGAAGGTTGGGCTCCGCCACAGTACTGTAAGTGGGGATGATCTTGTGGATCACTTTTTGATCGCATTTCCCATTAATAAAAGTGGTCCTGTTCTGGATATAGCTTTCCGATCAAATCACGACAAGGAAAATGTTGATCATCCAGGAATTGGATACCAAATCAAGGGGCAGAGCCAAGACGCTAGTGCATCAAATCTCATAGTCCTATCGCAGATACTACCCGGTCGGGTCGAAGGGCACTATTGGGCCGAGGTTTCTTATTGCCCCGAGGCTTCAACCATGATTCTGCCGCAGCCCAAAAATGTAGCGAGGCTCAAAATCCGACCGTTGGGAGGCAGCCAATTTGGCGACGGCGGGATTTTAATTGCTTTAAATGACTGTACTAAGACCAGTACCGGCAATAGCGCTCCACATGGACAAGATTTTCGTCAGATTTGGTGCCTTCAATGCACTGTCCTCCCCAATTTGATTGATGGTGTGTATAAGAAGATGCCTAAGTTAGGAAAAATTTCATCCTGCATTTTTTCAAGATTTCTGAGTGAACCCATGACCACCGAACGCGAGATTGACGCCTTGGTCAGAGAATTCAAGCAAGAGGGTTTGATCACCTGCTCTAATCGGCCTCCTTCCATATCTCACTGTGAAGCCACTCCTCCAGCACCACCACGGCCGATGCAGACACGGTCTGCCAGGAAAAAGTCTAGAACTGAAATTCGCACCAAGCGCAACCAAGACCGGCCGCAGCAAACAAGGAAAACACCAGCGGCTCATCCTATGGAGCCCTCTGGTTCCGCACAGGCCCCGGCCGGGGGAAAGGAGAATATTCTGCCACCACAGCCACCATATCTACCACCTTTTCACCCAGGCACCGCGTTACCCCGTCGGACAAAGCAATTTACATTAGCCACACCCTCGTTGCCACCAGGAGTACAGTTGATCGAAAGTATGATAGGTAAGATTGATCGGCTTAAGTACAGCGATCATGACACCAATGACCATGGCAAGTTCCCACAGTTTGAACCAGCAGAATACTTGCACCGCGTCAAGTACCCCGATCATAGGGTCACACTACTGGAAGTGCAAACATGGGCTGCGGGCCTGAACAAAGTTGGCCTACTCAAGCTATTTAACATTCCCCATTTTGGACGTGGCATACATGTCACTGTAGTGGCCAAGCAGTTACTAGCCCTAGTGCATGACGACTATTTATGGATAGGGGACCAGCAAATTCCTATTGACGACAGGTTTACCCATGGCAGGACCTGATCCAGGAACCGAATTTCCGTCCAAACATGACGATACAAAGCTCGCGCAAACCATGAAGGAGCGGTTTGGCCTGACAAAAGGGAAATGGGGATATCACACTTCCATGATTCGGGAGCAGCCCATTCAGTTTGCAGCTGAACTCTTAGCCTGCAAACTCATACGGAAATGCAGGCCAACTGAAGTACCTGCCCCGGTTATCCGGATTGCTATGAACTGCGCTGAGGGGTATACTTATAATTGGGTCGGATATCTTGCGAAGGAGTTTTTGGAGGATGCCCGCGATGCGCAAGAAAAAGGTAGACCTTTTCATTATTCCTGGCTTATAATCCTTATTGCATTAGTTGGGTGGAAAGAACCCACTGAAGCCCAGTTTGTCGAAATAAACCCCGGCACGCTAGGGGTAGCAAGGTATGCCTCCCTATGGATATCCTCAGATAAGGAAACTCAGCAGATGACGAACACTGTGTTCGTCTTCTATGCTATGAGTATTCACTATGAGATTGTGCGAACACCTCGACTTACCAACGAAGTGTTCTCTAAATACGAGGGCGTCGCGCACTTTAGTGCTGACATGCATCATGTTTTCATTCAAGCTCATGCAGATCCTCAACGGCAATGCTTCAAATTACCATATGTAGTCACCGAACCAGATATCAGGCAGATCATTCAGCAATGGCCGGCCGAATGGCTGAAAGATTTAGGGAAAAAACCCTCTATTCCGGTTCCCCCAGCTACCAATATTGGCGCAGGTACTAGTCAGGCGCAGCAGCAAAGCCCATTGGAAGATAGCGAAGACCTAGGCGATTCGAAGATGAATGACGACGGCCAGGGTGGAGACGGCGGACAGGATGAACAAGATGAACAGGATGAGGAGTCGGTCAAGACCATAACAGATTCTACCCCACCAACGAAACGCAAGTCACTAGAAGTAGCTGAGGTAACCAAGCCACAGTCCCGCAAAAAGGTAAAAGCATCGAAGGACAAAGATATCGAGGAAGAAGCCACTGTCACGCTGGATGCACTGGAGCATGCTCTAGAACAGTCTACAACAGCGCTTACTAAAAAATGGTCAGAATTTGTGGAACTGCATCTTGCCGGCCTCTCAGGTATCGCAAACAGGGTATCAGAGTTAAAAGAGCTAACCGCAAAATCAGCGCCCAGCACTGCGACAAGCAGCACTATGGCACCCACACAGCAGGATATTAAGCAATGGCCACCCAGGGATCCCCAGGGACAGGTATCAAGCGCAACTCTGATACAGCCTGACACCAATTCTCGACCCCAGACGAATATAACCACGGAGCTTGATTATACAAAGATGTCTATGTCAGAGTTGCACCTCTGTCAGCTCGCGATTACAAAGGAGATCCATACCTGAACTCAAGTGTCACAAGTCCAATTGGAAGACACCCTCAAACAAAACAAAACCTTCGCAGCATGCCTAGAAGAGATCGCACAACAGAAGAAAGACGCTGAACAGACCACAACTACGCTGATGCAAGCATTGGACGAGGCATGTCAGAGTCTTTCTGACTCCGACATACAGGAAACAGAGGAACCAGAGCAGAGAATTGCTAAGCTGAAAAACTATGCCCAGCAGTCCCGCAGTGAGGTTGAAAAGATGAATATAGAACACCAGCAACAGATTGCAGAACTTCAACTGCGCATTCCTCCTGAGACTCCACCAGAGGTCCGAGAACAGCGCCAGCAGGACATCAAGGCTTCAGCAACAAAAATATCAGACAACGTGGCTAGTGTCGCAAAACTAATGGAAGACAGCATAGAAGCATGGGAAAACCTACAGGACCATCCAGATGTAGGGAAGATTCAGGAAACCATCAAGTTGCGCCAGGGTGAGTTAGATGCAGTCAGAATAGAAATCAAGACGCTGCCACCTATGCAGAAGATGGCTAAAGTAAAGCGCAGCAAGGAACTTCAACAAGAAATCGAGTCCTGTAGGATGAAGGTAACGATGCTGGAAAATGCGTTACAGCCCCTGGTTGATGAAGCATTAGAATTGAGCAATACTGCGGAGAGCCAGCTCAAACTTTTGAAGACCTATGACACTTTTGCGCAGGAAAAGGCTGACACAGACTCTTCTTCAGTATTACAGGAACTGGTGGAAAAGGAGAAAACCACTGATGAGATACTGCATAATCTCACCAGTCGCTTCCATGCCCTCGTGCAGAAAATTCTCCCACCAGAGTCCTCGCAGAGTGTCCCGGGACGGGCCACTGGTGAGTCTTAGGGGCCTGTTGGGGCACGTACCCTAAAGATTACTAGTTGTGGTAACTTCGCGGCTGTTGGTAAGCAGAGTTATGGGTCAAGATAGTCTTAGGGGTGTCAGGGTAAGTCAAAACCCTCTTTTTTGTAATCAACCCGTGGTTTAAATCCAGGGTTTAGGGTTTTTGGGTGCCCATGGTTTAAGACCATGGTTTTGTAAAAATACGCAGTATAAATAAGCGCTTATGTAAAGAAGATAGGTTAGGTTTTATGATGAAAGAAAGATTAAGGCGAAGCTAAGATTGGTTTTGTGGAAGAAGGTTAAGTCCCAGCTGTGTGCGTGGACGACCTCTGCAGCTGTGTGCGCAGGGGCCTGCTGCTGTGTGCGCGGCTTTTTGAGGACTGAAAGGATCTGCAGCTGAGTGCGCAGATCAAACTATGGTTTTGTAGCAAGTTGAATAGAACACAGTTTGTGGATGTAGCCCCTACACTGGGGGTGAACCACGTTATATCCGGTGTTGTGGTTTCTTGTGCTGTTTCTGTTTCTATTTATTTTATGCATTAATAACTGTATACATATGATAATTTAGATCGCTGCTAACATTTAGCTTCGCTGTGAATTCCCTGTAGTGGGTTGAGCAAGTCACGACCGTTTATTTATTTGCGAAGTTGTATGTGAATGAATGGTGAAACTTGTAATTATTGATTAATAAGGTTATTAAAAGGCTAAGGTACAGTAATCCCCCTCTTTTCTTGCAGAAACCTAATTCTGCGGCATCCCATAGCTGTTTCGGGTGAGACTGCAACCTACGCGCAGGTTGTTGCCGAAAGGGCCAACACTGTGGGTCTTTTGTTGGTGCGACACAAAAGGTTTAAACCCGGGTCTGCCTTATTGCCCAACAATAGGATTGAAGAAATGAAGATTATGTGGACATTTGGGGCCTTGGAACCTTTGGGGATGACCCTAGAGAAAAGGAAGATGAAGCACTCACACCATATGTAGAAGAACAATCCCTAAAGGCATATAAAACAAGCCTTAAATAACACCAAGTTTGACCATTAAATTGATAATTCAAAGACAAAATAAAACATTAAACTACACTCTCACCTTATTGAAGTCAGCCCAAATTTAAATAAAAAATAAAAATCCTTTATGACAGGTCAACTTAGAAAGTAATGGAAACCAGTACAAATACCCAGTGCAATTTATTAAAAAAAAACAAAATTTTGAGTTCTCTAAAATAGTGAACTATCTGAGGAAGTTCGGTTGCTATCTGAGGAAGTTTGTGGAGGATAGATGGAGCTCTGATTGCAATGGTTTCAAGAAAATTTCAAGGGTTGTAGCAGCAACAGCACTAAGGCAGTTTCATGATGAAGATGTTGTGAAGGTTGACCATCATCCCCAAAAGTACGTCAATTACACATCCAACCAAAAGCACATAATTAAAGAGATTGTAATTTTTCATTGGATGCGGTACTTTTCTACCATGGTTAAAATAAGCAAAAATCATAGCCTTGATCAATGACCAAAGAATGTTTCTTGGTTTGAATTGATGGTACTAGCATAATTTTATGTCAACAATACTTTTAGATTCCATGGTTCAAGATTATTATATCAGCACACCAAATTCAAAGCATTATGCCATAGAGGTTCCCTTCTTGGATGCATCAGCTATTTAGAGGGGGAACATTACTAATACAAGGGATGGCAGTAGATCCTAATGCAGGTGTGTGCATGCCTCATTTTGTATCAGCAAAGTCTACGACAACATTGACGTGGAAGGTCATGTTGCAGAACGAACTTTTACTTTACAACCCTAAAATGTTGGATATGTGTTACACGACTACTGGAAACTAGGATGATGAATAAAAAGTTGAGTAATGATGAGAGGAAGGGGAGTAAAAAAATTACAGTATAAAGCTTGCAGGAGGCAGATTGCATCCTCAATCAAGAGAAAATTATGTGGCATTGAAAACAATGGCTGGGAGATGAAGGATGCATGGTATGTGGTTAAGACAAATTATGTGTTGCCAAAAGCCGAGAAGGATATGATTGAAAACATTCTTTGTAGTCACTATGAGAATCTGACCATTGCTTTTGGTCTTATCAATGTAAGCCTTGGAATTCCACTCTATGTAGGAGTAAGCTAATCTTGTAGCAAATGGACCCTCTTTCCAGCCACAAATTTGAAGATAATCAGGCATAATTTTCATGCATGGGCATAAATATACCATTGTTAGGATTATTAATTCTCCCTTGTCCAATTTGGTCATATGTCTATGTTATACCCAAATCCTATCACCACCATGTGATAAGACCCTTAACTTCCATGTTTTCCCTTAATCCCAACACATAGAGTGGAAACTTGCTCTGTTTGTCAATTCTACTTGGAAAAACCTAGCATCATGCTTTCCTTGTGGCCCATGAGCAATACCTTGCTCAGCACCACTTGTATCCTATTTTCAAGAAGTGGTACCACCACCTATGGTCTTTGGTCTAAAAGCAGTTCTCATCTAAACTGCTCTGTCATAAGGGAAGAAAAGAGGTACCCTGGGTAAAATGGGAAAAAGAGAAGTTTCTCAAGGCTTCTAGATCATGAGCCTCATTTCCTCCCTTATCCCTATCATTGTGGGTTAGTTTGAGCTCAAGATCCCCCATGATAGGATCTTGGAGCCACTTCATCCACAATTCTCTCAACTATCCCTATCCATTGAGCCTTATAAAAACAAGCTCATATCCATAGTTGAGGGGGATAACTATATAGGTATTGTTATGCTATTGGAATGACCACTTAGCCCAATTCATTAGAGAGTATAGAGAGAAAATTTGGAGCTTAAGGGGATGAAGTGTTTATCTCATGGAGGGGCTTGTCGACACTAAGGAAAAGGTTGTAAGCTTCTCCATACATTCTTCATGCAAAGCTGATTTCTGTCCCACATTACTGTTGTTTTGATTTCACATGTACATGTTTTTAGATTCCTTAGTCACTAACATGGATAAGTAGATGATTTTCTAGTATCTTTGATCTATTTGCAGGTGCACAAGTTCATAATCGAAGCAGTATTCCAGGTGTCTACGATATTCGGGGAAGGTCTTCATCCTTTGTCATTCACTCATTTGTGCTGGATCTTAACCATTCAGACTAGAGGAACATCTTATGTCCGTGGAAGGTACAATATTCCTGATAATAGTCTAAATCAGGAGTCATGTCTAAATCGGGAGTCCATCTAGTCTATTTTTAGTCACTAGCACCATTAGGTCCACTTGGCCTAGTTGGGGCACATGTTCTAGTTACTAAAGTGTGGGGAACACTAATTGATTCCTACTGCCACTGATTTCACTTTCATGCATTAGTTTAGGAGCCTCCTATATCAATTCCTACAATTTAGGAGCCACTGGGAGTGCCGACACCAACCTTCAGCAGTTGAGTTCAGTTAGTGACTAGTCAAGCTGAGTTAGGAGTCAGTTACATTCAATTATAGTCCTCTACATTTAGTTAGTGCTAGGTTTGCATGGATACATGCAGGAGAGGCACATTTCTCACCTACCACAATCAGTTAGCCTCATTCAACACTGAAGTAGACACTTGAGTTGTGTTTTAGAACTCTGTTGAACTCTAGTAATGGTTTAGACAAGGTCAGTTAACTATTGAGTCCTCCGACAGTGATTTAGACAAGGTATTAGTTACCTACAATCAAGTAGAGTCTAATCAATTCGAATTTCCTCATGTGGATTCAAATTGCATGTAGCTATTTAATCCATTGTACTTCATTGTAATTACTATCTAATTACTCTTTGATTAATGAAAAGCATTCACAGCTACAACGCATTTTTGCACTGTTTCATTCTTCAATACTTGAGTAAATTGTGTGATCTATCTTGTGAGTTGTGTGTTTGTCCATAGATCTATGTGCTCAATTTAATATGGTATCAGAGCCTCGGTGGACAAGGAACTTCTCCTCCTCATATCTCCTACTGGATCATTTTTTAGAAAAATTGCTCCTTCCAGCTCTACACCAGAAGCAGAAGGTTTACCACTTAATACCCCAAGTTAAGGAATTGTTGATTAAGATTGCTTGACCAATTATGCTGGGTGTGATGAAAACCTGAAATTTTTAGGCTGTTTGACCTTACTTTGTCTTTTTTGTATTTTCAGGTACAACTTTGAATGGCTTCATCAATTCTAGATTCATCGATTCCTCTTCTCACCCTATTCACAAACTATTTAGAATGGAAGATGAAGATGATTGCATATCTGAAGAGACAAGATCTCTATGAGGTGTCTATTGGACTTGGTGAAGAGTCCTTTGAGAGAGAGGATGACTGAATAAATGAATGTGATGTAGCTTATGGAACAATGTGCATGTCCCTTTCTCCTAGCATGCGTTACCTCAAAAGATATGTTGAAAACCCAAAGGATCTCTGGAAAATATTGGACAGAACCTTTGGAATGGTTGATGAGGATCATAATATCAATTTGGAGAGAATATTCAGTACCATAATAATCCTAAATCCAAAAATCTTGGCCTCCACTCTCTCTGATGAATTTGTTCAAAATGAAGAAGAAGCATAATCTTCTACACAGTCAATTTGAATTGAAGACAGTCTCCTTGCAGTGACTTCTTCTACTGATGCTCTGGAATTTCATGAGATATCTGATATCTCATATCCTCATATGGATGAAATATAAGAATACATTCAAATATATTAGATTGAATAAAAACACTGTGCACTTCCATGCAAACATTCACCGGTGATTTTTCTTTGAATTCTGTGCAAAATTTGCCAGTAATTGCTTCCAAAAGTGAACAAAAATTTGATTTTTCTCCCTCTAATGTTGCTGATGGTGTGAAAATATGTAATAAATTGGATATTTTGGAATAAATTTCAGATTACCAGAGTGATCCATTC
Organism: Pseudotsuga menziesii; assembly: GCA_001517045.1. Classification (NCBI taxonomy): domain Eukaryota; kingdom Viridiplantae; phylum Streptophyta; class Pinopsida; order Pinales; family Pinaceae; genus Pseudotsuga; species Pseudotsuga menziesii. Next base: position 256,988 of record LPNX010350748.1, read on the forward strand.
ACTCCCCATGATTTAGATATTCCAACAAATTTCTACAGGATTGCATGCAATAAAATTCAGAATTTTGAAGAAGAATAAAATTGTGCATCTACCGTCTCGGTGGATCATCCTCTTGTATCTGATATGAACCTTATTTTATCTGATATGATATTATTTAGATATTATATGATATTTCTTGGTTCATAATATTAGTTTCATAATCTTTCAGTACCGCTTGTAGCTATTCTCATCAATTTTGAGAAGAAACAAGTACCACAAGTCTCCTACAAAACTGCTGCTGAGGATTTGATTTCATTTCACAGTTTTGCATATGTTGTGAACATATTTAGATCTGATTTACTTTCTGATATTATATTATTTGGTTCAAATTTTAAAATCCAAGAGCTTTCATTCATGCTTGTAGCTTCTCTCACCAATTCCGGTGTGAAAAATCAAGTACCGCAATTTCTCTTCAAAACTGCTGCCGGGGATTTAGTGTTAGTTTCCTATTACGAGGTTGCTGATATTTTATTATGTGATTAATTAGATATTTAATAAGATATATCATACTATGAATCTCAATCATTCACTCTCAACATTCCCAGTGCTTCTCTACCATTGATCGCATGCTCATCTCCTCACAGAACTAGTAAAGAGGAAGACATTCTGCATCCGCCTAAACACTTGCTCCTAAAACTTGGGGATGATTTTACCAGTCATGGTTTTATTTTCATGGCTGAAACATATCAGTTTCTTTAGTGTTCCTCACATTTTCTGAATCCTCAAGAACATTTTCTCACTTATCAGTTGACTTCAGTTGCTCTACATGGGTCCAGTCTTCATCCGGCAACTGTCTATATTTCTAATTTAGTTGAGCAAATCATTCTTCTTCCAAAGAGGAAGATTACTCCAAACATAATGATGGAGAGGTTCACATGCCAGGACCCAGGATACCTGTGCACAGAAGAATCAGATTGATCTTGATTCTACCTGCTTAATTAGAGGGGGGGATTTTTTTCCCATGTGGTTTTTTCCCCATCTCCTTGTATTGAGCAGTTACTTTACTTTACTTAATGTAATGGGTGACCTATGGTATTAGTTACCAGGGCCCACAAATTTTCCAAGTTAGCATTCAGGGGGGCTGTTAGGATTATTAATCCTCCCTTGTCCAATTTGGTCATATGTCTAAATTAGGAGTCATGTCTAAATCGGGAGTCCATCCAATCTATTTTTAGTCACTAGCACCATTGGGTCCACTTGGCCTAATTGGGGCACCTGTTATAGTTACTAAAGTGTGGGAAGCACTAATTGAGGCCTATTGCCACTTATTTCACTTCCATGCATCAATTTAGGAGCCTCCTAGATCAATTCCTACAATTTAGGGGCCATTGGGAGTGCCGACACCAACCTCCAGCATTTGAGTTACATTCAGTTCTAGTCCTCTACATTTAGTTAGCGCTAGGTTTGCATGGTTGCATGCAGGAGAGGTGTGTTTCTCACCTACCATAGTCAATTAGCCTCATTAAAAACTGAAGTAGACACTTGAGTTATGTTTTAGAACTCTGTTGAACTCCAGTAATGGTTTAGACAAGGTCAGTTAACTATTGAGTCCTTCGACAGTGATTTAGACAAGGTCTTAGTTACCTACAGTCAAGTAGAGTCTAATCAATTCGAATTTCCTCATGTGGATTCGAATTGCATGTGGCTATTTAATCCATTTTACTTCAATGTAATTACTATCTAATTACTCTTTGATTAATGAAAAGCATTTAGAGCTGCAAGCCATTTTTGCACTGTTTCATTCTTCAATAACTGAGTAAATTGTGTGATCTATCTTGTGAGTTGTGTGTTTGTCCACAGATCTATGTGCTCAATTTAATAACCATGTTCTAGGATCCATGCATATGGGGGGAAAATGCTTATACATATGGGTATTGCCCAATTCTAAATTTATCCAGATCATTAAGGTTTCAATCAGAAGTTTTCTTTCATATCCAAGATTGTGAAGTGAGAGATTTACAAGAGATGAAAACCATTTCTATCATTTTAAGGATGTCTTCTTGAAGAGATTAGTATTGTTGATAGTTAGAAAAAGCACAAACCATAACCTTATTTAATGTGAAAAATACCAACTTGATCATGGTCCTTCCTTGATTTAATAGTTTTGGTCTAGTCTTCGTTTATGTGTTCAAGATAATGAATTATTTGAAGAAAGAGCTTTAATATGGTATTTGAAGAGCGTGTGCATCATCTTTTCGAGTTTAACTATCATGTCAGCAACTTTTCTAGTTTAATTATACCAATAAATTGAAATCTTTATTCTTAATGTGGACTTCATATGTTTTAAAATTGAGTTGAGAAAACGAGGTTATGTGATTAATGTGTGAAAGCCATGTGAAATGCATGCGAAAAGAAGGATTCGCTAGCTATAACTAAGAATTCCTAACATTCATTTATGGAATCCTCTTTTCTCTTTGGTTGTAGATAGCTTCTCCGTTCATACAATTGCTATATGATGAAGGGTGCAACCACACACAAAGAAAAACACATCCTCTTTTCGTCAAATTTGAAACCTATTATTTTACTCTCTTTCATAATACAGTCCTTAGTACCTGATTGAGAGTTCATATAACTTTCATAATACTTAACTAACAACAAATTAATTGCACTTGCATTATTTTGAACCGTAATCATAACCCAAGTTTCATGCCATAGTGACTTTTCACGTTATCCGTGAAGACAACTAATTTTAATGGTCTAGAATGACCTAAGGAAAGCATCATCAAGTTGAAAATTTAACCTCCATATGAAACTACATGTAAACTTGTTTCTTGTAAGGAAAGACCAACTTTCATCGATGCCCCAAGGAAGAAGAATTCAGTTGATGATGGAAGCTCACACTGCTTAAATTTATAGACATTTCAATTAATGATGGAATCTAAAAGTTAATAAATTTATAGAAAATTTGGTTTTTGGAATACCATTGAAAATCTAACCCCCGTATTCTCTACATCCTCACACACCCCTTCTTCAAAAACCCTCAAAAGAAACCAATGTTCCATACTAAGAAAATCATTTACCAATTCACCATGGGATAGTCATGTGATGAGTTATCTCTTTGTGTAGGTTTTTATCTCACCCATTCATATGCATTCATAGAGTAAAATTCACCCTAAACCAAATCTAACAGATTAATTTTTTGCAAAATCATTTTTCCATCCACAACATTGAAACGTTCATAAATTTTATAGAGTAATATGGGCTTAAATGGAAGGTATTTACCAACTTTTGGGGCATTGTAACCTCTTGACGACCTCTTCTATGTGGCCTCTCGACCTCTGTTACATTCGAGACCTCTACGATCCTTACAAAATCTTGGAAACCTCCAGGATCCGGTGTTACATTCGAGACCTCGACGATCCTTACAAAATATCAGAAACCTCCAGGATCCGAGAATGGTAAGGCAATTGAAAACGCAGTCTCTTGCCAAATTCTGTGACCTCCGGGCTCTATGCTTGGTGAGGTAAGTGAAAATGGATTCGCGCGGCAGGGGAGGTAAGTGAAAATGCATTTGTGCGGCTGGGAAGGTAAGTGAGTTTGAAATATTAGGTTTGTTTGTTATGTTTTATATTTTTATTTTTTTATTTAAATATTAAATATGCTTATTAATTTTTATTTTTTATGTAATTTTTTTTATATATTTAATATTTAATGTTTTTATATATCTAATTTATTTTTTTTATGTAATGTTTTTATATATATATAATAAGGAAAATCAAACTAGTAAGGATGATGATGGTGATCACCATGTTGATCTCATATGAAATGATGATGAAGATGATGATGATGATGACGACGACGACGACGGTGATGATGAC
>LPNX010350748.1:263344-306585 GCA_001517045.1 Pseudotsuga menziesii
ATGATCTCCAACAGTTGTTCTCTCTCTCTCTCTCACTTGAGAGAGCTTCTCCTCTCTCACTCATGCACCCCAGTGAGTGAGTGTGTGTGTGATATGTAGAAATGAGGAGAGCCTCACTTATATTTATATTCTTCCATTCACTTTATGTCCACTCCAACAAGTCAGCCTCACTTAACAATTACTTACCAAGGTTGACTTCTCTAGGAGATTCTAATAAACCTAGTGCCCCACAACTATGGGGAATTTTCCCTTCAATCAACATGGAGGGTTAACCTTGACTCAATTGTGGGGACTATTTCCCTGAATTACAATGGAGGGTTAACCTCAATGACTTTACATGACTTGTTTACATTATTGAATCTCCCGATCGAAACATCAAGGCATTACATGACTCAATTACATTATAGATACTTCCCAGAATAAACATCGGGGTACAATACATAAGATATACAAAGGAATACATTCTGAAGTTACAAATACATCAACACTCCCTCTTAACTAGGAAGGTATTCTCTCGACGCAATTTATCAACACAAGTCTTCTTCTCTGTATCATCTAGATCATCATCAAGTCATCTTCATCAAGTCTGGATCATCACTGGATCATCATCATCATCATTGCTTCTACTATCTCAATCAAATGGTGTTATCTCTTCATTATTCTCATCACAAGAAGTTCTACAGAGCCATCCCTTTCTCATGCTGGTTGTAGGCCTAGCCTCCAGGTAAGTCTTCCTCTTCTTCAGCACTTATATTTGGCCATGAGAGGAACACATCCAAAAACCATGTCAGAATGGCCTACCCAACACCTACATATTTTGTTCTCAAATAATGGCTCTCATCTCTAGGCTGAGTTTCAGTCCTAGACTGAAACAAATTCCTGGTAACTGACCAGGTGACTCCATTCTCCCAAATAATGGATTCTTAGCACTAAGATGAACTTCAATCCTAGACTGAATCAATTTACTGGTAACTAACTAGGTGCCTCCATTCTCCTAAAGAATGGATTCTCAGCACTAATATGAGCTTCAGTCCCAGAATGAATCAATTTCTTGGTAACTGACCAGGTGCCTCCATTCTCCCAGAGAATGGCTTCTGTAGGTCTTCATCATCTTTGTCCATGCTGTGGAATCCTCAAGATTGATTACATGTGTCAACAAAACCTTGAAAGAGAATCCTAGCATAGACTATAGGATATGCAAGGATATTTTACATGTGACCATCACAAAACCTCGAAAGAGCATCCTAGCACAGACTATGGGATCTCCCAGGATATTTTCTATGTGACTACCACCACAAAACCTCGAAAGAGCATCCTAGCACAGACTATATGATCTCCTAGGATCTTTTTTATGTGGTCAAGAAAAACCTTAAAAGAGTGTCTTACAACCTGCAAGACCTCTAAAGAGCATCCCAGGACTTTTACAAGCACATAACTCAACCTATTGGATCTCCAGGGTTGATTACATGCCTCTAGTAGCAAAACCTCGAAAGAGAATCCTAGCATAGACTATAGGATCTCCCTGTATATTTTCTATGCTACCTGTAATAAGACATCAAAAGAGTATCCTAGAACAAACTATAGGATCTCCCAGGATATTTTCTATGCTACCTGCACAACCTGTCCATGGAAAACCTGTAGAAAAACATCGAAAGAGCATCCGAGCACAGACTATCAGATATCTCAGGATATTTTACATGCTATCTGTATAATCTATCCACAGAGTATCATTTTGATACTCATCACAGCATCATCCTGATGCATATCATCATCATATGATCATCCTAGTCATCATCATAGTAGAAACTGAAGCATCATCCTGATGCTCATCACACAACGCTCACATCCACAGCCTTGGGAAGGATCCTCCTACCATGTTTGGAATGGATCCTACAAATGTGTCCCATCACTTATTCCTCCAAGTATCTTCTATTTGAAGAACACTAAGCCTCTCTCTGAAGTACTCAAACTTCACCCTGGATAGTGTTTTGGTCAACACATCTGCTATCTGCTCGTCTGTCATAACATAATGGAGCTTCACTACTCCTATCTATACCGTATCCCTGATATAGTGATATTTTATCGCGATGTGCTTTGACCTATCATGGAACACCGGGTTCTCAAACAACATCACACAACTTTGGTTGTCACAAGTAGCATTGAACGGGAGATCAAATAACTCAAACAGTAGCTTCTTGATCCATACTACCTCACAACTAGTCAAACAAGATACGATGTACTCTAATTTGGATGTAATTAGTGCTATGCAATATTGCTTCCTCCTAAAACAAGAGATCACACCTGATCCCATACTGAAGCAGCACCCTGAGATGCTCTTCCTATCAATGGCACTGCCTGCCCAATACAAATCCACATAACCCTCCAAGTTAATCTTCTGATTTGTATCATACTTGATCCCATACTCAATTGTACCCTTCAGGTACCTCACTACATGATTTGCAACCATCAGGTGAACATGCCTCAATGTGTTCACAACAAATAAAATATCTAGTCTTGTATTTGTCAAGTGCATCAAGGAACAAATCATCTGACGATACATCATGGAATAGATCGTCTCTAATGAAGCAACACTCAATAGCTTCAGGTTCGATGCCATAGGTGTGGTCATGGCCTTGCAGTCCATCATCCTAAACCTCTTCAGGATATATACTGTATACTTCCCTTGTCACAGGGAGATTCCATCTGCATTCTGCCACACCTCCATGCTTAGAAAGTAGTGCATCATATCCAAGTCCTTCATCTCGAAATCGACAGTAAGTATCCTTCTTGCAACTTTAATGAGCTCCTCTTTTCTGTCAGGAACAAGTCATCGACATATAACAGAAGCATCACTAGTCTTCCACCTTCAACCTTGAAGAAAAGGTTGGAATCCTCTTTACTCTCACTAAATCCTAGAGTCGTCAGTAAGCTATCCATCCTAGCATACCATGTCGAACCTCGGGATATTCTGTAGTTACTCCCTTTGAAGTGGACCCTCATTCTCCCTCTGCCTTTCATACTTTATGCACTGAAACATTCTGTACTGGAGTGACAAGTAGATTCCTCTGATACTAATATTCTATGTATCCATTTAGGGTCACTGGATACCAAGATCCTTTATCTTGAAAACATTCTTCTCACACCCATCTGTGAGCTTGTCATCCTATATAGGCTTTCATCTTCAACCTTGTATAAAAGGTTAAGATCTTCATCACTCTAGGTGATCTTCAAGCTCCTCATGTATGTGTTATCCCATGGGTGCCTTCTAAGCTTGTACAAGGCCTTCTTTCATTTGCACACATGAGTCTGCCTCTCATGCGTCTTAAATTCCAATGGCTGCAAATGTCTCTTCGTAGTCTATGCCTTCTTTTCATGAGAAGCCTCGTGCTATGAATATTTCCTTGTATCCCATGATGTTGCCATCTACTTATGAAATTCCCTTCAGGTCTCGATACTACATCCTAGACATCATTCTTATTGAACTGGTCTTCCCTTTCTTCTTGGCTAATTCTTCATCAATTATGTCGATGCGTTCATCATATTATTCTTAAGCTTGGATTATTTCTCGAATTGTCATCACTTGTTCTTCGGAACAAGTCTCAACCTTCTTTGCTTGTAGGTGATTGTACACGATCTTTCCTACAAGTCATATGCACCAGTTGTATGGTTAGAAACATTTCATAAGGTATATTCATAATGAAACATTATTATGCATAAATATATGATCATGCAACTATTTTATCCAATACAACATTCATCCATATCTCACAGAAACTTTCTAGATCCTTTCCATCTCTACTGGGACAACATTGAGATTGTGCACTAATCCAATATGTCAGCAAAGAGGTTTCATTCTAGATAATTAGCAATGGAGAGTTGTATAGCACCATGGGCTACTTACCCATCACATGCATATTAGTAGTATACTGTCATTAATGCAAACATTCTATCATGCATAATACATCAACTGAATATAAACAAATGCATAACAAAACAATTTCATGAAATGACAATTGAATACTTAAATTTATTTGTTTTGTGGGTAGACTCCTTCTTTCAGCTTCATCATCTTCTTCATTCACAACAGCATAATTTCTTATCCAAATTCTCAAGATGGATAAGAGGCTCTTCAAGAATTCAGTTCTTCATATTCCTCATCGCTTGAGGTATCTTCCTTGAATCATGAAATCTTGATATTTAGTTGCTCCCATCTTCTTTTCTCTTATTATGAGTCGAGCTTCATCTTGTGTGTACTCTTCCTGAATCTGCTGAAAGTAATCACTTCCTTCTGGCACACATTCCTCGAACGAATGAATCCCATGATCCTGGGAGGCAATTCACGGTGGTTATCACAACTTCTGCATTCTCCACTTCTTCTTCTACCGCTTCAAAATGTTCTTTGATTTGAGAGACCCTCGTAAAGTATGACTGTATGGTCTCTGCATTCTGGATCTTCACATTCTTCAACTCATTTCTCAAATTCATCTTTCGATTTAGGTTCTTTCCTTCAAATAGCTTGGTCAAGGAATCAAACATCTATTTCTGTGTCTTTAGGGAAGATACTTGTGGTATAAGGTGATCCTTTATTGAATCAACAATGATCTTCTTGGCCTTAACCAAGTTGTTCTTGTGTAATGATTTTATCCTCATCTCCCTCTGGAACTGGAACCTCTCTACTTAAGTAGGCGTCCAATTTATTACCTTCAATAACTAGTGAGATCCTATACTTCCATTCTTGGAATTTTTCATCCTCAACAATCTTGTCATCAATCTGGTGTGATTATCATCTTGAAATAAGAACCTCAAATGTAAATAGCAAAAGATTAGATCTTATCAATTTGAGGTGTCCGTCCTTTTTCTGGAGCTGGCTGATCTAGGGTTTGTCAAAGAAACCCTAATTTTCAAAACTTGGAATATTTCAGATATGATTGGATAGAAATATAGACCTCTTCAAGGCGAGATGTCCAATGTACTCATTTTCTGAAAACAGTGGAGGGAAGCTCCCGGAACAGGAAGCCCTAGTTTACCAATTTCTTCTACATAAATTCCTAATAATTTTTCTATGGTATATCTGAAATTATTGATCCTCTATGTATTAAATTGAGTACTAAGTTAGCCTTGTATTTCCTTGTTCCAACACCATAGGTATTATCATAATTGGTTTCACCAATTGGGACTTATGAGAGTTTTCCCAAGGTGACCTGTTTCAAGACTGTTCAACATAGCGAAGTTGTATACATTGCCACGTGTCACTGTTTCATATTCGGGGTCTGAAACATTTACCACAAAAAATAAAGTCCCTTCCCTTTCTATAAAATCTTGCAAAATTTTATTTGGACCTTCGTAGCCCAAGATATAGCAATTCTCCCTAGGTATCCTATTTGTGGAGGAATTCTGGGAGAGGCTAGAACCCTAAAGTGGAGGAATCATCTCTCCTAGAATATAGATAATATGAGGCTGAAACTTGGACACAGTGTACATAGGGAATGTATATTCTACCTGTGAAAGTTTCTACACCTAATACTTAACCAATCTCAAGATATAGTGAATCTACCAAAACTATCAGTTTCAGTATTTTAGTGTTTTTCAGGCCCGGGGTCAAACTAGGGTTTGACTTTCCTGGAGTTTCATCCAACCAAAAATCTTGACCCAGGTCTCTAAAATTCGATTTTTATGAGGAGATAAATCCTATTTTGGCCTCACTCAAAAATTTCTCTTTTGTAAAAAGCCCTAATTTCCCGCACCAAAAACTAAAAATGCCCAAAATCAAATTCTGCTTCGACAAAAAGATGCGCCCGTCAATGGAGAGTTAGCCTAGCTTTATTTTGTTGATGGATTGTGGAGAGAGAACCAAAAAGTAAGAATCCCTAGCATCCACAACTACACAGTGTCTTCTTCTTAGGTTAGCTCTGATACCATGTTAGATTTTGATCATTTAAGCAATATGATCTTAGGATATTATATGAGAGAATAACATGCACAACAATAAACACAAGAGACAAGAGACACAAAGAATTTTCCTCGGGGAAACCATAAAGGAGAAAACCCCGCATCTTCCTCAGAGATAGAATGATCACCAATCGTAGCAATAAAACCCAAAGACAAAAAAGTTGATCTCCAACAGTTGTTCTCTCTCTCTCACTTGAGAGAGCTTCTCCTCTCTCACTCATGCGCCCCAGTGAGTGAGTGCGTGTGTGATATGTAGAAATGAGGAGAGCCTCACTTCTATTTATATTCTTCCATTCACTTTATGTCCACTACAACAATTTTTCCTCACTTAACAATTACTTACCAAGGCCGACTTCTCTATGAGAGTCTAATAACCCTAGTGCCCCACAACTGTGGGGACTTTTCCCTCCGATCAACAAGGAGGGTTAACCTTGACTCAATTGTGGGGACTTTTGCTCCTGAATTACAATGGAGGGTTAACCTCAATGACTTTACATGACTTGTTTACATTATTGAATCTCTCGATCAGAACATCGGGGCATGACATGACTCAATTACATTATAGATACTTCCTGGAATAAACATCGGGGTACAATACATAAGATATACAAGTGAATACATTCTGAAGTTACAAATACATCAACAAATGATGTCGATGATGATGATGTTGATGATGATGATGACAATGAAGATGATGACATTGACGGTGCTAATGATGATTATGATTATGATGATGATGATGATGATGATGATGGTGATGGTGATGATGATGATGATGATGATGATGATGATGTTGATGATGAAGATGAGGATGATGATGATGTTGATGATGAATATGATGATGTCAATGATGATGATGAGATGAATATGAGGATCATGATGTTTATGATGATGATGATGGTCATGATGATTATGACGATTAAGCATGATGACGAATAGTTGTCAAATTTTAGACGAATATTTGTCGAATTTCCGACGAATAGTTATCGAATTTCTGACTTTGGCTTGTCGCATTTCAAACGAGAAGGTTGTCAAATTTGAGATGAATTATCATCAAATTTCAGATGATAAGGTTGTCAATTTTCAGATGAACATGATCGTCGCAAAACCTACGAGGCGTGAAGTTGAAAATTTGATGACTATGCAAGATGACAAAAAAAATTGGAACGTACCGTACTTTTTATTATTGCAATACGACACAATCGTACTTTACGTCAAATGTCATTGAATTTTGGGATAAAATCATGTTGTGTAATTTCCCCATGCATTGGCTTCCTTTGCAATATTCTTGTAATTTATGGGTTCCACCACTTGCACGGTAATCTCATGTATGGTCAACTGAGTCTCTACACATGTCAACGTTTTTGGGGAGGATTTGCACACATTTTCCAAAATTTGAATGCTAATAGAAGCTTGTGCAATCCAAGTTTTAACATCGTCTTCATTGATAACTTCCATATTCTGAATGTATTGTACATCCTCCTGCAGTCTATATCATACATACACCAAATTCTAGTCCTTATCTGGAAGATCAATGAGATTTTTGGCCAAAGAAATCTAGCATTTATCGTGAACATGGATTATCCTTTTATAGAAATCAGTACATTTTTTTAGATTTTTGTCAATTTCATTGTTAAACCTTATGGAATATTTTCTACGAAACTCCAATAATGTCATTTCGATTTTTAGTCCTATTGTTGTCTTCTGCGGCAAGTGCTTAGGAATGTGAAGTTGGCCTCTACCTAGGTCAGCTAACTTTGAACCTTTCCTCCGACTTCTATTAGTCTTTTCCTAAAACTCAGTGACTCTTCTGCAATTTCCTCTAACCTCAACACTATCAAATTTACTTTGTATATTTCATCTGAAAGTTTAATTTGAACTTGTTGTACCTTCATTCAGATGTTTCAATCCTAGTTCTGGAACAGAGTGATGTCCAGCTGCCTCTCATTGGATACCTTAAGCTAAGTTTCAAGAGATCCCTTTAATGCCACCAACTCCTCTACTTGGGTTTTCAATTCCCCCACTTGTTGGATTGCTACATATTCCCTTGATTCAAGTTCTAGAATTCTGGCTTCAAAATCCCTTTTCTCTCCTTCCATAATCATTACCTGCACCTCCAAGGCATCCTTTTATGCCTCCAAAGCTTGGTAATCCATTTGGAGTTTTTCTTTATCTGATAGGATTGCCTCATGCTTTATTTTTAGTTATATGCCTTCTCCTCTTGTCTCGACCAGAGTATCTTTCAACTTGAACATTTTTTCCTTTTGGTGCTCTACATTTTCCATCAAACGATCAATGTTATCAGCATTGGATTGTGCACCTGCTACATTCACAGAGGCCATGAACTTAGTGTCTTTATGAGTACCCTCCATGATAGTATTTTTGGTCACCATAACTACATCATCTTGTGATCCAATTTTTAACCTTTTTTTAGAACTTCTAGTGATGGTATTTATCATCCTATAAAAAAATATGGTATCTAAGCACGACGTTGTGTGATTCTTAGATGGAGTGAAAGGAGTAAGCCCAAGTTCTGCAAATAGAATGTGGCCACTTGTGATTGTGCCACCTGATGAAGCAGGAGGATCTATCGGGTTGTTCTAAGCTGCTTCTCGACCCAATTCTTCCCTGAGCTTATCCTCCTCCTCCTTCTTTCATAGTTCTTCAGTCACCTCCTCGACTTCCTTTTTTTCTCTCTACCTCTTCTTTCCTTAATCTATATTCTTCTTCTTTCTATTTATGAGCTTCTTTTGATTCCTTCTAATTTTGAGCCTCTTTTGCTTATTTCTTTTCAACTTCTTCCTTTTGTTTCCTCTCTGCCTCAGCCTGTTGTAACTTCAAGGCCTCTTATTTTTGTTTCTACAGCTTCCTCTCTGCTGTACTACTACTATATTTACTCCTGCTAGTGCCGCCTTTCTTCTTGAACCATTTGCTCATCTCAGTCATGTTACTGGCTTTTTTGTACACCTCTTCATCCTTATCGAAGTTATTTGAGTACTCGTAGCATACCCCAATGACCGCACAATGTTCTACAACACTTCCACTACTGTCATTTCTATGGAAACATTTTTCTCCAAAGTGAAACAATTCCAGCTCTTTTACAAACTCACAGGCACTTTTTATTTTGGTGAATTTGTAACTCCCTATGTAGAAAGGTAATGGCAGGAATTGTTCCTTTTTCATGTCATAGAGGAAGTTACCTACTCTTTTTATGAACACTTTCCTAACTGCTTCTTTATGGACTACATAATACGTAGCATATTTGGGCAATAGTAATGGAGCTTTGGATCCTCCATACATCCTCAAGTATGTTCCCTCTTTTGAGAAAAAATAGTCCCCATATTCACAAATAACATACATGGTGTTATCCAATAAGAAATTGGGCTCTTTGAGGAAGATCATCTCATAAAGGGGCATCAGAAACTCTTTCACAAATAAGCTTGTATAAACTTACATACCTATGCGCCCAGAGAATATGATAAGAAACATACACAGGGGCCTCGGTATGTGTCCAAGCGCACCCGACCTTGATGAATGGGTTCCTTCATAGAATGCAATCAATCAGGTAGGATGACATGTAAAATTTTAAGATTTTATTAGTTATCCCTCCTTGTGCGACAGCTACACAGGATGACAAGCTACTCGATATGATATTTGCCCAGTTGAAAATTGTTCCTTCAAAGGCCACATAGTATATTAGTGGGATCCAACTTAGTTTATACAGTCTTACATTTTCTCAGCCTAAAATCCTATTCATCATTAGAGCTATGATCCTAAAATGGTTTTGTAAGATTGAGAACTCATATTCGCTAGTTTCCTTTTGGCGCATTTGTTTTCCTATTATCATCATCTTCTTTGCACACTCTAATATATCAATATCTACCTTTTTGACCCACTCACCGGTCATCATCACCTGTGTAGGAAGCAGCTTGCAAGCCAAGGTTATGTAGGCTGGAGGGAAAGAAACAAAAGCTTCCCCCACTCTATATTAGAAATAAACATTGTGGAATCATTTGTCTGAGGAAACATCCACCCGATAAATTACTAGCATAGGACAATCTCTAGGCATGGAGCAGCCTTAGTAGTGCCATATTTTTTTAAGTTTTTATACAAGGACATTTATCCTAGACTAGCATTGGTGATGTTCCAGTCTTTAATCATTTGATAGATCTCCCCCCATTTGAATTCTGGGTCAGCTCCTGTAATGGCCTTAGTGTCCTCAAATTTTTTCTCGGTCCCAGAGATGATCTCCACGTCTGAATCGACCTCGTTGGCCTTTGCTTTCTTCTTGCCACTCCTTTTAGGCACGGTGTGAGTTTATCGTTTCCACACTATCCTTTGGGAGGTAATCCTTCTTGGTGAGAGTATAACCTATGATATGAGCATGGTGAGATATGTCTTCATAATACCGTGGTTATCTTGAATAACTAAAAAAACATGAATTATTGTATCAAAAATGAAATAACCTGAAATGAGAGAAAACGCTTCTAAGTGTATGAATGATTGTTCTTTAAAAAGGAGAGTGCAATCAGTTTTTAGTGCTATAATAGATAACAAAGCTATATTTACCATTATATTGTTGTCCATTTAGAAACAGTTTTGTGAGGTGGAGAGAGCTACTTCCTTGGAATTTGCTTAGTCATTTATGCTTGTGACAAGGGTGCGTGTTTACAAAGTTTAAATAAAAACTCATCAACACATGTGTATATGCCACTGTGTGAGTTACACCTTGTTGTTATCATATCTCCTCCTTCGTGTTCTTGAACAACAATAATAGGTCATAATAATATTAAAGATGAGAATTTTACCATTTGTTCTTTATATATAAATGTTAGTTGACTTTATCCATGTTAGTGGAGTTGACAGGTTTTGTTTCCAACCTCTTGTTTATTAATCCCAAAACATTAAAACAAAAGAGTTCTACTTTAAAAATTGCTCAAGCTGATGGTGCACAGCAAAAGAACGGAGAAAGAAATACTCCATATCGTCAAAAAAATGGACTCTTAAACCCTGAAATCCCTATGACCCCGTTGCGAAACCGAGCGGTCTCAAGTAACACCGATAATAGCATTGCTCACTAAGTGCTTAAAATCTCCTCTTAATATAATAGCAGTGAAGTATAGCATAATTATGTGCAACAATTAAGGGCTAAAACCATTCTTCTAAGCCTAACGCATAAATCCAAATATAAGATGAACGAAGATGAGCTATAACCATGGATTGGGTGGGAGTCCTCACCCTATCCTGGACATGATGCAAGAAAACACTCATAAGAAATGGATATATCTATCTTGGGGAGGAACTCTACCCTAGGAGGTCTTAACACATAACTAGGTCCCCGGTAAGATAATCACGTGAAAAAAGGAACAATCCAAAAAAACCCCATGACTAGGCGGGAAGATAGCCATGAGGCCCAAAAAATACTCAAACCCCAACCTTGGAGGACTATAAATGTGGAAAATGGAACGAAATAAATCCTAGAGGTTGCAGACAAAGGTTTTACCAGGAAATTGGATTTGGTACGGAGAGGAAAAAACCATCCCTAAAAATATATATAAAGGTTTACTACTTTGAAAAGAGTAGGGGGTCAAAAGGCCCACCTGTTGACTGTAGATATGGACACGGTGTTGAGCGTAGTGCAAAAGCTCCAATTTCCCCTTGGAAATTGTATCTCTTCAAAATGAAGATCACGGTAGAGAACGAATAACACCCCACCCGTATTTATATAAAAACTCGAAAAATAGTCATTAAAGTGGTTGTTGGGGCATTTAATGTAGTAGGTGGTCAAAACATCGTTAGGTACAAAACTACGGTCACTTGTTATGTAATGTCGATGTATCAGTGATCTTCCCAAAAGCCTCCAACACTATCGACAGTGAAGCGTAAGTTTCTCCGACCATATTAACGGCCAATAACAAGTTTTCTTCGACTGTGTCAGCAGAAAATGATGAGTTTCTCCAACCGTGTCAGCAGAAAATGATGAGTTTCTCCAACCGCGTTGGTGAAAACTCGTCAAAATATTATGATGGGGTTTTTCCTTTATCCTTGTACTGATCGTGAATGCGTCAACAAGAAACTCAAAACTTTACAAAACTAGGTCATAAGTAAACATCATGAAATTTCTTTGATTCTTCTGATCGTGTCGGCAGTCATTCGTGACTTACTCCTGATTATGTCAGTGATTTTTGGTGAGTTGTGTCGAAACGACACTTCATAGAAAATATTATTTTGCCCAAGCCAATGTGTCGAAACTATTGTCTAAGTTCTTTCGACACGTTGGAAAAGCTCTCCAAATTCTTCTAATACGTCGACAGAAAAGGGAAAAAAATAAGTATTCAAGATGGATTTCCTAAGACTAAAAAACTAGTCTATGTAATATTTTAATCAAAATTAAGTAGGGGCCCTAAAATGTAAAAAAAATTGGGGAAGCAGTTGCAGCAGCAACATGACCAAAATAGGTGGCATGAAAACTAGATTGAAAGTTTTTCTAATGAATTCACCGATCTGAATAGATCTGAAAATGTGATTTATATCCCTCAAAATATATATTTTAGTAACATGAATCTGCCACTTTTTTGTTTGGCTCAAATCAAGCTCAAATTGAGCGATATTTGGCCTCCCAAATGTAAACAAAAACTAGGGATTCCCTCTAGACACTAAAGCACAAATTGGAGTCAAATTTTACAGAAGTCAAGGATGAAATTCTGAAGTGTGTGGCTAGAAATCATCCCTGTTGTCCCAGGTCATATGGGTTTCTTCCATAACTAATAAATTCAACCTGGAATACCCCTAATTAAGAACATTTACAATGCTTGTCTATGGGCCTGTTGCAGCTGCAACTGTTTTCCCCAAATTTTTAAAATTTTGGACCCTCCTCTTAACTTTTATCTTGCCTAAAATTGTTTGGATCCATGAACTCTATTTTTGTTTCACCTCTACTACATGTTTGGATTGTTTTGAGGTCAACTTTTTTCATGCTTTACATAAAATTGCTTATGTCTAAAACTGTTTGAGCTATGGAATGTGAAGATTGGATTTCAGATGTTGCATGTTTAATCTACGATTTCTTTCTTTGATATCGGAAGTTTATTTCATTATTGTCTTCGTTGTTTTGGAGGTGGAACAAGCTTTGTCGTTGTTGTCCTGTCGAAAGTCTGTTGGAGCTGAACGTTTTAGTTTGGTCATTTGAAAATCATTTAACCATGCATCGGAGCCATATTCCCCTTCGGGGCTGCCGTTGCAGAAGCTGAATGATGATTTTTTCCGACAGATAGATTTGACTGTCCGATGCTGTGATGTTATTATTTCAACTTACTTTGCGCTGTCAGAGGTTGGCTGTAGTTTGAGTCGGTGGTTTTTGACCTTTAGGAATCCATTGTTTTGGAGATAAGACAAGCTTTTTGGACCGCTATACAACTTTAAGTTATCCCAGCACTTAAATTTTTCACATTTTATGCACCGTATCGGAAGGTTTTATAACTTTGATCAAGGGCGGTAGTCTGATTGCCTTCTGCCATTGCGGCTGCATACTGCACTAACCTCCCGAGGATATGTCACCCTGTTCACCGACGACGAGTTTCGGCCCGATGCTTTAGTGTTTAGCATTTCGGACATCGATAGGATTATTGGTCCTACAGAACTTGTTGTCCATCTGAAACCCTCTGTTGCGGATGTTATTTAAACTATCCTCCTGATGTTTTAATGGTTCAAGCTGCTGATAAGGTTCTTCCCACCATTTTCTGAGTTTTTAACCTTTCTATGGGTGGCGGTGGTTTTTGTTTTGTGTTAAGGGTTTTGCAACAAAAGCGCAATACAGGCAGATTTAGAAGATTCTTCAGACTCCTGCTGCAAAGACGACATAGCTGGAAGACAAAGTAGAATCGTTAGCAATAGGGGCTAGGCTTGGAAAGGTTCATCAGTTACTAAGGTGGTCCCATTTTATGAAGTACTCATAAATCTTAATCTAACATGTAACACATTATGTGAATCATGAGCACTCACGAGAGGACAAAATTGTGAGACTAAACGGTTTTGGGGAATCCCAAGAGTCATTCGTGGGTAGCCCAACAGTTTGGTTCTTTCTTGTATAAATATAGAATATTTAGATAAGCAAATGGACTTTTTCCTAGTTAGATTGGTGAAGACATATTGTAAGAAGAACTATTTCCTTTTGCAATAGATAATTATAGTTTGCATGTTGGAGAAATCTTGGTGGAATGTTCAAATGTTATGCTATGGATTTGTTGAAGAGGAACTATTTCGTTTTCAGCTTTGTGTCCATTAACTGTGAGATCGTTCTAACTCTTTGAACCTATGTTCTTGTATGAATGATTTCTGGTTTATTTTATGAAAATTTCCACTATGAGTAATGAATGTTGTTTGTAAACAATTGGCTATCGGGTTGTTCAAATATCTTTAAATGTTCATGTGTTTTGAAAGAAGTATTAGCTATATATGATTTTTCATAATGCATGAACAAAATACATTACTCATTAATAAGTAATAATCTTGCTCCCTAGGGATAGGTTAGGTAGTTAGTTTAATTTGTTGTTGTGTGTGTGATTTAGATGCATGAGAGTCTAAGACGAGAGGTAAGAACCTGCGCATCACATTGTGAACACTCCTTGCATTCTTAATCAATTTTCATCTTAGATAGGCACTTGCATATCATAAAGTCAAAAATACAAAAATATACACGGTGGATCGGGCCAAAACTGGTAAAACCTTTTTATTTTTGTTATTTGACCTACGATAGTCGGACCACAAACCAGATGGATTCCCTACACCAAACAGTCACGGGCTAGTTGGGAACGTTGACTAGGGAGAATCCCTTGTTGTTGTTTCCTACTAATTTCCAGGCCTCAATAGTTTCTGGCACTAGAAGGAGGGCCGCCAGTGCATGGTTGGCCGAGGAAACCCATTTTCTCGAGATTATTCCACCGGTGACAGTTCAGAAAGAAGTTTGTTTCCCAATCCAATTACTGAACAGAAGGGGAAAGAGAATTTGTATTATGTGGACAATGAAGTAGTTAATGATCTGAGAAGACACACTTGGGCATACATGAAGAAGATTGGAGGATTACTGATTGTCCCTGACTTGCCCAGAAGAGAATATAAAAGGAGAGACCATCCTATATTGGAAGACTCAGTGTTGGTTGGAGATTTGGAAGAACTCGTAGAAACATTCTTACAAGAGGTGGTTCAGCCTTTAAATCAAGTGGGCCCAAATACACCTTATTGTTCACCTGTTCATTCACCACCTCACTCTCCACCCAGATTCATGGAAGGCGTAAACACAAATCAGCCTCCCAACCCATCGAATCCACCACATGCTTGGAAATCCAGGTCACCTTTAAACCTAACACCTCCATTGCACGACTTACCTCAAGCCTTTGAGAAGATGCTGCCTAGGTTTGATCCAAATGAGAAGATGCTAGTAGATGACCATTTACAAATTTTTTATTTGGCAGTGGAAGGATTCAGGGCTGGGAAGCATGAGGATGTAGTTTGTAGACTTTTCCCACACACCCTTAAAGGAGTAGCAGCATCATGGTATTTTGGTTTTCCTGCAAACTCTATCCCAGA
Organism: Pseudotsuga menziesii; assembly: GCA_001517045.1. Taxonomy (NCBI): domain Eukaryota; kingdom Viridiplantae; phylum Streptophyta; class Pinopsida; order Pinales; family Pinaceae; genus Pseudotsuga; species Pseudotsuga menziesii. Next base: position 278,879 of record LPNX010350748.1, read on the forward strand.
TTGGGATACCTTTGAAAGGATTTTCAGAAGCAAGGGTGCAGCCCAAAAAATGCATGCAGCTCTCATTGAAAGGACTATGCGCCTTAAAGAAAGAAAGAAAAGAGAAGGTGCATAGTTTTACCAAAGATTCATGGCCTATCTTAAGAATTTTTCTGAAGCTTACAAACCCCCGGATAAGGTCCTGATTGAATATTATACCTCAGCTCTGGGACCCAAGTTGGCCATGTTTTCCAAAATTAAGGCCAAACCTATGCTACTAGAGACTTATGAAGAAGCAAATAAGGTAGAGGCCGAAAAATAAAGCATTGAGGATTATCTTGAACGGTCAGGAGAAAAAAATGTTGGGAGAAAAGATTTGTTATTTACTAAGCCTAAGGAGGAGCAATTATCGGATTTCGAGGGAATGGAAAAAATGATGCAGATGCTCTCTAACAGAATCATAGACTTGGAAAAGGACAAGGAAACCCAAAATTTCTATAAACCTTATTACAAGAAAAGGGAAGATAACAATCAATCCCAACCCCCTCTTCACAATCCTGCATCTATAAACTTAACGGAGGTAGGAATGGATAACTTTTGCACTTTCCACCAACAACCCCATTCTGAAAAGAATTGTCCTCAATGGATAAATTCAATAATGTTGGTTATGAATCAGCTGTTGAATTCCAAGTTAGCAGAAGATAACTATGAAGAAGGTAAAGACAGAAATACATCAACGAAAAAAAAGGAGGATGAGGCCATGGTTTTATGGGACTGTGTTTCGTTGTTTGATGCTGAGGAGGAAAAGGATCTGAGACATGAGGGCATCCTGGAAGCAAACGTAACAACGAGAAGCCAGGGGTTGATTAAGGAAAATAGTCTTATGCTCCCAAAGATCAAAAGACTTCAAAAGAATGTTAAGAAATTTCAAAACAACTCCCCAACTAATAAAATTCTAGAATTTACCAGCACCAATCAAAATCCTAGATAGACCAACATGTCTACTAAGACCAATGAAGAAAAAATAAAAAATGGTAAATCAAATCTCACAGAACATAAGACGAATTATGACATTGTGGAAGATATCAAAAGGGTAAGGGCAAACATCTCATTATTTGAAATGTGCAATGTGCCGCAGCAGAAAGAAAATCTATTGAAAGCACTTGTGTTGGGCTATAGGGCAGACCCAGGTTTTATACCTTTAACTTCGCACCAACAAAAGACCCACAGTGTTGGCCCTTTCGGCAACAACCTGCGACCAGGTTGCAGTCTCACCCGAAACAGCTATGGGATGCGGTAGAAGAGGGAGATTACTCTACCTTTAGCTTTTATCAATTTATAATCAATTAACACAGAGCTTAATCGTTCACATATATATATCTTCGCAGTTAAATAACATCGTGACTTGCTTAACCCTTGCTGGGAATGCACAGCGAAGCTATTTATTAAGCAGCGATCTTACTTATCAGATATATCTATACTTATCAATGCATAAAAGAACATAACAGAAATCACACAAGAACCACAACACCAGATATAACGTGGTTCACCCCCAGTGTAGGGGTTACGTCCACAGAACTGTGTTTTATTCAACTTTTCTACAAAATCACAGTTCTAATCTGCACACTCAGCTGTAGATCTCTTCAATTCTCAAAGCCGCGCACCCAGCAGCAGGCCTCTGTGCACACAGCTGCAGATTTCCTTAATCACTTACAAACCCTCTGTGTACACAGCTACAGAGGTCATCCATGCACTCAGCTGGGACTTATCCTTCACTTACAAATTAGCCTTAGCTTCACCTTTACTTTCTTACATTCAAAAAACCTAACCTGACTTATTTACAAGAGTGCCTATTTATACAGCGCACTATTACAAAACCATGGACTTCAACCATGGGCACCCCGAACCCTAAACCCTGGACTTAAACCATTGGTTTATTACAAAAAGAGGACTCTGACTTAACCCCGACACCCCTAAGACTATTTTGAGTCATAACTCCGCTTACAAACTTACAAAAACTGCGGAGTTACCCATCTTAAGGACCGTTAGGGTGAGCACCCCAACAGGCCCCTAAGACTCACCAGTGTCCCGTCCCGGGACACTCTGCTCTCCTTCTAGTCCACGAACTTTGTCGGCGAAGAGGGTGTACCACTTGTTGAGGCCGCACATAATATTGTCAGCTGCTTGTTCTTTTTCACTCAACTCCTGCAATACTTCTGCTGATGCTTCCCCAGCCTATTTCTGCGCATATGCATCATATTCTTTTAGGACTTTGAGTTGGGTGTCCGCAGCAGTACTCAACTCGAAAGCTTCGCTGATATGTGGCTGCATGTTAGTTTCCACTACTGTTGCTTTTTCCCTACATGACTCAATTTCCTACTGAAGTTCATTGCTTCGCTTGACCTTCAGCATTTTCTCCATAGGCGGCAGAGTCTTAATTTGCGCTTTCACTGTATCCAATTCTGCTTGTCGCTGCCTGATGGTTTCTTGCAGCTATCCAATTTCTGGGTGTTCCTGCAGGGTGGTCCATGCCTCTACAGTGTCTTCTAGCAGCTTTGCTACACTATTCACAATATCTGAGATTTTTACTACGAAGGCTTGAATATCTGCTCGGCGCTGCTCCCTAACCTCTAGGGGGCTTTCTGGTTTGATGCGAAGTTGGAACTCCGCAATCTGAGCGTCATGTTCTGCTTTGAGCTTCTCTATTTCACTGCGCGACTGCTGTGTGTAGTCTTTCAACCTGGCTAATATTTTCTCTGGCTCTTCCACCAGTTGTACGTCGAAGTCAGGGAGACTTCGACATGTTTCATCCAAAACTCGGACCAATGTAATCCGCTTATGTTCTGTGTCTCTTTTTCACTGCTCTGCGGCTTCCAGCTGCGCTGTGAGGCTATCATTCTGCTTCCTGATATCATCCAACTGTATCTGTGAATAATGGTCTCGGGCCTGGATTTCCTTTGCGATAGCTGACTGGCAAAGATGTAGTTCTAGAATGGACATTTTGGTGTAATCAATTCCTACTGTCATGCTCATCTCTGCGCGAGATGCTGCATTAGTTGTGATGAGGGCAGCGATGGATACTTGGCCCTTGTTTTCTTGGGCTGCCCATTGCCTTAATTTGGGCTGCGCACTTCCTGAGGTACTGCTGGTTATAGTGCCGGTCAGCGATTGTGCTGCTAAGTCCTTCAGCTCCGATATGTGTTGTGTGACACCATTGATGGCATCCAAATGTACAGCTGCAAATTCTGACCACTTCTTGGTAAGAACTTCTGTGGACTTCGACAAAGCCTCATCAAGCTCCTCACTTGTCAAGCCAGGTGTGTCATCGATATTCTTTTCCTTTGACGCCTTCACTTTCTTTCGGGGCTACGGTTTGTCCACTTCCTCTACTTCTGGTGTCTTGCGCTTATCCTGCCTATTAGGGTCTGGAGTAGTCTTGACCAAGTCCTGTCCTTCTTCTTCATTGGTGTCTACTTCTCCACCCTAGTTGCTGTCATGCTGCTGTGACTCAGTCTATTTCTCGCTATCTTCCAGGGGACCTTGCTGTTGCTGGTGACTAGGGCCTGCGCCCACATTAGTAGCTATGGGGACTGGAATGTGAGGTTTTTTCCCTACATCTTTCAACCATTCAACCGGCCAGTGCTGAACTACTGCCCGGATATCACCCTCAGTGACTACATATGGTAGCTTGAACCATTGGTGCTGTGGATCTGCGCGAGCCTGTATGAAAGTATGATGCATGTCGGCGCTGAAGGCGGCTGTGCCGTCATATTGAGAGAACACCTTATTACTGAGCCGTGGGGTTTTTGCGATCTGAAACTGGATATCCATTATATAGAAAGCAAATACATAATTTGTCATCTGTTGGTGTGATTTATCCTGTGAAACCCACAGCGATGCGTACCTGGCTGCGCCAGGCATGTGCTATGGCGTCGTAGAAAACTGTGCCTCAATAGGTTCTTGCCATCCTACCAGTGCGATGAGGACGAGAAACCAAGAGTAATGGAAGGGCCTACCTTTTTCCTGCGCGTCACAAGCGTCTTCTAGGAATTCCTTTGCAATATACTCTGCCCAGTTGTAGTTGTAACCTTCGGCAGGAGGATCCTCATAATCTTCTTCCTTTGCAGTGATATTATAGATCTGGTCCAACACATCCTGATCTTCATCTTTGAGTGTTTCTGTGTATCTTTTTCCTTGGGATGGGTCTAGGGGTATTATAACTCTCAAACCCTTTCCTTCGAAGGTCATCTGTCTCTTCTTAAGGTTAATGACTGCAGCATTTTCCATTGCCCACTCAATTCCTAACAGGGCTAGGTAGGGATTGCTGTCATCGATGATCTCAATAACTTCAAAGTCTGCCAAAGTACTGACCCCATCAATATCGATTGGAACACTAAGGAATCTCCCTAGGGGCACAATCCTTTGTTGATTGGCTAACTTCAACTGTGTAGGGGACCAGGCAAGGGTAGGTTTCCCCATTTGCTCCCAGGTTTGCTTGGTTAAGACATTGACTTCTAACCCTAAATCCAGGATGACATCAGTCATATCATACCCTCCTATCTGAGAATTCAATCTCATTTCCCTGCCAGTTCTTCGAACACGATTAACAGTTTTCTCCTTATCAACTCTTCTATGAGGTTCACAGACAGCAAGAACTTTTTGCAACTCCTTTAGAGCGTTCTGATTCCATAAGAGTTTCATACAGCTCTGTAAAAAGGAGGATAGGGTACTTACTTTATTCGGCGAGGCATCTTGCAGCTGCGACTCCTGCTGATGTTGCTGCGTAGGTACTACTGCTGTGCTAGGAGCAACATCATCACGCTGGGCTTCCATGACTGTCTCGTGTTCGCTTGGGAATTTTGCTGGGACCCCGTCCTCATCAGGCTGTCTCTCTGCATTCTGTAGGTGCGTCGTAGGTCCACTCCGTGTAACAACGTTAATGGCTGCGATAGGTAGGGGCTCGACGGAAATCATCTAGATATTCTGAGTAGGACCACCGTTTCTTTCCTGAATCTTAGCTATCAGCTGCGGGCATTGATCGATCACATGATCGCCTGCGCGACAATACCGACATGTCATAGTTGGGTTCTGAAAATCTCTAGCTAAATGCTCGGCTTGGTTACAGTTGTAGCAGATGACCTGACCTCGGACTCTTCCTACCATACCACCACGACCCCGACCTCCAAAAGCACCTCTATTGGATGCACCACCACGGTAATCGTAGCCATCATTGCCCTAGCCCTCATTTTGTACCCGATAGGTGTCATAAGTGCACTCTCGCATAAGGTCATAATTGCGACATTCGTCTTCATTATGTCCTACAGACTTACAAAACTTGCAGTAGGTGTTCTTGGGGACTTGCACATACCTCTAGAGTAGATGACAATGTTTTGGGCGATGCTGGCTAGTTGTCCGACAGATATCACAATATAGAACAGCGGGATTGAACGGGTTTGGCGTTCCAGTATTCAGGTAATTTCCTACCACAGGACACTGTTCCCTGTCATGACCTTCTTTCTGACAGTGTGTACACCAAACCGCTTCACGACCAGTTTTTCTTGTTTTCATATCGCGGAGCTCGAGAGCCATGGCTGCGAGCTGTGCTTGGATTTGAGCAATACCAGAACTATCTTTAACAGGTGCGGTCTTAAGCTTCATCGCGATTTCCAGAGCCTCTTGCTGGTCAGCAACCTTCTATTGCATGAGTGGAGTTCTGATGTGTGGTAGTAGTGCGGCAATAAACCATTCCTTGTGCTACGTGGGGCCAATTGTGAAACTGACTTGGTCTAGTAGAACTTTGAACCTCTGATCAAAGTCCCACACTGATTCACCTTGCTTCTGTGAATCTCCTTTAATTCAGTGATACACTGCGACTCTGATTTGGGCTTCTTAAACTCTTTGATTATTGCTGCCTTGATATCATCTAGGGCAGGATTCTGAGTACTAGAGAATTTCATGAACCAGGTCAAAGCCGGGTCCCTAAAAGAAGTAATGAGCTGCGCAGTTCTTACAACTAGGTCTGTAATGTTCTTAGCAGTCCACACCGCCTCACATAAAAACCAAAACTATTCTGGATCCTCTGATCCAGTTCCTTTGAAAACAGGGAGCTTAATATCATTAGTCATGTGGGCCATAGTAGATCTAGGGGGGGTTGGAGGGGGACAGGAAGTAGGCGGGGGGGAACTTACTGGGCTAGACTGACCTGCAACAGGAATACTAGTACTAGGGTTAATTTCAGTCTGCAATGGATTCTCATGGATAACAGATCGGTGCTGCGGGGTTACCGGGGGGTTTCCAACAGAAGGGATTTCTTCGGGCTCTGAGGCTGCTGGACTGAATGGGGTAGACTCGGTACCTGACCTAGGGTAGATGACTCAAAAGTTCTCTTGTACCTTTTTCCACTTCGCAGCAACCCACCCTTGGTCCTTTGAAGAACTGTCGCTCCGCTTCACTAAAGGAAGTACTCGTGTCAATAGCGAACTCCGTCATGAATGCCTCAAGGGTTCGCGTCATCCAGAAATCAACAGCACGAGAGATCCCGTTGTTTACTCTTTTCAACAAGTTGATTCTTGCGGGGGTCCAAGCAGGAAACTGACCTCCACGGAAGTTCATCCTTCGCTCGGCCAACCTGGATACCCACTGGTGCAACTCTATGTGGATACTACCAAAGAAAATTTCATAAACATCACAAAAAACATACCTTTGTAAAAAGTCGCTTGCGCTACGATGCGGATATTTGTTCTCTTGCTCAGCGAATTTCAGATAAGTCTCATCCAGCCAATCACCTATTTATTTTACAGAGGGTCTCCAGAACATAGCCCTCGAGGTACGATGTAAACCCCTCTTGCGCAGATACTGAGTTCAACCAGCAACGAAACCACTTTGTTGGGCTATAGGGCAGACCCAGGTTTTATACCTTTAACTTCGCACCAACAGAAGACCCACAGTGTTGGCCCTTTCGGCAACAACCTACGACCATGTTGCAGTCTCACCCAAAACAGCTATGGGATGTCGTAGAATCAGGTTTCTGCAAGCAGAAGAGGGAGATTACTGTACCTTTAGCTTTTATCAATTTATAATCAATTAACACAGATCTTAATCGTTCACATATATATATATATATCTTCGCAGTTAAATAACACCGTGACTTGCTTAACCCTTACTGGGAATTCACAGCGAAGCTATTTATTAAGCAGTGATTTTACTTATCAGATATATCTGTACTTATCAATGCATACAAGAACATAACAGAAATCACACAAGAACCACAACACCAAATATAACGTGGTTCACCCCCAGTGTAGGGGTTACGTCCACAGAACTGTGTTTTATTCAACTTTTCTACAAAATCACAGTTCTGATCTGTGCACTCAGCTGCAGATCTCTTCAGTTCTCAAAGCCACGCACCCAACAGTAGGCCTCTGTGCACACAGCTACAGATTTCCTTAATCACTTACAAACCCTCTGCGTACACAGCTGCAGAGGTCGTCCACGCACTCAGCTGGGACTTATCCTTCACTTACAAATTAGCCTTAGCTTCGCCTTTACTTTCTTACATTCAAAAAACCTAACCTAACTTATTTACAAGAGTGCCTATTTATACAGCGCACTATTACAAAACCATGGACTTCAACCATGGGCACCCCGAACCCTAAACCCTGGACTTAAACCATGGGTTTATTACAAAAAGAGGACTCTGACTTAACCCCGACACCCCTAAGACTATTTTGAGTCATAACTCCGCTTACAAACTTACAAAAACCGTGGAGTTACCCATCTTAAGGACCGTTAGGGTGTGCACCCCAACAACTTGAAGTATCAAAGGAGAGGCTGCCTACTGACAATCAGCCCCAGGAAGAAGAAATTGGTGAAGCAAGTATGGGAGGTAAGCCTAAGAGCAAGAATCCACCTTTTCTCCTCACTTTTGAAATTTTCAACCACAACATACATAACTGCCTGGTAGACTCGAGGGCATCAGTCAATGTCATGTTGTTGTGGGTCTGCAAAAAGATAAATGGGAAACCTAAACCATCAACCTAGAGGGTCGTTCAGTTGGATAGAACGAACGTGAAAGTAATTGGGGAAATGGAGGATGTTATCATTCGTTTATCTTCGAATGATAAGGTGTGTCAATTTATTGATATTTTGGTGGCTGACATACAAGAAGCTTATGGGATTGTTTTGAGCAGGGATTGGTTAGCAAAGCTGAATGGATATTTTGCCTCGGACTGGTCACATCTGTGGCTACCATATAAAGGAATCCCAAATCAAATTAAAGTTTTGAGGGAGCCCCACATGAAACATAATGTTACTCAATTCGAGGGTAAAAATGAACCAATGGATTCTATTTTGGGAAACTACTTTATTGAGGTAGAACCAGGAAACTATCAAGCAGAAGACGCCAGCGACACATCAGACGCTCAACCTGATTTCCTTCGGTTTTCATAGGCTGATGAAATTTATTGTAAAATAGTAGACTTAGTAGTAGAAGTAGATGTTAATCCTCGCACAGTAGTTAGTGATTTTTGGACACTTTTCTTTGATGGTTCTAAAACTTTAGAAGGGTCGGGACTCGGCTGTGTCCTAATTGACCCTAGAAAAAACAAACATTTTCTTGCATGTAGGTTAGAGTTTGAATGTACCAATAACACAGCTGAATATGAAGCTTTAGTTCAGGGAATAAGGAAGGCAATTGAATTAAAGGTAAAAAATATGAAGGTGTTTGGGGACTCTGAAATAATTGTAAAGCAAATTCAAAATTAAATGCATTACATTTATCCCAATTTAAAAGCTTATCAAAATGAAGTATGGGATTTACTTAAAGGTTTTAATGCATTTAACATTGTATCAATTCCAAGACTTAAGAATGCAGCAGCTGACTTGCTGGCCACCTCAGCTACGAGGCTTGTTCCTTCTAATAATCGGTGCTTTGTTGAATTTCTTTTCAAGCTTTCAATTCCAGACATGATAACCAATCTACTAGTGTTCGATGATGATCAGCAGATTATAGAATGCTTGACAAATGATGAGACTTTCAAAGGGGAAATTATTGATGATGAAGAACATCAAGCCGAGTTTAAATTCGATAACTTCATTCCTAAAGGATTCAGGACTTTAGAATGAATGTTTGATTTAAACGAGAAATTTAGAAGACCAGCAAATGTGAAGACTCATAGCTCGTCTCTACAGTTCGATTTGATTAACTTGGGGATTGAAATAGAGCCTAAATATGTGAGTTTGGGAAAGTGTTTCTCCCCAGATGAAAGGAATAAGTTTATTAGTCTTTTCAAACAATACAAAGATGTTTTTTCCTGGACGTATGAAGATCTGAAGACATATGACACCAATATTATCCAGCACGTTATCCCCATCAGATATGGAATTAAACCGTATCAACAGCCTTTAAGGAAAATACATCCAAAATTAGAACCTTTAATCCAGAGTGAAGTCAAAAAACTATTGGATGCTAGGATTATCTTCAAGGTTAGACACTCAGAATGGGTTTCAAACCTGGTTCCGGTAAGGAAGAAATCCGGAGAAATCAAGCTATGTGTGGATTTCAAAAACTTAAATCGCACTTCGGATAAAGACAATTACCCTGTTCCACCCATGGAGCAGATATTGCAAATGGTTTCAGGTTCTGAACTATTGTCTTTATTAGATGGATTCTCAGGCTACAATCAAGTATTAGTAGCTGAAGAAGACAGACTTAAAACGATGTTTAGAACCAGGTGGGGAACTTTTGCTTACAAAAGGATTCCCTTTAGACTCATAAACGCTGGAGAAACTTTCCAAAGGGCTATGGACATAGCTTTTCACGGTCTGATTGGCCACAGTGTTGTAATATACCTCGATGACATCACGATATTTTCAAAGAAAAGAGAGGAACCTGCATTTCATCTAAAGCATATTTTTGAACACTGCCAAAAATATGGCATCTCACTAAACCCCAAGAAGTGCGTGTTTGCTGTTACAGAATGTAAGTTGTTGGGTCACGTGGTTTCTAAGACGGGGATCTCCATAGACCCAGAAAGGATCAAAGCCATCGAACATATTCCCTTACCCCTATAATAAAAAGGGCATGCAGTCATTTATGGGGACAATAAACTTCGTGCGAAGGTTTGTGCCAGATTTCGCGCAAATTGTTAAACCTTTACAGCAAATGGTAAATCAAAGTGTACAATTCAAATGGACTGATGTAAAGAATAACGCATTTAGAAAAATCAAAACAACTGTTGCACATGCACCCTCCCTCAAAAGTCCGTATTTTGAGAAAGATTTTATTTTGTACACTTTCGCATCTGATGATTCATAAGCAGCTGTGCTTACCCAGAAGGAAGATGGGGGAAATGAGTTCCCCATATCATTTATGAGCACTGGTCTGCAAGGGGCTGAATTGAATTACCCAACTGTGGATAAACAAGCTTACGCAATGTTCAAAGCAGTGAAACAATTCAAGCTATACATACTAAAGAACCGGACAAAGGTAATCATTCCACACCCAGCTGTGAGGTCTATTTTCGTACAAAAGGAGTTGGGAGAAAGAAGAGTCAACTGGGTAATATCTCTACAGGAGTATGACCTCAAATTTAAGCTAGCTTCTATAATCAAAGGGCGAGGATTATGAAGACTGATGACTGAAAGTAAAGACAAGGAAGAACATGACTGGGAAGACGAGGCTGAGTTACATTTGATGGATATGTGTCCTCTTTTCACGGCTCTGGACTCCTGGTATCGAGACCTTGTGCATTACCTTCAGGTGGGATTATTACCGAAACATTGGAATTCTAATCAAAGAAGAGCATTACATCTTAAATCATCCTCATATCAAATTGTTGAAGGAATATTATTCAGAAATAATTATGATGGAGTTCTTCTCAGGTGCTTAGAGAAAGAAGATGTGAAAAAGGTAATGATATATTTACATGATGGGCCTGCTGGAGGACGTTTCTCCAGAGATACTATAGCTCATAAAATTCTCAGAGCCAGATACTATTGGCCCAAACTGTTCAAAGATGCACACGCCCATGTCAGAAAGTGCGACATCTACCAAAGGTGTGGTGGAAGACAAGTTAAAGCAGCAAGACCATTAAAGCATGTTATGATAACAGAACCTTTTGAGCAGTGGGGGATGGACATCATTGGAGAGATAAAGCCAAATTCTTTTTTGCAACACAAATATATTCTGACATCGACCAACTACTTCACTCGTTGGGTTGAAGCCATTCCATTGCGTAAAGTAAATGAAGATGCGGTCATAGACTTCTTGCAAGATCATATTATGACCAGGTTTGGAGTTCCAATTTCTTTAGTTTTCGATAATGCTACTTACTTTTCCTCAATTATATTAACTACATTTGCTCATGAAAAGGAATTAAGTTGCATTACTCTGCAAATTACTATCCATAGGGAAATGGTTTGGCTGAATCTATGAACAAGAATCTGATTAGGATTTTAAAAAAGACGGTGATAGAAAATCAGAGGAGTTGGCACTCAGCATTACCAAATGATCTTTGAGCTGATAGGGTCACCCACAAGACTTCGTTAGGTGTGTCCCCATATACCCTTGTTTATGGAAAATAAGCCATTCTTCCCCCCAATATCATGTTGCCCTCTTCCATAATCACCCAAGAATCCAGAGCATCAAATAGTGAAGTCTTGCAAATGAGGATACATAATCTTTTGAAGGAAGAAGAGTCTAGGTCTAGGGCCAGAGAACGTTTTAAACAACAACAGGAAGTAGTAAAGATATGGTTTGATAAACACAAAGCTGGAAATAAAGAATTTGAGGTGGGAGATTTGGTTCTCAAATGGGACCACCCCCATGATGAAAAAGGAAAACACACGAAATTCCAACAGCTATGGGTAGGCCCTTTCCAGATTGCGGCAAAGCTTGGTCCCTCAACCTATAAATTGCAAGATCTACAGGGGTGGGAAGAGAACTTACCAGTAAATGGTTTAGTTCTTAAACCTTATTTTTCCTGAGTTTTGTTTTGTTCTTTTTTCTTGTACATAAATAATTTGATTTGGTTGTTTATTTTGATTTGTTTTATTTCTGTTTTGTTGTAGTTAGATCTTGATTGATTTCAATAAGCAAGAGGCAAAATTTTGGTTGCATGGAGTGTATCAGAATTATGGAGTAATTAAATTCCTTTAGTGTAAGACTGTGTACTATTGTTTTATCTGAAATAATTTCTTCTACTTTAGCAGTTTTCCTGGATGGCTATGAACACATTGAAGTCCTACTTAATCCTTGTAAAATAAACTAGGATCAAAAGGTATGGAATACTATTTTGAGCCTCCATCCATCTCACATTTAAAATGTCCTAGGGAGTGACAGCAAAAGACCCATGGAAAGGAAGCAAGATAAATAGTATATTATATATAAATGATCCCATGTCAAGAATTGAGATCCAAAAGGAAAATAAGAGTCAAAAACTCCTATAAAAGCGTTATGTATCGAAACAAAGTACTAAACCATATAAGTACCAAAATTGCCAAAGTTCTTCTTCGTCCGTGAGCTGAAAGCTAAATGCATCTCTCACACAAAAGGACACTATGGATAGAAGAGCTTGAATAAAAAATTTCAGAAAGAAAGGCATGCAGGAGGACTCATATGCAAAGAACAAAAGTTCAAAAGCACAAAAAAGTGAAAAATTACATGGGAATGAGGAACAAATGAATATTTATGTTTACCATATGTTACAATCCTGTGGTCTCCAAGCTGGAAGCTACCCAAAGACAGAAGTAATAAATAAAAATCATCTCCTGGCCTCGAAAGAGTTATCTTGACGTGGAATTCCTGGTTTCCTTTCTCCTAAATTGGACTATCATCAATGATTAAAAATACATATATTTGCCATTTGGGAAATCCAGACATCTGGAAGAATTCAATATGTTGGTTTTATTGTCAAATAGTCTGTCACTTAAGGAAGAAATGGTCCAGAAGTCCAGGTTCACCAGGTAGTAGCCAATTGTTGCAGTTGCAACTGTTTTCCCCAAATTTTTTAAATTTTGGACCCTCCTCTTAACTTTTATCTTGCCTAAATTTTTTTGGATCCATGAACTCTATTTTTGTTTCACCTCTGCTACTTGTTTGGATTGTTTTGAGGTCAACTGTTTTCATGCTTTTCGGAAAATTGCTTATGTCTGAAACTATTTGAGTTGTGGAATGTGAAGATTGGCTTTCAGATGTTTCCCATTTAATCTGCGATTTCTTTCTTTGATATCAGAAGTTTATTTCATTATTTTTGCCGCTGTTTTGGAGGTGGAACAAGCTTTGTCGTCGCTATCCGTCCAAAATTCTATTGGAGGTTAACGTTTTAGTTTGGTCGTTCGGAAATCATTTAACCATGCATCGGATCCATATTCCCCTTCGGGGCCGCCGTTGCGGAAGCTGAACGATGATTTTTTTCGACAGATAGCTTTGACTGTCCGATGCTGTGATGTTATTATTTTGACTTACTTTGCACTGGGAGGTTGGCTGGAGTTTGAGTCGATGGTTTTTTACCTTTATGAAGCCGTTGTTTTAGAGATAAGAAAAGCTTTTTGGACCACTGTACAACTTTAAGTTATCCGAGCACTTAAAGTTTTCACATTTTATGCTCTGTATCGGAAGGTTTTATAACTTTGATTGAGGGCGGTAGTCTGAATTCCTTCCGCCATTGCGGCTACATACTGCGCTAACCTCTCGATGATATGTCTCCCTGTTCGTCGATGAAGAGTTTCAGACCGATGCTTTAGTGTTTAGCATTTCAGACGTCGATAGGCTTATTGGTCCTGTGGAACTCATTTTCCATCTAAAACCCTCCATTGTGGATGTTATTTAAACTATCCTCCCGATGTTTTAATGGTTCAAGCTGTCGATAAGGTTCTTCCCACCATTTTCTAAGTTTTTAACCTTTCTATGGGTGGCGGTGGTTTATGTTTTGTGTTAAGGGTTTTGCAACAAAAGCGCAATAAGATTCTTCATGCTCCTGCTATAAATACGACATAGCTGGAAGACAAAGCGGAATCGTTAGCAACAAGGGCCAGGCTTGGAACGGTTCATCAGATACTAAGGTGGTCCCGTTTTATGAAGTACTCATCAATCTTAATCCGAAATGTAATGCATTATGCGAATCATGAGCACTCACGAGAGTACAAAATTGTGAGACTAAATGGTTTTTGGGAAGCCCAAGAGTCATTCGTGGGCAGCCCAACAGTTTCGTTATTTTTGTATAAATATAGAAGATTTAGATAAGCAAATGGACTTTTTCCCAGTTAGATTGGTGAAGACATATTGTAAGAAGAACTATTTCCTTTTGCAATAGATAATTACAGTTTGCCTGTTGGAGAAAGCTTGGTGGAATGTTCAAATGTTATGCTATGGATTTGTTGAAGAGGAACTATTTCGTTTTCAGCTTTGTGTCCATTAACTGTGAGATCATTCTAACTCTTTGAACCTATGTTCTTGTATGAATGATTTCTGGTTTATTTTATGAAAATTTCCACTATGAGTAATGAATAATGTTTGTAAACAATTGGCTATCTGGTTGTTCAAATATCTTTAAATGTTCATGTGTTTTGAAAGAAGTATCAGCTATCTGTGATTTTTCATAATGCATGCAAAAAATACATTACTCATTAATAAGTAATAATCTTGCTCCCTAGGGATAGGTTAGGTAGTTAGTTTAATTTCTTGCTATGTGTGTGATTTAGATGCATGAGAGTCTAAGACAAGAGGTAAGAACCTGCGCATCACATTGTGAACATTCCTTGCATTCTTAATCAATCTACATCTTAGATAGGCACTTGCATATCATACTTAAAGTCAAAAATACAAAAATATACACGGTGGATCAGGCCGCAACTGGTAAAACCTTTTTATTTTTGTTATTTGACCTATGGTAGCCAGACCGCAAACTGGATGGATTCCCTACACCAAACAATCATGGGCTAGTTGGAAACGTTGACTGGGGAGAATCCCTTGTTGTTGTTTCCTGTGAATTTCCAGGCCTCAACAGGGCCTAAAAGAGGGTCATTATTCTTGATGGTAATTTCATAAAAAATATGTGTTGCATTAATTGACGAGAAAATGAGGATGCGAAGTAGACTTTGTTATGGTCATATTGGTTCTTTCCAAGCAAAAAAAGGCCTCCAAATGAGGAACATATGGTATTAAAAGGCCAAAGGACCCTTGGGGGCCAAAAAATAAAATTTTATTATCTAGTTTAGAACTATATATAGATTATAAAATAGGGTTAGTTGGCAGGGGGAGGTGGCACAACCTGGTGGTGGGATGGACCACCACCCCCTTTTTTTGTAATATATGGTGAGAGGTGGTAGGGTGCTACTATGGGAAAAGGATAGGTAGAGAAGAGGGCCAGGGATGGGAAACCTACCCCTATGGGTGTCTTCTCTTTGCATAGTGGATTGTAAAGGTGATTGGAGCGTAGAGAAGGGAAATAGTACGTAGGTGGAGCGACATGAAAGGGTGCAAGAGTAGAGGGCGGGGAGGTGGCAAAGGATCCCACCCCTCCATTCTTTGTAATTTCATCATGGAAGGGGAGAAATGAAGTGGAGGTGCAGGAAGGGAGGAGAGTGTTGGTTCAAACCTCAGCCTCTCCCATTTTTCACACATGCCCTTTGGCCATTCAAACCAAAAAGAAACCAAGTTTGGCATAAATCTGCCAAATTTACACCCATATCACCAATTTAACCCAATTTTACCGCAAAATCCACCGAATTTGGACCTAAAACTGCCAATATTGGAAAATTTTAACCTCTAGTTTAAACATAATTCCGCCAAATAAAAAACACTTATAGTTTTTCTTAGGAAATGAGGATGAAGGGGGTGGTCAAGGTCATGGGTTCAAATCCCATCCCCCTCCACCTTTCAAGGTTGTAACACTCAGAAATATAATAATCTTGAAAGAAAGAGGACATGGGGGCCTATATCTAATGCCCAAGAAGGGTTCAAATCCCTTTTCCTTTGAATTTTTGGAAGCTAAAAACTAGCTTGAGAATGAATTTAGAACCAACAATACATCTCATGAAATACACGAGCAAAACATTATATATGACCAAGAGTAGATTCCATAGAATAAACCAAATAAACTCTTATGGAAGATGGTTTGGGAGTACCTGGAAACCATGGATTTCCCTTGGTGGAATTAATGCATAAAATTTTACTCAACTTATGAACCCCACTTTGAATCTTTCTAGTTTGTATGGATGCCATTCCTGGTTTAAGGTCTTCAGTGAGAGAGGGAAAATGGGGATAGGCCTTTAGCCTCTATTTTACAATTTTCCCTTTTTCCTTATTTTTTCTAATTTTCCTCTTTCTGCATGAGGGCCATGTGTGGCATGCCCTCATTCCTTTTCATTTTTTCATTTTTTATTTTCTTCCTCTCTTTTTAATAATTTCTTCAATTTTCTCAAATTTTATTATTATTTCTACTTTGCCTTATTTTGTGTGCCCTAGTTGATTTGACCAAAGGAGGACAAGGTGGGCCATAAAATGGCCAGAGTCATAATGGAAAATCTAACATATTGTCATAAATCTCTAACTAAGGTTGTCACAATGATGCCATCATAAAATTAGTTAGATGTTAATTATGCTCTCAAATCTTCCCTAGAAGTTAACTAGACCCAACGAAATAGTAATGGGGAAGGAAAAACACGTAAAAGGAAACCCAGTCAAGAGATCAACATAGCAAAGAATGTAAAATATTGATAGTCCAATAGTCAGTGCAATGCTTAGAAAAGATGATAATTGCACATGTTTCACACCAAAACCTGTTAATCTACCAATTTTATATCATGTAACTACACGTATAGCCATAGAGAACTCATGTTTTCTATAAGCTTAATAAATTAAACTCCATAAAATATTTTTAATAATCTTAATAAATGTTTTCGATTCTTTTTTTAAAGTTATTTGTATGCGATTTTTAATACATGCATAGTAAAATATGGTAAAATAACACTCTTATTGTTTGCATAAATTATGTGCATATATCTTCATATGCTTAAATTATTCCAAGTTTAGTGAACACATATTCTTCCACAACAAATGAATCTCATTTCTATATCTATGCAAGATCAAAATTAATCGAAAATTAGAGCTGATTCTCTTAGTTTGCTATTTAAAATCTTAAAATAAATTAAATGACACTCCCATGTAAATTTAACATTGGTTATCCAATAGTTTATTGATTTTTCTTGGGTCGAAAAGTATTCCATTTTGGAATATTTTTAATTTTATTTAATTGGGAAGAGGTTTCTATATGAAACTAAAACAAAAATCCTCAATTTTGTATGTATATGATGGAATGATATAATCAAATTCTTTGGTATTTTTTAAGATGAATTTATGGAGTTATATTTCAATTGGAATTAAGATTTCAATCAATAATATTATAATATGATTATCGTAATGATATGAATATTTTCATTTAAAAACTATTTAACAAAAAAAAATCATAAGCATAATGATAATATTATAGAAAAATTATTTGAAATCAAATATTGTAATATAATTTTTTTTCATATAAAACAATTAGATATATGTGTGTGTGTGTGTCGATGGACTAGCTTGAGTGGTTGAGTGCTATAATTCGTGAGTAGAAGGTCTCGAGGTCAAATCCTGAGGTGGCTATACAATGTTATATAAGGGTCTTACTTGATGCCCTCGTCGGGTTAGATCTATAATTAGACTGAACGAGGTGAGGCCCCCTGTGATTTCTTCCTGTGGACGTAGCTGCCCCACTCGGGGGTTTGTGAACCCCATTTGAATATATATATATATATATATAATAAAATTAATAAACAATATTATCAACACAATTATAATGTTATAAAAAATATTATTTTAAATTAAATATTTTAGTATACAACAATTTTATGTGAGGCTAAAATGACATTTTTCTTCGAGTGCACGGATGTGTTTGCGTTATTCCTCGACCCACCCAATTAAAATAACCCCCAATATTTATATCACTATGTCAAATTAAAAGATCCCCTTGGCCCCTTAATATGAGGCAATATATTTTTTAGGATTTTAGGAGTATTCAAACCCCCAATATGAATGGAAGTGATATAATATTCCCTTGCTAGTGAACCCCTCGTAATAAATTATGTATTGTGATCATTATCTTCTCTTCGTGAGAGGCAGAGATCACAGTTGTTTCTAGGATTTGAGAGAGTGTTTTGGAACATTCTTCTTCACTCAATAACCTTTAACCATGCTTTTATTTATACTGGGGTCTAGAGTTCCTACTGATGAAATGGATGAGTACCTCAAGAAAATTTGATTAGTTCTCAAAAGTAAAAATATTCTAATACTGGAGGGGTGGTAGGAGGGGGAGGGGTTCTCTTTAACCCCGATGGAATCTAGATAACAATTTACTCATGGGGTCTTGGTGAAGAAACTAACAATGTTGTTGAATCTCTTTCCATTTTTCAAGGCCTCTACCAAGCTCGAATCCAAGAAATTTCAGAAATCACAGTGATTGGGGATGCAAGATTAATCATTCAAGCCTTGACTACCTGCTCCCCCCCAACTCAGCTATAGATCCAGAAATTGATCAAAAAAATTCAAATCCTTTAGAAATATCGATTACTTCCATGTATTAAGAGGTATAAATGACAAAGCATATTTGGTGACAAACGTCGCCTCTTCCTTAAGCAAAGTAACCTTAGTTTTAAATTGGACTAGCTCCTTATGTCAAATCCCATAGGACCAGGGGCAAGGAAGTAAGGGTATTGTCACATGATTTCACACATGGAGCCTTGCCACCCCACCTCCCATTATGGTTTCTCATGGAGAAATGATATCCCTCATGATGGCGGGTGGTATGTTGCATGTGACCGTTAAAGCATGTTTGCAAAATGTTGTCTGTGTCACCCAAACATTAGGAATGATCATGCTGAGCGAAACTATCTGTAATACATATTTTCTTGGGCATCCTTTGTTTCTCCAAATACAGTGTGTGACTTGTGCGATGGATCATCCTGATATTTTGAGATTAATGAGCTCTAAGGGAGATTTATCAGGAGGTGAAGTGAACGAAAGGCCTACAATTTACATTGTTTACTGGTCACAGAGTGGAAGTTTGGTTGTAATATTCTAGTTCAGGACTCCCTTAGGCTCCATGGAATCCTCTTTCGAATCTACTGCTTCCTCATACCCTACTCTTTCAGTCGTTGCTGTGCTGAGAACAATCTGAAGGAAAATCAAGAGGCACAAAAGTTACTTGCAACAAATTGATGTTAAAGGAGGGAGGCTCTTCGAAATTGTGGATAGAGACATGTCCCATCTGCATGAAGAATTCATGGAATCCATCTCTCAGTTAGAACGCGCGATGACATGAATGCTTGTTTAGTTGTAAATTCGGTTCGATAAGATGGAGCTTCAAGTGGCAAAGATGGCAACGAAGAAAGGAGAAGCCACTACAAATTCAGACTCTTTAGCTCAGAAAGGTGGTTCCCAATGAAAGTAAATTACAACCCCTTGGGGGTTTCTCATTTTTGTGATATTATGCTATCTTTGTCATGGTTGTCTCATTTGGTGTAAGGGTAGTAGTAAGCTAAGTATGTTACTTTTTGTTTTATGTGTAAGGGAAGTAATTATATGAGTATAAGTAGTAGTAAGATCAATCTTTTATGTTTCCTGGAATCTGTCTCCAAAGGGAAAATTTGAACTATGTATCTCTCTTTTTAGTGGTTATACAACTGCTCGATTAATACAAATCATAACCGTTCTTGTCAAAAAAAATTCTAATACTGGAAAAGAAAAATGAAAACTTCAGAATTGAAATTTAATCTGCTACTAATTAGTCTACCTATTCATTCATCAAAAGCAAGACAAAGATTTGGAATATCATCACTAATGGTGACAAAGCAAGAATACTTACCTTCTTCAACTAATGGCAGTAGCGTAGGTTCTTACCTCTCGTCTTATTATTCGTTCCTCCTCCTTATCAAAATCGTAACTACGCACAACTAACTCTCTATTCTAGCTCTTTCCATATTGTCCCCAACAATGGTGCCAAAAATATTAGCGAATTTATGTGTTTAATAACTTCCCAATATTAAATTGTCAACCTAGGATGTAAACTTGTTATAGATGGACACTATTTGTGTAGAGCTAGATAATCAAGGAGCTAATTGTACTTTCTAACTAAGCTTAAATCTAAACCTTGCTTGAGAAAGGAAACTCATTCACACACAACAAAATTTAAAATGCAAATCAAAGTCTAATATGCATTCCATCCAAGTGATCCTTGGCGAATTTTTAGGTACTGATAATATTGTTGCAGGTGTACTTCTTATCAGCACAGAGCTTCGTTGATCAAGTGGGAATTCTTGTGACTCTAGAAAGGAATAATTCAGACCTATTGGACTGACAATTCCAACTACCCTATTAATTGGTCTCAGCCAAGTATAGGCACTACTAATATCATGAATACAATGGTATGCTCATTAACACAGTGCTATGATATTGTCAAATTCCTTGGTTCTGAATGAAACTCAACCCAATTCAAATTCTTAAAACTAAAAGCTGAAAATAAATCTAAACTTATACCAGGATAAATCCTATAATAGATTATCCAAATTCAAGCCCAATTAGTGTGCACACAATCTAAAGTTATATTAAGAATTATGTAAGAAAATAAACCTACTTAAGATTACTCTCCCTAAACTATGCAATCAAACTTGCACACTAAAATAATAGTATAGAAGAACACTTAAAATATGCAAATGAAACATATATACACACAGGAAAACAAAATTTAAATTCGAGGAGAGATTCTCTCTTAGACAACCTTATTGTGAAATAATATATATGTGTAGATGTGATAATGAATGGTTGTGTGATGGACAAGTAAACCTTGCTAGAATCAACTATAATTTAATACAAAATCAATGCTATATTTGCAAAAACAAAATTACAATAGAAGAGACAAACTATATAAGCATGTTCTCACACAAGAATAATGTGTACAACTGATAAAAGCATGTCTCAATGCCTTATTGCAGAGAACAAAATGGGAATTAGTTTCATGATGCATAGGCACAAATTCCTCATGTGTTTACACAAATCTAGTATTTTAAAGATTGAATCCTACACATTGATGCATATCTTTTAGATGACAAAACCAAAAGACAGAGTACACAGAAAATAAGTGAATGTATTAGAAAAAATATGGATAAAATTTAATGTGTGATAGATTAATCTAATATATAAAAATTATTGGTGTTGAAATTTTATTGCTTAAGAGAGACTCACTCTATCAATGAATTTCTTTCATGTAAACAAATGCACATGTTGTGAAACGGAATTAATTAAAATACATGAACTCAAAATCAAATCATTATATCTAAGCACATGATAATCACAAGAATGATAAATATAAATAAGTGAAGGATTACCAGACTTGAGGGGCCCTCTCAAATCGGTAACAACCACTAAAAATGTTGCACCAGATGATCTTTACACTCAACAAAATCTCATGAACCTCTTATTGCATAATATAAACAAAAATTACAAGTCTTGAGTACAAAACTTGAAGCGTATTACAAACTACGAGTGAGTAATACCCTCTACTTCTCATACAAATAGATATGTATATATCATATATTTATTGAACATGACCAGGTCGAATCCCCATATGTAGGATTGAAACTTTACTTTTTTAGACAAAATTCCCCAATTCTGGAAATTCGCCATTTTGGGTAGATTTTCTTTATTCCCCCACTAATATCTCTCAAACATAAGCATATTTTGAGAAATTATCGTGGAATTACTAAATTTCTTGGTTTATGAGAAGAAATAATGTCTTGGATTCTTTAGATTCACCTCCATCTGCACGCAAATTGAGTCACAATATGGTTGTTTGGAAAATTTACTGTTAAAAATATGGGTTTAAAAAAAATCTTAAATAAGCCTTATAACTTCACATGTGTGATATGGGTGCAATATAATGAACATAAAACCATGTTGGAGACATATTTAACCAATTACAAGTAGTTTATTTTCATTCGGCACCCTATAACTATCTTGAACTACTCCAATTACAAGTTTTGGAAAACTTCTAAACATTGCCATAAAACTTGTTATCACTAGGAAAATCTAGTGATTAGATTTTTTTGATAAAATAACAAGTATAAGAATTTTTAATTCATTAAATATGAAGAAAAACAACCATGAACTCACCACAAGGGTATAAAATGGCAATTTACGAGTTATTATGTTAAAATGAGTGACAAGGGGATGAAAAACAAAGTGACAAGGATAAAATGGATATTAACAAATGATGATGATGGTGAAATAATTATGACAAGTTGGTGGCCCAACAATGTTTACTAACATTTTCAATGTAATGTTCAATATTTTTGAAATCATGATTATGATGATGAGCGACCTATCTAGCATCTCCCATTTCACCCTAGTATAATGTCAAATCAAGAGAAGGCTGCAAAAAGAGCATAACTTGGATAGGAAGCATACCAAACATGGTTGAATCAACCACCCATTCAATTACCATTGCATATGGACTCACCAACTAGGAATTCCTACAATAATAGTGGTTCTTCACATGTTGGAAATGGAGGCAATGAAATAGAGGTTGGTATTGATGAGTTATTATGACATACAAGTGCCATGGATTCATTTTTTTTGCATACATTCTAGGACAATGAGATAGGGTTTGATGCTCATATCACTAATACGTTCTTTGGAATCCTTAAATAGGCTTCCGCCACCCCTTTATTTGGACTTGGTGGTTCAAATTGTATACAATTGGGGACAAAAATGTTACTATACAACTTGAAAGCAATGTATGGCATGTCAAACACATGTTTCTCGATAGTTTTAAGGTAATTGACCTTCAACTCCCTTATATTTTGAGGAATCTTGTCACAAAATCAACATTGAAAATGGTCAATTCTATGAACATTAAATTACATGTTACATTTATATTTCCCATTAACTGTAGGTTATTCAAAGATAAGGTACTTCAAAGTGATAATGTCTTTCCTGGTAGCTGTGAAGAGGCAAAGAAAATGTTTAAAATGTTGGGTGTTAAGTACATACCATATCATGTGTGTCCCAATGATTATATTTTATATAGAGTTTAATATGCATACAAAGATATATGTCCAAAATGTGGGCATGATAGGTACAAATAATCGAGAAATAGGGATAAAGCACATGGTTCTCCTCATAGGATTCAAAGGCTTGTTCATAGCAAAGAATTAGCTATGTTGCGAGGATGACATACCTGGCACCTAAGTGAGGAAGGATTTATGTTAATCCCAATAGATTTAATGGAAATGAATCATATAGAGGATACATGGCTCGATAAATTCAAGGATGAAGTACAAAGCCTTCAATTGAGCATAGTGGAATATGACGTCAACCCATACTCCCTCCAAAACACCAGCTATTATTAAGTGGCATGTAGTTGAGATCAATTAGAATATCACTCGATCATTTTCTATGAATAATGAACATCTTATCTTCGCTCTTATAGTCACTGGTAAAAGACAAGTGAATAATATGGATGTTTACCTACAACCATTGATCGTTGAATTGAATGAATTATGGGAAGGGATACAGGTATATGATGTATCGACACCCATCCTAAGAGAGAGGAATTTTATGTTATATGGCATATGTACATACACCACACATGATTATCTATGGTCAGTGGTTTTCTCTGATAAATATGTTGTTTGATTTGTTTATATTCAAAGGAATATTTCTTAGCTTATTTAATCTAGTGTGATTGTATTGATATTCAACACTAACATGCTCTGCATACCATAACATCACAGGTCTTGCAACAAAAGGTTATCATGGATGTAAATGGTGTTGACCTTCTATGGAGGTTACGTGGTCCAGAGACCTACAAAATCCATTGTAGAAATGCTCAAGGGTATTCATCCGAGAAAATCATCCTTATAGAAGAGCAACATATGTTTTCAATGGTAAACCAATTAGAACCCTAAGGCCTGAATTATTCAACACCTTTCTTGAGAAAATGCCCATCGGGATGAAAAGGAAATTGTTATTTTATGAGCTCTTGTATTGGGAGCATCTTAATATTGTCCACTTACTAGATCCCATGCATATATTTAAAAATGTTTCATGTTCTTTATGGAGGCAAATATCATCGAAAAAAAGTGACACGTTAGCTATCAGGAGATATCTTATTTCTTCAAATACTAAAAAGAAGAATTAGCTAAGACAAGAAAATAGAGGAGAGACTGGCCCCTCTTGATCATTTAAAAAGGCTATGCCCCATGGGTTTTGAAGAAAGATGATATTTATTTGGTAAAGAAATTTATATTGGGTATGAAGGAGCCTTCTTTATATGGGTCTACTCTATGGTTCCGCTTCACTATAGACAAACATTTTTCGAGTTTGAAATCACATGGCCAATCCCAACCTTCTAAGGGTAACTATAACGTAAAACCGTATATTTTATGTTTTGGGGTAAAGTGATCTTTTTGAGAGAAACAATGATTTTTGATGAGTCTCATGACTTAAGTGAATTAAGTCATGTGAACTTGAGATTAAATCACAACCATTGATCACGTGGGACAATATTTGATATTGACCATAGAAGATGAAGAGTTAGGGTAGTTACCCTAAAATGAAAAATAAAAGAAGCATGAGTGAGACTCATTAGCACACATTCCAAGAAAAGTGTCTTTGGAGAGTGGAAGTGGCATGATTTCCAAGAGATAGTGGGAAGAGAAGAGAAAAAGAAAAAATGAGGGCGTTGTTTCCAAGTTGTGGGTCATGCATCCCAAGAATATACAACCATTAAAGGGTGATTCATACAATACATAAATTGAGGGTTGTATTGTTTTTTTGTTGCACAAAAATTGAGGGAAGTGTGCACAGATTTCAGGGCAGTCTATAGGAATTTACTTTTGAAGGTAAATTCGTATGGTACCATATGGAAAGTACCAACAATATGCATGCATTTCAAGTCTAAAAATCACAGGAACATATAATTGAAAATTATTGGGTTGTATAGTATATTTCAAGCACAAAAATCGAGGGTCTTTGGCACAAAAATCGAGGTGCAATGTGTGCCTTGATTTTGAGATAAGTACTACTGTAATTAATGATGGTTGTAATAATGTTGTAAAAAACTTTTCCCGAGAAGCTCATGATAAAAATATCGCTTGACTAGTTTTCCCCTTTGGGGTTTTTCCAAGTCCATTTAACCAAAAAATTCTTGTGTCAAATGTGTTACATATGGCTATTGTCCACTATTTATTTGAGCTGTTATTTCTATTTTTACTTAGCATTTAGTATTTCTACCTCTAAAGTACAATTGGAATTATTCATGACTATTAAAGTTTATATGAATTAGAAATCATATTTTTCTAAGTTTCCTACCTAAGTTTGCTAACTGGTTTATTAGTGTTTTACTGAGAATATTAACAGTAGGTAAAACCATGGGGCAATGGCACGGCAATGGTAGCTTCGCTATTTTACTATTACTCAACAAAAAACTGACAATGCTTTCTGCTATCTATTTTATATTACAATGTTGGGGATCACTCATCTTTTATACAATACATATGAAGGAACCAAAATATACTAGAAGGGTCTAGAAATTTTTGTGTCAGGGGCTCTACCGCCCCCCCCCCCTCTAATCCCCTCTTGTGCTTGGCGCATACAAGCAACACATGAGCCTAGTCGAGAGCTCTATATGAAGGATATTGGAGATCTAGATATTGGCTTTATCTCCTAACATAAACATGGTTGATAATTTATATTGTTCTTCTATAATATTTTATATGGTTATTAATAGCATTTAACATTTTCTACAGTTAGGGTTTGATATGTTCTATGGGTTTTAACTATTCACTCTAAATAAATAAAAAATTATAATAATTTCAAAATTATATATTATAGGATGTGTATCTTGAAATCCAATCATTCTACTTCTTATTCATGTGATAAACTTAGTATGTGGTGAAGAAGTTGTGCTTTGTTTTTAGAGTATACATCTATATGAAAAAACGATTACCAATGAAACAAGTACTAATCTAAGATTTTTATTTTAAAGTCACTTTTGTATTTTAAGTACTAAAAAGGAAAAAGAAAGGAATGTTTTTCATGTATGAAAGAAACACCCATAAAAGACTATGGTTGTCCCCAAGAAGGAAAATTGACCAAAAAAGGTTAACATTTTATTTCAAGGAAGCTATAAAACAAACATAAGATACACATGCAAATAAATAGACAAAAGGGGGAAGAGGTTGGCCACTTAAACCGACAAGGGTGGGGAGACTTATGGGATGTCCGAAACTACCAACTTCAAGGAGACAAGTACTCCTCCTAAATCAGAAAACCTGCACAAATATTCATACAAACAAAAGCTATAATTATTAAGATTTAGGAAATAACAAATAGTTCCTAATTAACCAATCCCCATAACAGTAGCTAACAATAAGCAACTGTAACTATACCTCAACCTTTATCATGCATATAGTCTAATCTTAATATCTAGAAGTGAGAATAAGAAAGTGTATATTAAGACCCCAAACAAAAAACATGTAGCACTTCGTTATATTATTTCAAGTTCTAACTATGTACAAAAGACCCTCCTCATTCTATAGAAATTGAAGCTGGGGTTAGGTTTACATGACTCATGCCACTCTTGGAAAAGTGACAAGTGTGACATGTCAACACTTTTGACTTTCCAAAAATTAATTCAAAAACAAATATTTTCCTTTGTATGAAATAAAACATTACAATATCTTTCAGAAATGAAAACACATTCAAGAAAAGGGGTTTGGGACACTCAACCCTACTTTGGAGGATAAGGGGAGATTGGAATTTGTGGCTGAAATGAGAAGAAATTCCTAGTTTTCAAGCACTTTTCAAGTTGAAACATTACCCCCTTACTTCCTAACTAACAACCCTTAATTAATCTTCAAAATTGGCTCCAAATTGGGCCCAAAATAGGCGGCATGACAACTAGATTGAATCTTGTTCTAATAAATCACCTATCTGAACAGATTTGAAAATGTGATCTCTATCCCTCAAAATATATATTTTAGTAACATGAATCTGCCACCTTTCATTTGGCTCAAATCAAGGTCAAATTGAGCGAGATTTGGCCTCCCAAAGGTTAAAAAAACTAGGGCTACCCTCAGGATACTAAAGCACAAATTAGAGTCAAATTTTACACAAGTCAAGGATGAAATTCTGAAGTGTATGGCTGGAAACCATCCCTGTTGTCTCAGGTCATATGGGTTTCTTCCATATCTAAGAAATTCAACTTGGAATACCCCTAATTAAGAACATTTCCAATGCTTATCTATGGGCCTAAAATAGGGTAATTATTCTTGATGGTAATTTCATAACAAATATGGGGTGCATTAATTGACAAGACAAATGTGGATGTGAAGTAGACTTTGTTATGGTCATATGGGTTCTTTTCAAGCAAAAAAAGGCATCCAAATGAGGAAGATATGGTATTAAAAGGCCAAAGAACCCTTGGGGGCCAAAAAAATAAAATTTTATTATCTAGTTTAGAACTATATATATACATATATATATATTCATATATGTATATATATGTATATGTATATGTATATATATATGTATATGTATATGTATATGTATATATATATGTATATGTATATGTATATGTATATGTATATACACACACACACACACATATGTATGTATGTATGTATGTATGTATGTA
>LPNX010350748.1:317037-370349 GCA_001517045.1 Pseudotsuga menziesii
CATGGACTCAAACTTACCCTTTCCTAGCTTGTCATATCTCTGGTCATAATTCAAAACTAGGTCACCCTCGTTGAAAACAGGAGGCTGGACGGATTTATCATACTGCACCTTGACGCGTTTCTTATGTGCCTCATTATCCAAGGTAGCATCTATATGAGTCTCATCAAGGTTATTTAAGTACAAAAATCTCACTTCTTCTGCAGAAGTGTCTGGGAGAATTTCGATGGAAAGTTGTAAAGATGGAATCTGACATTGGATCGGCAAGACAGCTTCAAGTCCATAGACAAGCTGGAATGGCATGAAACTAGTAGTTGTTTTCATGAAAGTCTGATAGGCCCAAAGAGCAGAAAAAAACCGAGATGCCAATTGGATTTACGATCTCCAACCATCCAATGAAGCATAGTTTTCAAAACCTTGTTAATGGCCTCTACCTAACCATTAGCTTGTGGATAATACGGCATAGAGTTTTCATGGTGAAAACCTAGCTTGGCACTCAATTCCTCCATCATTTGATTACGAAAGTGAGATCTATGATCAGTGACGATGGATTGCAGAACTCCAAATCTAGCTATGATATGATTGAACAAGAACAGGGCGGTGGTATTACCATCTTTTGCATATGTAGGCATGGCCTCAGCCCATTTTGTGAAATAATCCACGAGTACGATGATGTAACCATGCCCCCCGGCTGAGGTCGGTTTACAATGCATGAAGTCAATCCCCCATTTTGGAAAAAGGGCCAATGGCAAATACGGGGTGAAGCGGAGCAGGATGGGTGTGATTTTTGGGATAAAAATGTTGGCAAGGAGGGCATTTCTTAACAGCCTCAAGACAATCTTTGAAGACAGAAAGCTATAAATAGCTAGCATGAAGGATTTTCTGGGTTGTAGCCATCCTAGGTAAATGACCGCCACATGCTCCAGAGTGGCAATCATTCAGCACATGTTCATCCTCCTCATGAGTGAGGCATCGCTAGAGAATGGAGTCAATCCCACGTCTATACAAGGTATCATTCAAGATAAGATAGTATTTCGCGTGGTGACAGATGCGGCGACGATTATTGCGAGATAGATGCGGCTGAAAAAGCTGGGTCTGGAGATAAATCAGCAAATATCCATACCAAGGATCAGTAGTGCTAATCAGGAACAGGAATTCATCTGGAAATGAGTCGCTGGGCTCAGATTCCGTGGTAGCACAGAGAAGGTCACATATCAGCTCGTCAAAAACCAAGGATTTCTTTGATGTAGCCTTGGCAAACTCAAGATTGAACTCCTGAAGGATGACGATCCAACGGGAGTACTTGCCCCCAAGTACCTGACGAGTCAGAATGTAGTACATCGGGTTTTGTTCTGCCAATACGGTGGTAGTGCGAAGCAGAATGTAGTGATGAAATTTTTCCACAGCAATGACCATGGCCGAAGCTAGCTTCTCCACATGTGAATAATGAGTTTCAGAATCAATAAGATTCTTAGTGGCATAGTAAATCACATGCTCTTGACCATGGAGATTGTCCTGCACTAAAACCACGGAAACGGTAGTAGAAGAGGCAGCAATATACAAGAGAAAATATTTTGAATAATCCGGGGGGTGCATCACGGGTGAATGAGTCAGAGCGTGCTTAAGACTATCAAAGGTGCTTTGGGCCTGGTCATCCTAGAAGAATGGAGTGTTCTTCTTGAGGAGACGTATATAACCGTGCGTTTTCTCAGTGAAATTACACACGAAACAGCAGAGAAATTTTTCCTTCACCCGTAAACTATGGAGTTCAAGGATGTTGGTTGGGGCTGGTAGATTAATGATAGTGGCAATCTTCAAAGGATCGATCTGGATGCCATCTTTGGATACCACAAAGCCAAGCAGACGTCCCGTCTCAACGCAGAAAACACATTGATGCGGATTGAGCCGTATATTATAATGACGGCATTTCAGGAATATGTCTCTAAGATGACCAGGATGGTCCTCTTGACACTGTGAATGAGCGAGGAGGTCATCAAGGCATGGTTCAACAATATTTTTAATGTCGTGAAACGCATAGGACATCGCACGCTGGAACGTGGCTCCAGCATTTTTCAAGCTGAAAGGTAACTTCTTAAATGAGAAGGTTCCCCATGGGTAAATGAATGTTGTCTTATGCTAATCAAAGGGCAATATCTCAATCTAATTTTAGCTGGAGAAGCCATCCATGATTGAAAATATGACACTTCCAGCACAATTGTTGATAATCTGATCGATGTGCGGGGTAGGAAAGTTGTCCTTGGGACAAGCTTTATTTAAATCCCTAAAGTCAATGTAGACTCTAATGGTGCCCTACTTTTTATTGACAGGGACAAAGTTTGATACCCATTTTGTCAGAGGTACAGGATAAATAAAACCAGCTTTCAGAAGTTTCTCAATCTCATCTTTAATAGTTGTGGCCTTCCTAGGATGGACTTGCCTAAGTTTCTGCCTGAAAGGTTTAGCCATGGGATAAGTTTTAATCTCATTGACCACAATGGAAGGGTCAATCCTCGGCATCTCTTCATAGGACCAGGAAAAAATATCACAGAATTCCTTAAAAAGTACCTTATATGCTTCAAATTCATTTGTGGAGCAGTTCTTCCCAACATGAACTTGCTCAATAACATCAGGCTTGGCTGATATGTCAATTGGGTTCGTCTGAGTAATGTTGCAAAGGTTTCCTTCAAAATCTGTATCTTGCAACAATATAGGACTTTGCGGAACATTGACAATATCAGTAGGAAACAAGGATGCAAAATCGTAGCTAGCCGAACTGGTATTGCGGAGGAACATGGATCTATGATGGTGATCCTCCCAAATGGGCTCATCCGTATTCATGATCTCTATAATGGACTCGTCAAAAGGAAAAGTTTCGGAGAGATAGTCTGGAATCGGAAGAGAAGGTTCTAACCAGTATGGTAAATGGTAAGGATCCGAAGCCACTAAATGAATGTCATCAGTGTGATCATCAGAACAAGTTTGAATGGTGTCATACATAGCTTCATGCGGGCTCAACGGGGTGGACTCAACAACATTTGTGCCCTAGGGATCAATATCAAATGAGGTGATCATATGTACTATCGCGGTATCTATGCTAGGAGGAGTAGAGGGAAAAATCCCCATAAGGGATGAATCCTTCAGCATACCTACCCCAATCGACTGGTAAGGAGGAGGGGACTGACCTAACATGGGGATGTTATTATCCATGGAGGTAGTAACATCTGGCGTATATAAATCAAGCTGGTCAATGGTAACAATTATCTCGACATGCAGGAATTGGATCATTCGAAATACTATTGAAGCAACAGCATTCATGGCATAGAACCAATTCCTTCCTAAAAGGAGGTTATAATCTAAAGGGGCATCTACCACTTCTACTTGGATGGAAACGAATTTGCCCCCCAGCTCAACCGTGAGGGATGATATGAGTCCATGGGGTTGGAATCCCCGTCCATCAAAGGCTTTAAGGGTTGTAGGTGATGTAACAAGCTCGAGAGAGCCAAGAGCTTTCCAACAAGTCAGAGATAACACCAAGGTCGAAGCTCCTTCATCTAGTACCGTTCGAAAGACTTTCTTTCTTACTACTTTCATAATGATCTGAAAAGCAAGTTTATGCGGTAATCTAGGTTTATAGTTCTCAACATTGAAGTGAATCAAGTTTGTGTTATCCGGGTCTACAGCTCCTAATGCGGTCAACAAGTTCTTGCGCTGTGTAGGGAAACTTTGGAGTACTTCTAAGGTAGACATAGCACAAGGTGCCTGAGCGAGATCTTCAACCACATTATAGAATTGAGCAGCTCAGGCATTGGGATTAAAGACAGCCTTCTGAAGGGTACTCTTTGGTGGGCACAAAATCATGTCAAGAGTAGGCTTCTCGATAGACAAGAGAACAGTTGACGAGGATTTCGGAGAACTAGTAGAGGGAGATTTCCCCGAAGAAGATTGATCTTCTTGCTTATCTGGGGGTTTATCATAATTCTAGCTTCGAGTTTGCAGATGGATGGTATCTGAGGACATCATACGAAAGTGAAAGGGAATCATTTTGCAAATAATGGAAGTGATTTGTCGTTACCTTTGAACATGGCACTTGTCTATACAATCATGTCAGTCAATTGGGTATTCAGTTGATCTCCATGACAATCCACTTTCATGAGTCATGCTAATCCTTTGAGTCTTTCAAAAGAATGCATTGTCCAATGTCGCATTGTGTATCTGTCCTGCTGCCAAGTCATTTTGTCGTGCCGCCTGATGTTCAAAGGGAATATGAATAAGTGTTACCTCTGCAGTCTACACAATCTTGTGTTGGTATCTTTGAGTTAGTCATATGGTTACTACATTCACATAATTCCAGAACTATGATCCGAGTTTCATGTTTTCGATGTGGGACTCATCATGGCCCTCCTTTGACGAGACTATTCCTGTTGACATTAGCTCATCATCCAGGAAATAGTCTTAGAAACAATATTTAGTACCTTGAGATTTGTATGCCTTAATGACAGATTCTCTCACTCTCGACATAGGTTCACATCATTGACCTTTGATCGATAGAATCGACTGGGTGTTCGACATCGGGACATCTATTCGCACTCAGTAGATTGTACTAGGGTACCTTGGGAATCATTGACATTAATGGTGATCTCCCTCGCACTTGTTAACAGTTCACATCATTGGTCAGTAATCAAGTGGTTTATACCATGTTCGAATTCAGATCATTGTAATCACATGGATAGAATCTTACTTTGTGGAAGACGAGACGAAGACCCTGGGCATTTGTTTAAAAGCGCTCATTGCTTTTTCCCTAGGTTGCGATGGAGTTTTGTATATCTAGCATGGATACACATTTGTATGGTCGTGGCTATGCTCAAATTTGCATCTATATGACATAGATATAAGTTGTATGTCTAGTAGCTATGTCCAAGTTGAGTCCTCTATCACATGGATCTACACTGTATTCTACTAGCCATGCTTGTTTATTCCACTCATGGATCTGCCTTGTATTGGTCCGCAGCTATGATTTTGGTTACTTGTGTCTATAAGTCAACATAATGATGTACTACATATGCCTACTTGATTGCATACTCCAATTGAGCCAACATTTTCATCTCTTGGCAACGACTTGTTCTCAAAGCTCTCATTTATCGTATCACTCTAAGACTCATGCTTTGGGGGGCATCCTGTTATACCAAAATCCTGTCACCATCATGTGATAAGACCTTTGACATACCTACTTGCCCTGAATCCCAGCTTCTAGAGTGAAGAATAAATGGTTTTTTATTAGTCTATCATACAAATTCCTAGCACCATGCATGCCCCTTTTTCTAAGAGCGGTACCCCTGCTCGCACTGCCTTTCATTGGTTGTCCATAAGCATTGCCACCACCCATTTCCTTTGGTCCATATGCAGTTATTACCAGAACCACTCTGTCATAGAAGGAGAAGCGTGGTACCCTGGGTAAAAAGGGAAAAAGAGAAGTTTCTCGAGGCTTCTAGATGATAAGCCTCGTGTACTACCTTATCCCTGCCATTGTGGGTTGGTTGAGCTCGAGATCCTTCATCCTAGGATCTTAGAGGCCACCTCACCCACTAATTTCTCAACCATCTCTATCCATTAAAGCCCTATAAATATGAGCTCATAGCCATGCTTGGGAGGAGAACATAGAAGGTATTGTTATGTTGTTGGACTGATTCTTGGCCCAAGATCATTTGGAGAGAGCATAGAGAGCAAGAGTCGGAGCTTTTGGGGATCAAGAGCTGGTTTCATGGAGATGCATGTCAACACTAAGGCTTGGTTGTAAACTTCTTCATATTTCTAATGCAAGTTGACTTTTTGTCCCATATATATTGTTGATGTTTGATTTCAGATATATATTGCTAGATTCCTTAGTCACTAGCATAGATTAGTAGATCATATTCTGGCTGCTTTGATTCATTTCATGTTGAACTCTTTTGCAGGTATATAGGTGAATTATCAAATCCTTGTATTCCAGATATCTATAGCGTCCATTTAGTCTTCACTCCAGAATTTGGGATTTAGGGCAAGTAGGTATGTCAAAGGTCTTATCAC
This sequence comes from Pseudotsuga menziesii, assembly GCA_001517045.1. Classification (NCBI taxonomy): domain Eukaryota; kingdom Viridiplantae; phylum Streptophyta; class Pinopsida; order Pinales; family Pinaceae; genus Pseudotsuga; species Pseudotsuga menziesii. The sequence goes on from LPNX010350748.1 coordinate 323,098, forward strand.
ATGATGGTGACAGGATTTTGGTATAACACACGTATATCGGTGTTCTCTTGTCCTTTTCTTTTCCCGTTCTTATCTTTTATGATATGTTGTTGGTTTCTTATATAGGTTAACTAGTTTAGCTTGACTCTACTATTCTAACAATTCAAACCTCTGAGAATCAAGCACTCTTTGTAGGATACTCAAACAATGCACAATCAAGAGGGAAGCACAAAGGAAAGGAGACAATAAACATTGATTCGAAGCCAAAGGAGAATCAAAGATCTTCTAATGGAGCCTCAGGTTCCAAGAAAAAGATGAAATTTGAGAAGGCTAAGTGTCCACACTGTATGAGAGGATTTCATCCAGAGAGTCAGTGCATGAAGAAGACCATTGACAAGTTGACAAAATTCCTTGAAAATGACTATATTTCCCTTCCACAAAGGTGCAGAGATGTCTGAAGCTGGAGAGTAGACTAGAGAATATGTGAGGTGCCATGATTTGAAAGTACGATGCACTCAGTCAAAGGCCTATCTTATTGATTCATGAGCACCTATCCACATGGTTTCCTCCAAAGAGTCCTTCACTACTATGGATCTCTTAGGAGGAACTATAATTCATATGGGGGATAATTTACAGATCCCATTTGTTGGGATAGGTTCTATTAAAATCCATCATGGAGAGTTCAAGAATGTACTCTATGTGCCCTCTATTGCAGCAAATTTATTATCTATTTATCATATGACACATACTGGCTCGCCAAAGCAAGTTGTATTTGGTCCTGACTCAGTGGAGATCTCATATATCTCAACTAGGAATATTATAGTGAAGGGTGTTGCAAAAAATGCCTCCAATGCATATGAATTCTCACACTTTCTTCCATCCTTAGCTCCAGAACAATCTCAGAAACCATTCGAAAGGGAAGGTAAAAACTCCCTTTCATCTCCATTTGCATATAATGATATGTTTTCTAATATTTTAGTTTCAGAAGATAAGGAACAAGATCAACATGATCTCAATATTGTGATTGTACCTTAAGATGATCTATATCCAGATCCAACTCCTATTCCAAATTAGAAGCCTAAATGGGTTGAAAGTCTCATTGAAGCAGCTGGGAATGTTGTTGGGGATCCAGATGATAGAAGAAGAATGAGGTCCCAGTATCAGAATGAACATGTTGCACTCTCTCACACAACTTCGCTACCTACAGAGTGGCGCAACAAACTTCTAGAGAGATGCTATTTGTTGATGAAAATTGATCCACAATTTGGCCCACTAATGAACAAAATGGATCATTCCATTCCTCCTCCAGAAAGAAGAGACAAAAGAAACATTCAACAAATCAAAAGAAGATGGAAAGGTTCACATGCATAGTCCTAGGATGTTGATGCATAGAAGAACCATGATTCTGCATGGATGCTCCACAAAGTTGCAAATTGCAACAATTTTTTCACAAGTTTATGCTCAAAGAGAAATTTTTTCTCTTAAGTAGTATAACTTATTTTCTTATTCTTACTTATTTTGAGGGGGGGGGGGGGGGTATTTCCATGAGGTTTTCCCCATTTTCCTTATTTTATTGAGCAATATTTTATGTCATTTATATTGTATGGGTGACTTTTGGCCTAGTTTCCAGGGCCCAAGTTGTCCAAAGTTAGGATTAAGGGGGGTTGTTCAGATTAATTAATTCTCCTTTGTCCAATATAGTCTATTTGAAAATTTCCCTAACTTAGGGGGTAATTATTAGCGTACTATAGTGTGGGGGACAATCATAGAGGTTATCTGCCACTTAATGCATGTACATGCATGAGTTTATGTGCCTTTGAGACTAATCCCTACATTATAGGAGCCCACTCTAAGTGCCACCAGCAACCTCCATCATTTGGTTATGGTTGGTAAGCAGTTATTATGAGTTAACCTCCAGTTACAATCGGTTAGATCAATTTTAGTTAGCTTAACTCCAGTTTTTCATGCATGAAGGGAGAGTGGCACCTTTTTCCCACATACCTTGTTAGTTAACTGATTGTAGACTGATTTAGACATCTAGAGTTAGACTAGTGAGATCCAACAATGATTTAGACACACTAAGCTATCTAATTAGTGAGTTATAACTGATAGATTTGAATCCTATCCATGGAATTTGAATTCTATTTATTGTATAATCATTGCATTATTGATCAATGAATGAAGATTAATGTTGTGATTATCTGAGCAATTCTTGTTCGATTTATCTAAAATTTGTGGCATGAATTTCCTGGTTAGTGTACATTCTCTTTATTATTCCACTACATAATTCCCTTCCTACAACTTTCATATTTGTCTATAAGATAAATAGTTCACAAATTTAATAAGTCAGACACTATGGCCTTGATGGATGCTTTGAATATGTCCTAAAAGGTGATAGTATTCTAGAGAATATTGAAATATGACAACCACTTGGCTGCTACTACCCCAAATTCAATATAGGAAACCTGACCAAACTGAAATCCAACCACTATAACTGTCTTTAACCCTAACTTAGTGACTCAACAACTAATCACTGATATTCTTTACTTCTTTGACATGTCATTATGAACCTTCCTTTGCTTGTTGAATTCGACCCACTAGTACTCTTTGGTGGCAAAAAAACATAATGAAAATGAATCCTACCCCTCTCTTCAACCGAGATTGTACCTTGAAAGATCACTTGAAGAAACCCTCCTACTGACCTTGGAAGTTTTAACAATGAGACACATCATGTTGGGCCCAAACAAATTTTTGGGTCAACACCCACTAGGGTCCAACAAGACCCCTCCTACACCTGCAACCCGTTATGAATTAAATTTTTGTTAAAGAGGAAAATCCAAAATTATTCTTAATTATATAGCTTAAAATTACTTATCTATACCAAAGGGAATTTTGTCTTTCTATACATCCCATTAGAAGGTTATCCTAAAAGTTTTGTCATTGAGTTTCCATATATGTTTTATTTGAAAGCATACACTTAATATCAAAGGTTTACACAGTTTCTTCACCTTCACATTATAACATAAGGAAGATACCAATTTCATGATAACTCTATACTCTCTTTGTTAGATTCTTGCCACCATTTTTACAAATTCCCTATATCAAGCTATTTTATTAATATTACTTGAAATTGTGTTTAGAATCATTTAGTAATATTACTTGGGACTTTGTTTTAAAAGAGGAGTTATTTTTTCTTTTATTCTTATTAATACGTTCTCCCAAAACAAAATTCAATAAACATGCCTTCATTTACAAAAACTTATACAAGGTACATTACACAACTAGGATTATCCAATATTTTTTTTGGTCTTATCATTTTGAAACTGTCTATATCTAATTAATGATCCCAAATGAAATTAGACCTTTCTGTAAGGAAGTTTCACTTTATAACCTTGATAACTTATTCTTCAAAGTACATCTACATTTCCCTTTTGAGATTTGAAAAGGAAAGTCTCTTATTCTTCTTGGATGTCATGTCAAATTCAAAGGTAATATTTATCATTTCAATTTTTTTTCAGGAGAAAAAAGCATTCCTTGATATTCAAAAGAATCAAAGGTAATTTGTTACATCGACTATTCAGCAAGTCCATTCAAGTACTTCCAAATACAATACAAAGAGAACAATCATTGAGAAATAAAAAACAAGCAGATAGATAGGTCAGAGCCAGCTTATGTCCCCACCAGGGCTTGTTTTTATACCGAGGGATGACCTCTCATACAAAACTGCAAGTAAGATCAGCCAAAAATGTCTCAAGAGAAGATAATAAGAGCCCTGAGTCATTATCCAAGATAGGCTTGAGTCCTCTCAAAATCCAGGGATAAGCTCAAAGAACCAAAATATGTAGAAAGTATAGCATCCCAAAGGAGCTAACCACATCAAAATGATAATCCATATTCAGCACTAGAGCTAAAACTCAAAATAGTTGATGAGAAACTTCCCTAAAAGTGTCACCTTTACAATATTCCATAAAAGTTAGATGGCAAGGAGCCATTAGTATCCCATCCTTGGCTAATGAATCAACCCTCATATTATATTCACTATAAACATGGATGGAATCCACTGAAGTGAACGAAGAGATCAGCTAGATCAGCTTTTTGGTGTTGTTGCACCAAGCTTCTGTTGAAATATTGTAACTTCGAAGAATATTCTATATGTATCTTTTGTGGTCCCCGATGGTCCTACCGGGAGAACCACTTGTATTATCTTGTACCCCGATGCTTCTAATCGGAAGAACTAATAAGAGTCATGAGGTTGTCCCCTCTAATTGTAAAGGTGGGTCATTAGCACCCCAGTGTGGTTACTTGAGCCTACATGTGTAACTCGAGCCTACATGATTAAATTGAGCCTACATGTCGGATGAGTTAATTGAAGTGAACGAATGAATATAAATAGAGGTGTAGCTCTCCTCATTTGAGCACACACTCTCACTTGTGTAGCGCATTAGTGGAGAAGAGAAGTAGCTGGAGAAGGAGGAGGATCAGGCTTTGATCTCCTTGCTGGTTTTATCTTTTATCTTTTATCTTTTTGGGGCATCTATATTGAGGAAGCTTTTTCTAGGTTTTTCCCTTTAGGGTTTTCCCAGGATAAATCTTTGTGTTCCTTTTGTATGGTTGTGCTTGTCTATCTTTCAGTGATCCTGTTTATATGCTTTTGTTATGAAAATGAAATGAAGTACTGATGTCTTAGCTAAGCATATGAAAAGTTAACATGGTATCAGAGCCACCCTGAAAAGAATACATTGTGCGGCTACAGAATCTAGGGCCTATTACTTTTTTTTTTCTCTCTCCACAATCAATCAGCAAAAGAAGGCTAGGCTGACTCTCCATTGAAGGGCGCATCTTTCTGTCGAAGCGGAATTCGATTCCAAGCATTTTCAGTTTTCGGTGTGGGAAATTAGGGCTTCTTGCAGAAGAATAATTTTTGAGTGAGCCCAACATAGGATTTCTCTCCTAATCAAAATCGAATTTTAGAGACCTAGATCAAGATTTTTGGTTGGGTGAAACTTCGGGAAAGTAAAACCCTAGTTTGACCCGGAGCTAGAAAAACCCTAAATACAAAAAATGCTAAGTTTTGGTATATTCGCTATATCCCAATATTGGCAAAGGTTCAAGAGCTGAAAATTGTAGAGAACAAATTTATGATCCAGATGCACACTGTATCCACAATTCAGCCTCCGATTCGCTATATTCTAGGAGATATGATCCCTCCAAGTTAGGGTTCCAGCCTCTTCCAGAATTCATCCCTAAACAGGAAACCTAGGGAAAATTGCTATAGATTGGGATAGAGAGGTCCAAATAGACTTCCTAAAGATGTTCCATAAATACCATGAATTTTACTTTCTATGGTCCAAATTTCAGAACCTGAAGATGAACCAGTGACACATGGCATGCCGTACAACTTCACTGTTCTGAACAGTCCTGTAACAGGTCACCTTGGGAAAATGATCATAAATCCCAATTGGTGAAACAAATTCTGATGAAACCTATGGTTTTAGATCAGGGACATGTGAGGTTACCTTAGTGAGAAATTTTAGACATAGAGGAGTATTAACTTCGGAGATATCATAGAAACAGTAACAGGAATTTCTGCAGAAGAAATTGGAAAACTAGGGCTTCCTGTTCCGGGAGCTTCCCACCACTGTTTTCAGAAAAGCAGTACATTGGAAAGATCCATTTGAAGAGATCTATATTTATATCCAATCGAATCTAAAAGATTCCAAGTTTTGAAAATTAGGGTTTCTCTGACAAACCCTAGATTAGCCAGCTCTGGAAGCAGGACGGACACCTCAAATCGGTAAGATCTAATATTTTGCTATTTGCATTTGAGGTTCTCATTTAAAAGTGATCTATCACATCAGCTTCATGATAAGCTTGGTGAAGTTGAAAAATTCCAAGCATGAAAGTATTTGATCCCTCTGAAGAAAATGAATTGGACACCTACATGAGTAGAGAGGTTCCAGTTCTAGAGGGAGATGAGCCTCAAAGCCTTACACAAGAAGAACTTGATCAAGGCCAAGAAGATCACTATTGATTCAATCACGGATCAACTTGTACCACAAGTGTATTCCCTAAAGATACCGAATATGTTTGATTCCTTGATCAAGCTATTTGAATATAAGAATATGGATTTGAGAAAACAGTTTAAGAATGTGAATATCCAGAATGCATAACATCTTGAAGCGGTAGAAGAAGAAGCAGAGAATGCAGAAGTGGTGATAGCCACCTTGAATGGCCTCCCATGATCATGGGATTCATTCATGTAAGGAATGTGTGCCAGAAGGAAGTGATTACTTTCAATTGACTTTGGGAAGAAGAAGAAGCTCATCTCATAAGAAGAGAAGAAGAAAGATGGGAGCAAATTGAAGATCAAGCTCTCACCATTCAAAGAAGATCACTCAAGCGATGAGGAATATGAAGAACTCAATTCTTGACGAACCTCTTATCCATCTTATCATTTGGATAAGAAATGATGATTTCATGAATGAAGAAGATAATGAAGGAGAATGATCAAGAAGGAGTCTACCCACAAAACAAACAAAAGATAAGTATTCAATTGTCATTTAATGATATTGTTTTGTTATACATATTCAGTTGATGTGTTATGCATGATAGATTGTTTGCATTAATGACTGTATACTACTAATATGCATGTGATCGGTAAGTAGATCATGGTGCTATACATCTCTCCATTGCTACTTATCTAGAATGAAACCTCTTTACATGACATATTGGATTAATGCACAATCTCAATGATGTCATCTAGAAAGTTTCTGTGAGATATGGATGAAAGTTGTATTGGCTAAATAGTTGCATGATTCATAAGAATTTGTCATTATGCATATGTTTTATGAAATAGTTCTAACCATGCAATTGGTGCATTTAAATTGTAGGAAAGGTCCTGAACAACCTCCTACAAGAAAACAAGGATGAGACTTGTTCCGAAGAACAAGTGATGACAATTCAATAAACATGAATCTGAAGCTCTCAAGGTCAAAGACACCATGATGAAAGAAAGAGATTCAAAGAGCGGTAGATCCACCTCGAAGGATGAAGACCACCATGGGTATAAGAGATAACTCAAGATGAAGAAAAGAATGCTATGATCAAAGAATAACAGTTGATCATGGGGAATGATGTATACGATATGATTTCGAGACATAAAGGGAAGTACGTAGTATCTTCCATATGGATCTACAAGAACAAGTGTACAAAGCAAAGGTTCATGATTTGCCTCAGAAAGAATAGACCATGACATGACATACTCTATTGACAAGTATATATCAAGCATAGAGCCACCTGTACAGAATGAAGAGGGAAGATGATACTCCACTTCAGGGGGAGTGACTATAGAAGATATCTAAGTTCGACATGGTACGACATGATGGACAGCTTCCTGCTGGATCGAGACTTTACCAAGAGTAAAGAGGGTTCCAACCTTCAAGGTTGAATGCAGAAGACTAGGATATGTTGATGACCTGACAAGATGAAATCATGGAAGATGTTATGATGAAATAATCTAGAATGATGTTTGGGATACAGTTCCCAAACCAGAAGGAATAGTATCCTCCAAATGGATATGCAAAATAAAGCATGCAGCTGACGGAAGTATTGAAAAGTATAAAGCAAGATTTGTGGCCAGAGGTTTCTCTCAGAAAGAGGGAATTGATTATGAAGAGACATTTTCCCCAGTAGCACGGTATACTTCAATTAGAGCTACCAGGGCACTTGCATCCATGATGAAGGGGGACTTACACCAAATGGATGTGAAAACAACTTTTCTAAATGGTGTGATCAAAGAAGAAGTATACATAGAACAGCCACAAGGATTTGAAGTTGAAGATAGACATACTCACGTATGCAAGTTGAAGAAGGCATTATATGGTCTTAAACAAGCTCCTCGAGCTTGGTATGAAAGAATAGATGGTTTCTTGTCGAGCATGGGCTTTACCAAAAGTAAAGCTGATCCTAACCTTTATCTCAAGGTTGTAGAAGATGAACTTGTCATCCTGTTATTATATGTGGATGACTTATCCTTGACAGGAAATGAGAAAAAGATCATGGAAAGCAAGAAGAAACTAGCAGAAGAATTTGAGATGAAAGACCTTGGGTTAATGCATTATTTCCTAGGTCTAGAAGTATGGAAAAGTTCAGAAGAAATATTTCTCAACTAGGGAAAGTATGTGGTAGAGATATTGAAGAGATTCAATATGTTGGAATGCAAAGTCATGGCCACACCCATGGACTCCAACCTGAAGCTGTTAGTTGATGACTCATCAGAGTTAGTGGATATGACTCATTACAGACAGATCATTAGGTCATTTATGTACTTAAAAAATACCAGACCAGACACTTGCTTTGCTGTGAACACCTTAAGTCAATATCTTCTTCAACCAAGACGGGTTCACCTAGTAACTGCAAAACATGTGATGAGATATTTGAAAGGGACTATAGACTTTGGTTTATATTATGATGGTAGCCATGAGTATAGATTGTATGGCTACACAGATGCAGATTGGGATGAGACAGGAAAAGCACATTAAGTAGATGCTTTTTTTGGGGGTCTGCTATGAGTTCATGGTTTAGCAGGAAATAGTCCAATGTTTCTCGTAGCATGGCTGAAGCAAGATACATAGTAGATTGCTCTGCTAAGTTGTGAAGCCATATGGCTTCAGAAGCTGATATCAGGTCTCTTTGAACTAAAGATGGATACTACAATGATTCTATGTGATAACCAGAGTTGTGATGACAGAGAACCCTGTGTTCTGTCGTAACACATAGAAATCCGGTATTTCTACATACGAGATAAGATGCAGATGATGATGTTTAAGTCTTCCCATACTGAAGATATAGATGATGTTTCAATATTTACATACTGTAGATGCAGATGATGGTGATTCCATATTTCTATAATGAATATACAGATGATGATGTTTCAGTATTCCCATACTGAAGATATAGATGATGTTTCAGTATTTACATACTGTAGATGCAGATGATGGTGATTCCGTATTTCTATACTGAATATAGAGATGATGATGCTTTCAGTATTTCTATACTGAAGATATAGATGATGATGCTTTCAGTATTCACATACTAGAGATACAGATGGTGATAGTTCAGTATTCACATACTGAAGATGTAGATGATTGTTGGGGCGCATACCTTAACGGTCCCTAATTTTGGTAACTCCGCAGTTTTTGTGGAAGTTTGTAAGCGGAGTTGCGACTCAAAATAGTCTTAAGGGTGTCGGGGTTGAGTAAAAACCTTATTTTTTGTAATAAACCCATGGTTTAAGCCCATGGTTTTGTAATAAGTGCACTATAAATAAGCACTCTTGTAAAGAAGTCAGTTTAGGCTTTTGATGTAAGATGAATTGATGCGAAGCTAAGGCTTGTTTGTAAGAAAGGTTAAGTCCCAGCTGTGTGCATGGACGACCTCTACAGCTGTGTGCACGGAGGGTTTTTGGGTGATTAAGAATATCTACAGCTGTGTGCGCAGAGGCCTGCAGCTGTGTGCGTGGCTTTGAGGACTTGAAGGGATCTGCAACTGAGTGCACAGATCAAAACCGTGGTTTTTGTAAAGAGTTGAATAAAACACAGTTCTGTGGACGTAACCCCTAAACTGGGGGTGAACCACATTATATCGTGTGTTTTGGTTTTGTTGTGTTGTTGTTATGTTCTTTTATGCATTGATAAATATATAACTGATAAGTAAGATCACTGCAAAATACTAACTTCGCTTTGAATTCCCAGTAAAGGGTTAAGCAAGGCATTGTTTGTTTATCTAATCACGAAGCTAAATAAGTAATATCAAAGCTCTGTATTTAATGATTATCATTTGTTAGAATCTAAAGGTACAGTAATATCCCTCTTCTGCTTGCAGAAACCTGATTCTGCGGCACCCCATAGCTGTTTCGGGTGAGACTGCAACCTGTTCGCAGGTTGTTGCCAAAAGGGCCAACACTGTGGGTCTTTTGTTGGTGTGAAGTTAATGGTATAAAACCCAGGTCATCCCTATAGCCCAACAAATTGGTTATGTTTTCGGTTGAACTCAGTATCTGCTCAAGAGGGGTTTACGTCGTACCTCGAGGGCTATGTTTTGGAGACCCTCAGTGAAAGAAATCGGTGATTGGATTGAAGAGACTTATCTGAACTTTGTTGTACAAGAGAACAAAAATCCGTGTCGTAGTGCAAACAACTTTTTACAAAGGTATGTTTTTTCTGATGTTTATGAAATTTTCTTTGGTGGTATCCACATAGAGTTGCACCAGTGGTTATCCAAGTTAATAGAGAGAAGGATGAACTTCCAAGAAGGTCAGTTTCCTAATTGGACCCCCGCAAGAATTAATATATTGAAAAGGGTGAACAACGAGATATCCCGCACTGTTGATTTCTGGAAAACGCGAACCCTTGAAGCATTTGTGACGGAGTTCGCCATTGACACAAGTACGTCCTTTAGCAAAGCCGAACGGCAGTTCTTCAAAGGACCAAGGGGTAAGTACTTGAATTCATTTAGTTTGCAAATTAAAATGCCATTGGCTGAAAAAGGTATATTGCTCATTGAATCAGACTGTTAGATTTAGTATTACTAACCTATGTTTGCAAGTGAAAGTACCTTCGATGAGCAAAGTGGTTTGCTGCGAAGTGGAAAAAGGTACAAGAGAAATTTTGAGTCCTATACCCTAGGTCAGAATACCGAGCCTAACCCCGTAAGTCCAGCAGCCTCAGAGCCCGAAGGAAACCCTTATGTTGGAAACCCTCCGGTAACCCCGCAGTGAAGACCTATTATCCCTAAGAACCCATTGCAGTCTGAAAGTAACCCTAGCCCGAGTATTCCTGTCACAGGTCAGTCTACCCCAATACGTTCCCCCCCGCCTACTACCAGTCCCCCTCCCTCACCCCCTAGATCCATGATGGCCCATATGATTGACGACATTAAGCTCCCTGTTTTCAAAGGAACTGGATCAAAGGATCCAAAACAGTTCTGGTTCTTATGCAAAGCAGTGTGGACTGCTAAGAACATTACGGATCAAGATACAAAAATAGCACAGCTGGTTACTTCTTTTAGAGACCGCACTTTAACCTGGTTCATGAAGTTTTCCAGCACTCAGAACCATGTCTTGGCTGATATAAAAGCGGCAATGATAAAGGAATTTAAGAAGCCGAAATCAAAGTCGCAGTGTATCACTGAGCTAAAGGAAATCCAACAGAGGCGAGGAGAATCAGTGTGGGACTTTGATCAGAGGTTCAAAGTTCTGCTAGATCAAGTCAGTTTCACTATTGGACCAGCACAGCATAAGGAATGGTTCATTGCAGCTTTGTTACCGCACATCAAGACTCCACTCATGCAACAGAAGGTTGCGGATCAGCAGGAGGCTTTGGAAATCGCTATGAAGCTTGAAATAGCCCCTGTCAAAGATAATTCTGGTATCGCTCAAATACAAGCACAGTTGGCAGCGATGGCTCTGGAGCTTCGCGATATGAAAAAAGGGAAAGCTAGTCATGAAGAGGTTTGGTGTACATGATGTCGGATAGAGGGTCACGACAAAGAATAGTGTCCTGCGGTAAGAAATTTCCTGAATTCTAGTGCACCAAACCTATTCAACCCTAGTGTTCTATATTGTGAGATTTGTAGGACAACTGGCCAGCATCGACCTGAAGAATGCTATATTCTGTAGAGGTATGTGCAAGTCCCTAAGAACCCTTATTGTAAGTTCTGTAAGTCAGTGGGACACAACGAATATGAGTGTCGTAGCTTTGACCTCATGAGAGAATGCACTTATGATGCTTATCAAGTACAAAAGGATGGCCAAGGAAATGATGGATATGGTTACCGTGGTAGTACATCAGGTCGCAAAACTTTTGGAGGTCGTGGTCGTGGTGGTATGGCTGGCAGGGGACGAGGCCAGGTTGTGTGCTATAACTGTAACGAGGTAGGACATCTAGCTAGAGACTGTCGGAACCCAACTACGACATGTCAATATTACAGAGCTATCGACCATGTGATTGAGCAATGCCCGTAGCTGATCGCGAATATTCAAGAAAGAAATAGTGCCCCTACTCAGAATATTCAGCTGATTGCTGTGGAGAAATGACCTGTCCCAGCCATTAATGTTGTTACCAGGAGTGGAGCTACGACGGAAGTGCAGAACAAGGAGAAACAGCCTGCCGAGGCTTGGGTTCGTAAGGCCCCAGAAAAAATCCCATCATTTGATGTCGAAAGAGAAAAAGAGGCATTTATGGAAGCCAAGAGAGACCTTGCTAACCCCAACACATTAGAAACACCTGCGCAACAACCTCAACAGCAGCCGCAGTCGCAAGAAGCTTCGACGGATAAAGTAAGTACACTGTCCTCCTTTTTACAGAGTTGTATGAAGCTCTTGAGAAATCAGAACGCTTTAAGTGAGTTGCAAAAAGTTATTGCTTCTTGTGAACCTCAGCGAAGTTCTGGTAAGGAAAAAATTGTTCATAGAGTCAGAAGAACTGGTAGGGAAATGAGATTGAATGCTCAGATAGGAGACTATGACATGACTGATGTCATCTTGGACCTAGGATCATAAGTAAATGTATTAAATAGGCAGACATGGGAACAAATGGGAAAACCTACTCTAGAATGGTCCCCTATACAGTTGAGATTAGCCAATTAGCAGAAGATTGTGCCCCTAGGAAGACTCCCTAGTGTATCAGTAGATATTGATGGAGTCAGTACCTTAGCAAACTTTGAGGTAATTGAAATAATTGATGACAGCAACCCCTATCCAGCACTACTAGGCATTGAATGGGCAATAGATAATGATGCAATAATCAACCTGAAGAAGAGACAGATGACTTTCGAAGGGAAAGGACTGAGAGTCATAGTCCCATTGGATCCTTCTCAAGGAGAGAGGTACACCGAGCTAGTAAGAGATGTAGACCAGGATGTTTTGGACCATATCTACAATATCACAGTGAAGGAAGAATATTATGTTCATCCTACTGCTGAAGGTATCATGGATTGGCAGTGTGACAGCTCCTGCATGACAGATTCAGAGGATGGCCTAGAGAATTGGCAGAATAGACTGTATGAGCTACATGGACATCGATGTGCCAGAATTACCAAGTCTCTCAAATGGCTTGGCTCACGGACAAGAACCTTACCTATTTTTGATGGTTCGACAGACCCAGAAGATTTTATTGTGCAATTCTCAGAGCAGGTACCAGACTCACAGAAAATGGAGACTCTGGATTCAGCATTCAGAGCCATAGCAGCCAGATGGTGGAATGGTCACAAAAAGTACATTCATAGTTGGGAAGCATGCCAGAAGTCCCTTTGCCTAAGATTCAGGGACCAACCTTAGGAGGTGCGAAGCAGGTTTAATGGTAAGACTAGTCCTCAGGGACATTTGGAGCAATGCTACAAGGCATGGAAGCATGTACCTCATGAAGAATGGGTACATATGTTTGTGCACACCCTGGAACCTATAGAAAAGAACTGGTATGCGGAGGTCGAGCTTCGCCACGGTACTGTAAGTTGAGATTGTCTTGTTGATAGTTTTGTGCTGACATTTTCTATTAATGAGGTTTCTCCTACTTTGGACGTAGTTGTTAGATTGATCCATACTAAAGTATTTGATGATCAAGAAATAGCAGAATACCAACCTGATTGGAAGGAACAAGAAGCCAATGCAGTAGAATGTTATAACCTCGCAATTGACGAGAATGACGATCCGCGCAACATTAAAATTCCTGAGTCAGAAGGACACTGCGAAGTACATGGACCAGCAGTTGAAGCACCTGAAGTGACTAAGCCCCTGAAGACGCGGACCGTAAACATTGGGTCAGAAGAAAACCCTAAGTATGCTACCATTGGAGATTATTGGGATGACGAAATGGTGAGCAAGATGACCCAACTTCTCCATGAATATTAGGACCTATCTCTGATAGGGTTCTCAACAATGAAAAGAATTATTGAGGTGGTGGAAGACATTGTGTCATGGGTTGAAGTTCGAAGCCAAGTTGAAGCTGGTATCAGGAAATGTCGAATGTCCTTATTTTGGCACAGCCAGAGTCACTGCTTATGCCGAAGAAGGAAAGATGTGTCGAAGCTTAAAATACGACCATTGGAAGAAATCAAAATTGGCGGCGCCAGTACACTACCTGTATTTACTGCTTGTATTAATGAGATATTGGAAAATATACCGCCTTTTGGACAAGATCTCTGTTAGATTTGGTATCATCAATGCACAGTTATGACAGATGTCATGTATGGATTCTATAAGAAGACACCCACACCTGTGACGTTTGCATTCTACAATTTCTTGACTTTTACAATTGCATCCATGTCAGCTGATAGCGAGCTTCAGAAGTTAGTGAGAGAAATTGAACAGGAGGGCCTGCCACACCTTTTCATCCACCCACCTATGTCTGCACCCCGCGAAGAGACTCCCCTTGCACCAACCCATCCAATGCAGACACGCTCTACCAGAAAAAAATTTAAACCTGAAGTTCGTTCGAAGTGGAACAAAGACAGACACCAGCAATCAGGGAAAACACCGGAGGATCCCGAGATGAATCCGTCCGGCTCAGCAGAGGTCCCGCTTGAAGAGGATGAGAACATTGCACCGCAGCGTCCACCGTATCTTCCGCCTGTTCGACCAGGAGTTCAACTCCCTCGACAGACGAAGAAGTTCACATTATGCACCCCTTCACTGCCACCGGGTGTGCAGCTGGTTGGGACAATGATAGGGAAAATAGACCGGCTCAAGTACGTCGACCACGATACAAATGATCAGGGGAAATTTAAACATTTCGCACCTAGGACATACTTACACTTTGTTCGCTATCAGGAGACTGGAGCGACATTATCAGAAGTGAAATAGTGGGCTGCTGGCTTGGACAAAGCTGGTTTGTTGAAGATGCTCGATGTGCCCCACTTCAGTCGCAGCACATAGGTAACCATGGTGGTCAAACAATTATTGGCATTGGTACATGATGGGTACCTATGGATCGGAAACCAGAAAATCGCTATCAATGGAGAACTCATTCACCAGATTACGGGCCTGCCGAAGGAAGGACCTGACCCTAGCATTGAGTTTTTGGGAAAGCATGAAGATGTGAAGCTAGCACATAGCATGAAGGAACGCTTCAGGCTGATGAAAGGGAAGTGAGGATATCAAACCTCGGCTATTCAGCATCACAACATTTGCTTCGCAGCTGAACT
This sequence comes from Pseudotsuga menziesii, assembly GCA_001517045.1. Lineage (NCBI taxonomy): Eukaryota > Viridiplantae > Streptophyta > Pinopsida > Pinales > Pinaceae > Pseudotsuga > Pseudotsuga menziesii. The sequence goes on from LPNX010350748.1 coordinate 338,275, forward strand.
CTTAGCCTGCAAATTGATGAGAAAGTGCAGACCATATGAAGTGCCTGCCCCAATTGTAAGTATTGCTGCAAACTGTGCGGAAGGCTACATTTACAACTCGGCATCATACATCGCTAAGGAATTTATTGAAGATGCTTGCGACGCGCAGGAAAAAGGTAGACCCTTTCACTATTCATGGTTGATCGTACTTATTGCCCTGATCGGGTGGAAAGAGCCCACCGAGGCGCAGTTTATTGATGTACCTCCAAGCATGTCAGGTGCAGTGAGGTACGCATCACTCTGGGTGTCGCAGGACAAAGCATCCCAGCAGATGATGAACATTATGTTCACCTTTTACGCCATGAGTATCTCATATGAGATTGTCAAGACCCCACAGCTCAGTAATGAGCTATTCTCTCAATATGATGGAGTGGCCAACTTCAGGGTCGACATGCACAATGTCTTTATCCAGGCCCGCGCAGATCAGAAGAAGGCATGCTGGAAGTTGCCATATGTGGTGACCAAAGAAGACATCCTCGCGGTAATTCAGCAGTGACCGACTGAATGGCTGAAGGATGTAGGAACAAAGCCCAGCATTCCAATCCCTCCAGTCACCAATGTGGGCGCTGGCCCTAGTCAGGCGCAGCAACAAGACCCCCCAGAGGACAGCGAAGAGCCAACTGAGTCGCAGCAGAGTGAAAGCGACCAGGGTGGAGATGGCGGAGATGAAGGAGAAGAAGAGGAGTCGGTCAAAACTATCTCAGAACCTAATCGGCCAGATAAGCGCAAGTCACCAGAGGCCGAAGAAGTGACCAAACTTCAGTCCTGAAAGAAAATGAAAGCATCGAAAGACAAGAATATCGACGAAGAGCCCACCCTGACAAGTGAAGAGCTTAATCAGGCTCTGTCGAAATCCACAGAAGTTCTCACCAAGAAATGGTCAGAGTTTGCAGACACGCATCTTGATGCCATCACTAGCATAACAAAGCAAATCTCGGAGCTGAAGGAGTTAGCAGAAAAATCAGCGACGGGCGCTGCAGCAAGTAGTTCCCCAGTACCTGTGCAACCAGACACAAGACAATGGCCGATTAGAGAACACCGGGGACAAGTGTCAAGTGTCACGCTCATCATAACCGACGCAGCATCTCGCACGGAGATGAGCATGATAGTTGGAATAGATTACACTAAGATGTCCATGATGGAATTACATCTCTGTCAGTCAGCTATCGCGAAGGAAATCCAAGCCCAAGACCACCACTCACAAATACAGTTGGAAAATACCAGGAAGCAGAACGATAGCCTCTCAGCATAGTTGGAGGAAGCGGAGCAGAGAAAGAGCGACGCAGAACGTAAGCAAGTCACATTGGCGCGAGTATTGGAGGAGGCGTGTCGAAGTCTTCCTGACTTTGACATCTAGAATGAGGAAGAACCAGAGCAAAGAATCGCCAAACTAAAATACTACGCATAGCAGTCTCGCAGTGAAATAGAGAAGCTTAAAGCAGAGCATGAGGCTCAGATTACGGAGCTTCAACTCCACATTATCTCGGAAATCCCACCAGAGGTCAGAGAGCAGAGCCACTCAGACATTCAAGCCTCAGCAACAAAAATATCAGATATCATTGGCAGCGCAGCCAAGCTTCTAGAGGAAAGCGTCGACACCTAGACAACACTACAGGAAAACCCCGAAGTATAGAAGCTGCAGGAAACCATCAAGCAGCGACAAGCAGAGTTGGATGCAGTAAAAGTGGAAATTAAGACCCTGCCCCCTACGCAGAAAATGATCAAGGTAAAACAAAGCAAGGAACTCTAGCAGGAGATTGAGTCGTACAGAACAAAAGAAACACTGTTGGAAAATGATATGCAGCCCCTTGTCAACAAGGCCTTGGAATTGAGTACTGCTGTGGACAGCCAGCTCACAGTTCTTAAGGAGTACGATGCATTTGCATGAGAAAAGGCTAGCGAAGCCTCAACAACAGCATTGCAGGAGTTGGTGGAGAAGGAGCAAGTAGCCGACAATATCATGCGTGGCCTCAACAAGCAATTCACTATCTTCGCCAACAAAGTTCTCCCACCAGACCAACGGCAGCGTGTCCCAGGACGGGACACTGGTGAGTCTTAGGGGCCTGTTGGGGCGCACACCTTAACGGTCCCTAATTTTGGTAACTCCGCAGTTTTTGTGGAAGTTTGTAAGCGGAGTTGAAACTCAAAATAGTCTTAGGGGTGTTGGGGTTGAGTAAAAACCTTTTTTTTTGTAATAAACCCATGGTTTAAGCCCATGGTTTTGTAATAAGTGCACTATAAATAAGCACTCTTGTAAAGAAGTCAGTTTAGGCTTTTGATGTAAGATGAATTGATGCAAAGCTAAGGCTTGTTTGTAAGAAAGGTTAAGTCCCAGCTGTGTGCATGGATGACCTCTGCAGCTGTGTGCGCAAAGGGTTTTTGGGTGATTAAGAAGATCTGCAGCTGTGTGCGCAGAGGCCTGTAGCTGTGTGCGCGGCTTTGAGGACTTGAAAGGATTTGCAGCTGAGTGTGCAGATCAGAACTGTGGTTTTTGTAAAGAGTTGAATAAAACACAGTTTTGTGGACATAACCCCTAAACTGGGGGTGAACCACATTATATCGTGTGTTGTGGTTTTGTTGTGTTGTTGTTATGTTCTTTTATGCATTGATAAATATATAACTGATAAGTAAGATTACTGCAAAATACTAACTTCGCTATGAATTCCCAGTAAAGGGTTAAGCAAGGCATTGTTTGTTTATCTAATCGCGAAGCTAAATAAGTAATATCAAAGCTTTGTATTTAATGATTATCATTTGTTAGAAGCTAAAGGTACAGTAATATCCCTCTTCTGCTTGCAAAAACCTGATTTTGCGGCACCCCATAGCTGTTTTGGGTGAGACTACAACCTGTTCGCAGGTTGTTGTCGAAAGGGCCAACACTATGGGTCTTTTGTTGGTGTGAAGTTAATGGTATAAAACCCGGGTCAGACCTATAGCCCAACAATGATGATGGTTTGGTTGCTGATGTGCTAAGGAAGCCTCTGTCTCGAGTAAAGTTCGAACACTTTCAAGACAAGCTTGGTGAGGTTCAGAAGAACCTTCCTCGAAAGAGGGAGTAGTGATGTTGCAGTGGGATTGTATCATCCCTGGGCATCTGCCCTAAAGTGATATGGTGACCTCGGTCCTCAAGAATGAAGAGGGGTTGTATCATCCTGGGACATCTGTCCAAAAGTGATCTGGTGACCTCGGTCCTCGAGAATGAAGAGGGATTGTATCATCCCGGGACATCTGTCCAAAAGTGATTTGGTGGCCTCGGTCCTCGAGAATGAAGAGGGATTGTATCATCCTGGGACATCTATCCAAAATAGATCCGATGGCTTCAGTCTTCGTGAATGTGGTGGGATTGCATCATCCTTGAACTTCGGTTCAAAATGTATCTGGAGGTCTCAGCCCCCGTGAATGTGGTAGGATTGCATCATCCTTGAACTTCGGTTCAAAATGTATCCGGAGGTCTCGGCCCCCGTGAAAGTGATGGATTGCATCATCCCTGAACCTCGGTTCAAAATGTATCCGGAGGTCTCGGCCCCCGTGAAAGTGGTGGATTCCATCATCCCTGAACCTCGGTTCAAAATGTATCCGGAGGTCTTAGCCCCCATGAAAGTGGTAGGATTGCACCATCCCTGAACCTCGGTTCAAATGTATTCGGAGATCTCGGTCCCCGTGAATGTGGTAGGATTGTATCATCCTTGAACTTCGGTTCAGAACGGATTCGGTGACTTCGGTACTCGAGAATGTGTGTTGATCACATAATTCCTAGAGGAAGGATTGTCTAAGTTCCACAACTGTGTTGATCCCATAATTCTGAAAGGAAGGATCATTAGTAACTCTGTAAAGACCTAAATCCCATAATTCTGAAAGGAAGGATCATTAACTTGATCCCGTAATTCCAATAGGAAGGATTGTCTGAGTTCCACAGATGTGTTGATCTCGTAATTCCGAAAGGAAGGATCGTTAGTAACTCCGTAAAGACCTAAATCCTGTAATTCTGAAAGGAAGGATCGTTGGTAGCTCCGTAAAGACTTGATCCCATAATTCCAATAGGAAGAATTATTTGAGTTCCACAAATGTGTTGATCCTGTAATTCCAATAGGAAGGATTGTCTGAGTTCCACAAATGTGTTGATCCCTTAATTCCGAAAGGAAGGATCGTTAGCAACTCCGTAAAGACCTAAATCCCGTAATTCTGAAAGGAAGGATCGTTAGTAGCTCCGTAAAGACTTGATCCTGTAATTCCGAAAGGAAGGATCGTCTAAGCTCCACAGATGTGTTGATCCCATAATTCCGAAAGGAAGGATCGTTAGTAACTCCGTAAAGACCTAAATCCCGTAATTTCGACAGGAAGGATCGTCTAAGTACCACAGACATGTTGATCCCGTAATTCCGAAAGGAAGGATCATGTTGATGTTTTGATGATGATGATGTTGATGTTTTGATGATAATGATGTTTTGGTGTTGATGATATTTTCATGATGATGTTTCTGATCAAAAGATCAAAGTATGATGATGATGTTGTTGCTGATCGAAAGGCCAAAGCGCTGAAGATGATGTTGTTGATCGAAAGGTCAAAGTGCTGAAGATGATGTTGCTGATTGAAAGGTCAAAGTGCTGAAGATGATGTTGCTGATCAAAAGGTCAAAGTGCTGAAGATGATGTTGCTGATCGAAAGGTCAAAGTGTTGAAGATGATGTTGCTGATCGAAAGGTCAATGTGCTGAAGATGTTGTTGATCGAAGCAGTCAAAGTATTAATGATGATGAAGACTGAAGATTGAAGATGAAGACTACATAATGTTGAAAAGCTTCCAATGATTTATAGATGTATTACCCTGATGATGTTGATGATGTCCTCTATCTCTCTCCTACTATTGTCGTTGTTGATGTTGTTGTAGAATACCCTTCTCGTTAAGGGGGAGTGTTGAAATATTGTAACTTCGAAGAATATTCTATATGTATCTTTTGTGGTCCCTGATGGTCCTACCGGGAGAACCACTTGTATTATCTTGTACCCCGATGCTTCTAATCGAAAGAACTAATAAGATTCATGAGGTTGTCCCCTCTAATTGTAAAGGTGGGTCATTAGCACCCCGGTGTGGTTACTTGAGCCTACATGTGTAACTCGAGCCTACATGATTAACTCGAGCCTACATGTCGGATGAGTTAATTGAAGTGAACGGATGAATATAAATAGAGGTGTAGCTCTCCTCATTTGAGCACACACTCTCACTTGTGTAGCGCATTAGTGGAGAAGAGAAGTAGCTGGAGAAGGAGGAGGATCAGGCTTTGATCTCCTTGCTGGTTTTATCTTTTATCTTTTATCTTTTTGGGGCATCTATATTGAGGAAGCTTTTGCTGGGTTTTTCCCTTTAGGGTTTTCCCAAGATAAATCTTTTTGTTCCTTTTGTATGGTTGTGCTTGTCTATCTTTCAGTGATCCTGTTTATATGCTTTTGTTATGAAAATGAAATGAAGTACTGATGTCTTAGCTAAGCATATGAAAAGTTAACAGCCTCTAGGTTCACAATATAAAGAGTGGATTCATCTCTTGCCCAATTTATAATCACAGAGGAGTCGCCAAAGATATGTAGATATGGTAATCCAATATCTTTGGCGATGGAAAGTAAAGCCCAAAGTGCCAAAAGCTCAGCTCTTGTATTAGTGCTGCTTCCGCAGCCTAATTTCATATCAATGAAGTGTTGTTCACTAATCCAAATACAAACCCCTGCACCACCTCTTGAGTCCGTTGCAGCTCCATCAAAAAAAGCCATTGGATATTGTTTTGGTGGAGAATCCCCAATAATCCTGGCCTTGGATCTATTTGCTTGAGGTACCGGGTAGGATAAATTTTCAGAAAAATTTTCAGAAATAATCTTATGACAGAGATAGGGGATATTTGGTTCTTTGCTTTAAAAAATGTAGCTGTTTCTAGACTTCCAAAGGTTCGAGATGAACCAGAAAGGCAAATAAGAGGCCATCCTATCATATCCTAGCCAATTGATGATATTTCCAGTAAGGGTTGGCATAGACCAGTCCACCCGAAAGTCAGTTAAATATTCCAAGTGTACCAGTACCTCATTGGCAAAGGGGCAAGTAACAAACAGATGGTCAATATATTCATCTTCCTCCTTACATAGGCAACACTTGTTCGGACCGAGCCAGCCTCTATTGCAGAGGTTATCCCATGTATTTATTTTGCAAAAGAAAGCCAACCAAATAAAGCACTTCAGCTTTTGAGGGATGTTGAAGTGTCAGATCTGTGAAATGACACAGTCAGAAAGAGGGGGCAAGATATCCGATATGATAAGCTCATAAGCTTTATTTGCAGAAACCTTACCCGAGACCTTATCAAACAGCCATAGAAGAGAATCCTTTGATTCCCCATTTCTTATTCCACCAAGAGAGAGACCTTTAACAAAAGATGTCCACAGTTGAGCCCATTCCTCTCCGAGATCAAGATCAAGTGTTGATAACCATCCATTATAACCAACAACAAGGTCATCATGTTTAAGTCAAAATAGTTTAAGAGTTAAAGTTGATATAATATTTTGATAGTTATATTAAAAAACTTAAATAAAATAAAAAAATTCTTTTTAATTCACATTAATTATTTTTTCTTAAAATATACTAAAATCCTTACAAACAACTTCTATATCAATTCGGACTAATTAATTTTTTTAAATATACTAAAATCTTTAAAACAAGCTTATTTATCAATTTTAAATAAAAAAATTAAACAATAATTTAAATTTCCAGAAAAATTAAACAATAACTTAACTTATAAAGTTGTTAACTTACACACACTAAAACAAAATCCATCTCAACTTAACTTATAAAGTTGTTAACTAACACACATTAAAAGAAATCCATCTCTTCAAACATACTAAACAATATCAAACCTAAAGAAAGATGAAAGGTCTCCATTGGAGAGGATATCTCAAGCCACCAACATTGCAGAACCGCCAACTCATCTTCAACGAGGGATTGGTTTGCGTGTCATTTGAAAGATCTCTAGTGCCTTTCACTTTTTTGGAGGGTGGCTATTGATATCCCATTAAGAGCAAAAGTGACATTATTTCTACTCAACGATTATATAATGATATGTTCATTTAAATATAAACATCATGATATAATATGATATCACATATTCACAGGTCTTTTTGTATTATTTTTATTTTATTTTTTGAAGAGATGGTAGAGAGGAATGTTATTATCCTTTTCACTCATATTGAAAGTCTACTTTAATTTTTAATTTTGTATTGTTTGAATGGAAATTATATCTTATTATACCTTAGAAAATCATATAACTTTAGTGTTATTGCATCTGTGAAAAAAAATTGTCATAATCAAATTTTTTTTTACTTTTCTCTGAAAATGTAGAAATATTCAATTTTAAACATAAAGCACATAAGTATAAGAGTATAATCAGCAAATATATCCCTTTATCTGAGATTTCATTTGTCATAAAAGTTAATAATGTAGAAGTTCAAATTAACACTTTAATTGTCATATTAAAATACGTAATTAATTTGTTGTTAAGGCACTTGTAAAATTTGTCAATGAGTGTAGAGGAATGTTGTTTTCTCTTTCATTAAGATTGAAATATCCTTTTGTGACAGGTACTTCTTGGAAGCCCACTTTAACCATATATTACTTAAATGTATATCTAACTATACCTTGATTTTGGGAAATATCAGAATAACTATGACTGTAACTGTGAAAAAAATTGTAATAATCAAGAAAACTGTAAATTCATCTAACAAGTTTCTTGGTAGGTGTATATATCAATAGCATTAACGAGAATTTATTTTATCCAGAAGAGAAGCGGAGAGCAGGAATCTCCATCTTCAATGTTTATGTTTGTGACGTGACTATAGTAATTTCAATGAATGCGACTTTAAATGTCTTCTGGAAGCTGTATTATTCATACCAATTGCCTGCAACAACCAGCCGTGCAGATATGTATCCCAGTCTTAATTAAAGAATCTGAGTCTTAATTAGAGGAGTAAAGTGATCTGGTAGTAAAATTAAGGATATCTGTTTCGCTATAAATTTGATATAAATTCGGTAGTTTTGTTAGATAGGAATACAGTTTCACCAAGATTCTAAACAGGTAAGAGAGCATAATACGTGGTATAGATTTGATATGAACTTCAAGAATTTTAAAACAGATGGAAGGTGAAATAATGTCTTTTTAATTTTAAATTGATTTTTAAATGAAACATCCAACTTCTTATCTTATACTGTACCAAATCTACAGTTACTATCTGCCACTGCCACTGCCACTACAAGGGTGCAAGGACAAGGGTATTAAATGATTCTATTGGCCAAGTACAAGGTTGCAAGAACAGCATGGCAGATAGTCACTGTAGATTTGATAAGTTAAAATTTTCATTTATTTTCTTATTTTCAGATGAAGCAGTATATTGAACAACTAATTTTTTTGTTGGTTTGAATCTACTAGAGGAAAAGTTGCTGAAACTGAAATTCTTACTGCTTAAATCACTTTGATAGAATAACCAATATCATTTTCATCACTTTGATAGAATAACCAATATCATTTTCATCAATTAGTTAATATCAAAATTCTTAGTAAAAGATGTCTTTTTAATTTGAATGGAAGAACTATCTATCCAACTAAAAATAGAACTGCCAAGATGAAAGACTATCCAGTCTTTAATAAAGTTAAACTTCTTATATAAAAGAATCTTGGACAGCCTCCAAAGTTGGTGCTTGAGGTAATGGTACTAATACTTGCATTTGCTAATTAGTTTGAGTTAATGGTATTCACATCAGCATTTGCTTCTTCCAGTGGCAGTTGGTTTGATCAAAATACAAAATAGTTGACAGAATCCTGGAAATTTCTTCGACAAAAAAGAATTAAATAAGCTAGCTAAGTTTCTCCCTCAAAATAAATAACTGATAAAAAGAAACTTAGTGAGAATTAGGCATAGGTTCCATCAGAATACCTATAAGCTGCACTTTTGCCGGGTGTTGTTGCTGTTGGTAACAGTGAGAGATAATTCTGCACTGTATCATGAAGTGATGGATGCAAATTTTAATACAATCAACTCGATGGATAGATGTGGAGAGAGCATTGACCATCGAATTGTAATGTTACAATTGATCCAGTGGAGCATAAATTCAGTTGGTCAGGCTGTGCAATCAATATGAATTAGAACTATATAAGCTCAGACTCAATAAATTCTGTATGGGATGGTGGTCTATTTATTGATTGGAATTAGTTGTAAGTGGTGATTGATTGATTAATTCATTTAATTTGGCAGAGGCAGAGATAGAATTCTTAATAGGTGTGGCAGCTCCCATTGACTCAGCCCAAACATGCCATGAATGCAATGACGCGGAGACCATTTAATAAAATTTAAAGATACTGATCCATGTATGTTTCTCCTAAATGCCTACTGCAGCAACCGTTCCTCGCAATTTACAGTGAATCCCAGGCAGAGGCACTAGGGGATTAAAGGAAGAGTTGGAAGCCCGTGATAAATATCGGACACAAATAGTAGCACGCATTCAAGGAGATGCATATAATATATATATCGACGGACATAGAAATTGGCATCCATTAAACTTCTTTATGGAGGTGAAGCACGTTGCGTTCGGTGCCAAATATCGCTCAAGGGAACCGGTAGAATGAGTGAATGCTTTGTGTTCAAGTCACGCCACGTTTTTTCTCGGGCTTTAAAGTCTCCAACAATCTCCCAATCAGGGAAGCTTGCCATTGCAATTATATTTAATACCCTTCCGGCATTGTCTCCAACTAATCCAAATCCCTACAAATACACACAGAAAATCGTTCTGCAATTTTCAATTTATCGTTCAACTTCTGGATTTGTAATTTCTTTATCATTAAATAGGTATCAATGAAGTTTCAGAGTACGGATATCTGCGCTCCAAATCTCGACGAAAGATGGAGGTTATCGGTAAGCCTTGAAGAACCATGCCAAGAAGATTTATGGGTTCTTTGATTTGCCAGTACTGGTCACCTGAGCATCCATTACACATTATGGATTCTATTATTATTAATTTGGACTGTTTCTTGAATTTTTATATATTCCCTATAATGGCAACTGCACAGTTTGGCATCGTTATAGAAAATCCAAATCCCTTTGAACTTTGAGCTAGCATTCATTCATTCGCCCATTTATCTTTTATAATTTCATGACAATATTTTATATAAAACACAGCTGCAGCTACGGTCTACAAACAACCAAAACCACTGTACCGAGACTCTGGTGGTTCGATTACAAACGTCAGTTTTGTTGAATGAAATAGGGGCAATTCAATTGAATTCGAGGGGGCAATTACTAGACGATTCATTGAGAGTTTAATGTGATTTCAATTGGTTATTGCAGCAGATGCAGAAGCAGCAGCAGCTAGTTTGATTAATGGGAGGCTTACAGCTGTCTCAATAACATCCTCGGTATCTTCGCTCCGGTAAAAGGGGAAGGTAGTCTATGATATATATAGAGAGTGTGAAACCTCCGCAAGAAATATGTTGAAGGCTTCAGTGGACGCTTGCAGCAAAAAGAGAAAAATGGATTCTGAATGGCTTGACAGCTGCAAGGATGGGCAGAAAATGAGCTGTAATCCAAGTAATAGTGTTGAGCTTCATATGACATCACCACTTCCTCCTGAGTGGGAACAATGTCTAGATCTTAAGGCAGGTTTTGTTCTTTACATTCTTCCCCTCCCTGCAACCGTGATTTTTCTAGGTTTCTTCATGGTTGATTTCCTTTTGCTTTCAATCGTTGTTCATTTTGGTGTATTTTAGAAGTTTTAGAATATGATGATCCTTGCGTTAATGGGTGTGATGAATATCCTTGTTTGTTTTACTTTATCTTTTCTGTTATGTCCACACAGTGTGCTGATGGATGTGTGCCAAACACAAACAATTTTTATATTGTATGTTATGGCATCTTAAAATTATTCTCTCTTTCAATATGTGGTACATATTGTGTGTTAATGGATGTGATGAATATCCTTGTTTGTTAACTTTTTCTTTTTTGTTATGTGGACATATTTTGCTGATGGATGTGTGCCAAACAATTCTCATATTCTATTTTATGGCATCCTAAAATTACTCTATCTTACAATATGTAAGACATATTGTGTGTTTGGGTGTCTGGAAGACATGTGTTATGGTATTTTAGAATTAATTAGAATTTGTATGCCTTTCTTATTCTTATTTTGTGCGACATGATTTGTCTTTCCTGTTCTGTGGGATATGTTGTGGAAATAGTTTATGAAATAATAATCTAATATATCCACTTTATCAATTTAAAATGTTTACCACCTTTCTGTTATTTTTGATAGGTGGACAATTTTGTGAATGGGTTTTTATGAGATAAACCGCACTCCTGTGAATGGGTTTGTATGAAACAAACAGTGCTTTTGCTATTTTTTCAGGTTTCTGTTCATGTTCTTTGCTTGTGAATGAATGTTGATGAACAATAATGTGATAGGTCTATCTTCTATTATTTAAAAATTATTTTTAAGATTAAATTTCTTTTTTTTTTTAGCTTTTTATATTTTTATAGATTCATAAATATGAATATATAGATAAAATTTCTTCTTTTTTAGTTTTTTATAGATTCATAAATATGAATACATAGATAAATTTGATAGCCATACTTATCCCTATTGCTGATTACCTCTATCCAACAGGCAAGTATCAGAGAGTGTTGACTCTACTCCTTGCAGGTTAGATAGAAGGAAATCAAGTTTGATATGTATATCATAAATATGAATAAAGTTTTATACATTCATAAATATGAATACATAGATAAGTTTGATGGCTTTCTATAGATTCATAAATATTAAATAAATAAATTTGATATAGATAAGTTTGATGACCATCTTTAACCCTTTTGCTGATTCCCTCCATCCAACGGGCAAGGACTAGAGTCTGTTGACTCTACTCCTGGCAGGTTGGATAGAAGGAAATCAAGTTTGATCTATATATCTTATTGCATCTTACAATTGTTTTATAAATATATACAATATAGAATACTCTGTATATGTAACTGTTTGCATTTCAGAATTACCTCTAGGATTACTTAAATCTTTTCTTCTCTTTATCTCTATAAATGCATATTCTAAAAGTTTGACTATTTGGAACGAAAATATTTGATTTTTTCAACATGATTTTGAAATTTTTCTACATAAATTTTAAAATTTCTAATTACAATTATGAAACTCTACAATTTTAAAATTTTGAATGTTTTATAGATTTTTGATGGTGTTGAGTTTGTTTTTATCATCAAAATAACCATTAAAACACAATTAAATTCAGATTTTATAAAATAAAAAGCAGCTAAATCATTGAATACATTAAATAGAGTTGTTTGTATGTGTATCATATTGCATTAAATAGAGTTGTTTGTATGTGTATCATATTGCATTTAAGGACAACCAATTCTCCTCTTTTCTCTGCATAGTGAGATTCTTCTCCCTGCTTCAATGATCAGGAATTTGTTTTGATACATAGAACTTCAGTATGGATTTGATATATTGCTAATATGGTGTGGAAAATTATTATTGAACAGGAATTTGATACACAGAATTTTAGGAGGGATTTAATTTATTGCCTGGCATGGTGTTTTATCTTATTGTTCATTAGTTCATTGATACCGGAGATTCTAATTAGAGGCCGGTGATTGGGAAATTATTATTGAACAGGAATTTGATACACAGAATTTTAGGAGGGATTTAATTTATTGCCTGGCATGGTGCTTTATCTTATTGTTCATTGATGCCGGAGATTCTAATTAGAGGCCGGTGATTGGGAAATTATTATTGAACAGGAATTTGATACACAGAATTTTAGGAGGGATTTAATTCATTGCCTGGCATGGTGTTTTATCTTATTGTTCATTGTTGCTGGAGATTCTAATTAGAGGCCGATGTTTTGTTATGCAGTCTGGTAGAATATATTATTCCAACCGTAGCACTCAAAAGAAGACCTGGCAGGATCCGAGAGCTGGTGAAGGTAATATGTTCGAATTATCCAAAAGCCTGCGGTTGGATTTGGAGTTGAATCTTCCATTTAAAACCCATCCAGACGCTGAATCTCCAACCTCTGATTGCTCTTCCTCTTTTATGGACGAAAATTCGAATAGTAAATCTGAAATGATTGCCGTCGCCTGTGCCCATTGCCATATGTTTGTGATGCTCTCCAAAGCCTCTCCGTTGTGCCCTAATTGCAAATATGTGCACCCCACTGATCGATTCTCATCCCCCTCAACTGAGAAGAAAGGCGATGCCCCTGCGAGGCAGACTCTCCGTCTGCTTGATTATGGTGCAGATCCCAAGAATAATAAGCCCAGAGAAGATGATGATTAAACCCAATGGCATTAGAATTTAACAGCTGCCATCCTTTTTGTACTTCAGGTGCGTTTTGTTGATGAATGTTTCAGCTTCTGAAGAATTTTTACGAGTTCTTCGCAAGATTGCGTGGGAGGGTTTGTTCTAAAAAAATAGACCAATATATACCATTAGGGTTAGTACATGGTAGATTCTTCCACCAGTATGTACCCAGAATAGAATGGGTAATCTTTTGTAACAAGTTTTTGGCCGGCATCACGTTTGCCTCTGGCATTTTACGTGTACAAAATATTACCGGGTTCAGTTATGCGAATATATCTAATTTTTCTTATTTATTTTGTTCACTGTTTTTCAATCTATGTTTGTTCAATATTTTGAACATATAAGATTTGAAATGAAACAGTAGATAGTAAGCTTCTGGATTTGGCTGTGACAACTACAGGTAAACAGTAGAATTTCTTGTAAATGAAGGGGTATAGTTAGGTAGCTATTTACGCAACCCTAATTTCTATTACCTAGCTGAGTATAAAAATGGGTTCTTATCAGTTGAGCGAAATCCGACAAAATCCAAAAGATCTTTTATATTTATTGTAAATTTTGATATTTGGTTGGTCCATTGAAGCACCGTGTTTTGTTATGGACACTTAGTTCTGACAATATTTAATTTCCAGCTTCTCAGGTGTTTGTTTTTGGCGAGGGATTAATCTCGTTGCAAAATTGAACTTAACGTTTCCTCTAATAAGATCTTTTAAGAAAAGGTTTATTATTATTATTAAAGGGATTTGATCCTTTAATAGGAAGTTTAATAAATTTATGATTTTTATATTTGTGAAAAATAATTATTTTATTATTAATTTATTAAAATTTACAAATTTTTAATATGTTATTTTTTAATTTTTTCCATTTTATATTTATGAACCCACTCAATTAAATTAAATTTACCAGCCAAACTGTCAATATCTAAAATATAATACCTATGAGCCTAATAAATTAAATTAATTTAATCAACCAAACTTTTAATATCTAACATCTATAATATAATACTCAACTAATCAAATTGTCAATTTTGAGAATGTAAAGTATATAATCAATTTTTATAATTCTGTGTTGAATCTTAGACCATGTAAAATGTTAGGTCATTTTTTAGAATAATTTTGATAATGAGATGCGTTTAAAAAATAATTTTGATAATGAGATGTGTTTAATTGGAAGGAATGTTAAATGTAAAGTAAATTGTGATAATTAGTTAGGTTTAATATTAACCTAAAATGTAATGTAAAGTAAGTTATGTAATTTGAGTTTAAATCTAAATTAAATTTATGATTTTTATATTTCTTAAAAATAAGTATTATTATTATTATTCAATTAATTTTAATTTTTTTTTTTTATTATTCAATTTTAAATCATTTAAAAATGTTAAAAAATATTTTATTTATTTGTTTTTTTATGATTTGAATCTAAATTACACTAATACAATTGTTTAACGGTGAAGTTCTGTGTTGTTTGTTATCCATGCATCAACTACAAGCTAGTCATATATCACCTATATATATATATAATTTTGAATTTGGAATGATTGTGAGTCCACCCCAATTATCTAAATATGCCAACCAATTATTGTATGTGCAAGTGTGGAGGTTGTTGATTTTGGGTATTTGGAGACTGTGATCTGTTATCACACAAAGTGTAGCTACCTACTTAAGATATTTTATTTGGGATGGTAGAGGTAAGGTAGCTAATCGGTGACACCGCAAGGGCCTTGTCCACTACGGGTAAAGGGTAGTTGTCACACTGGACGGGGTCTTGTCGCTTTAGATCAAACCTGAGAATGATCAAGGGGGAGACCCTACTAGTTTAAGAGGGCTAGCACACCTACTCAAGACACTCCTAGGGTTTGACAATGGATAAAAGATGAGAGATAATGAGGAGATATGACTAGATCTATGGAATAAGTGTGGTATAGAAGTTATGGTTAAGTTGAGGCTTAGTAAAGATGGGAAATAGCCCAACTTGATTGAGATTGTACCACAAATAGTTTAAGGAAGTATATCCAGTGAGATCTAGCCAAATGAATAAAAAAAATCCTAAAGGAACCCACCTAGAGTTTTTTGCATAAGTGGACAAAGTGGACCCAAAATAGTAGATCAGGGCATGAGATGACTAGATCAGGGTACTCGAGGATCGGATCTATGTTTTTTGAGGTGGGTTCAAGCATACCCATCTGATAAGCTTGAAGATGTGGCCACCCACCCAAGAAGGCCCCCCCCACCTAGAGTGACTAGTGCTAGATCTGAGGGAAAATGGAGTCCGATTTTTATGAAACTTGAGATCTATCCTTTATTCATTAATCTCCAAGTTGGTTTCGATGGTCATCCTAAAAAATTCACCAGATCTATCAGATCTAAAAAACTAGGGTTTAAAGAGAGGGTTTGAATGGACCAATAGATAAAAAGACTAAAGAACAATACTAACATTGTAGATTGTACCTGAAAATACTTGCGGTCGCCTTGAATGTTGATGATCCTTGCACTTGGTTACAATCCGAGCAAGATCCGGCATGAAAGAGAAGAAAAATGCCCAATGAAGGAAGTGCACCCCGTCTTCTTCACCTGCAAAGTCAAACTACAAATGAGATTTGTTTACAGATGAAAAAGGTAAGCTACGTACTTCATTGACAAATAAATATCCAATGCACAAAGTAACAATTGAAAACTCCCTAAGGATGAACGATTTACCCGGAAGACGATGCAAGACGCCTTAGCAATCTCCCCTGCAAAAGATCAATACGACCTTCCAGAAAAAAAGTTGTTTGCATGCAAGATCTAGTGAAATGTCAAAGTAAGAGCCATATCAATCACATCCAAGTACATTCCCAAAGCTTCCAAAGCTTCCAAGAGTTTCTGCAAAAGTTTTCTTGTATTCAATATTCTCATACCCAAATGTCCCTTTACAAATGAGAGAGCATCTCAATAGATGGATCTCTTAAGTACATAAAACCTAGATCCAAAAAGATGAGGGGTCAAGATCATAAGATAAAATCATCATAATCTACGACTAAGATTAGTCGGATACATCTCACATGGATCCACTCACAAATAGAAAGGGGCGCATCACTAGAAATGCTCGATGAGGGGTGCACCACATAAAATATGACTAATAACCACAAATTAGCACATGGTGGTGCTAGGAGGTTATGCTATCCTTCACTAGCATAGCCCCATGGCACAATAACAAGGTGTGGTGGCAAATAATATAAAGGAGTGATAAAAATCACTAGGGTGTTTTCTTCAAAATACATCAAAACACCCTTAAACTACATAAATCAAGGATGCGTGGGCCCCGAGTAAAGTGAAGCTGATGTTGGATGATGCATGTGACCCAAACACCGTGCCTCAGACTAAGTCCATGCCATTCCTTTACCTCAATTTCCCAAATCGATTTTCTCATTTTCCATTTTTAATTATCAAAATGTTGCCTTGGGAACATAAAACAACGAATATCTCACCTGGGAAGCATCTACGCAAAAAAATAACTGCATAGATGCTTGGCACTCCAGCTATATGGTACAAACGATCGGCTACACCCAAAGAACCCACTCCCACATTCCAAGAGATCTCCTCAACATCTGAAATGTGTTTCATTTTCATTTTCCCAAGGGCATATCTGCTGCAAAATCCCAAGAGACCCATATATGTCTTGTACCTGCCCAAAACTAAAAAAAAAACTACACCAATGGACTCAAAATGTCCAAATCCACTAGGAATGAGTACTCATACACAATATGTCCATCACAAAAGTACATCAGAGGCCCCATCCATGTCAAAACCATAATAATAATAAACCCTGTAAGTGTTGATAATCATAAAAATAGTATAAGTTAAATCAACATCTGAAGCATGAATATGTCTAATGGACACCTGTAGACCATAAATAATCATCATCCATAACCATCGGTCTGTAACTCATCCTAGACCCTGCTCCTTGCTTGGTCAACATTGGGTTGACGAGGTCAAGATTGATCAAATGATGACCCAAGTGCTAAACTCCGATGCTGCAAAGTACAAATGGAAATGCATGCTCAATTATCTATGTTAGTAGTGACACTCAAGTATGATCAAATTTTGTTGGCAAGTATAAGCACAATACATATATAATAATACAAATCAAAATGATTAGTTGCTTCAAAACAAGAACCTCTAGTGTATACTAATTTATAGATTTACCCCTTTTTCTTGTCAAGCGTGAAGGGATCATAAAAAAAAATGTAAGGCTAAGGGATGACTAGACTTGACACTGTAAGCATTTGGGCTGAAGGAAAAGGGGATCCACACAACACATAAATTGGAATAGGTGGACAATAGGGCATGCCGATGTCTCACAAATGGATGGAATGGTGAGAAGGCTCCACCAGACTCTAGACAAGCAACATTTTTAATACTATATTTGCTCAACATTTATTACACTAGTTGACCTCTAAAGGCAAGTTCCCTAGTAAGCCTTCTGGGCTTCCAGATAATGACAAAGACATGACCTTCTTAGTCCAGTCTCTCCCTATTTCCCTGTGGGGGGAAATGAACCGTACATTATACAAAGAATAAGTGTTCATCCTCTAGGAATCAACTTTATTTTTCATTGATAACTTGCCAGCCTCCAAGAGAAGGTGCCTTGGAAAGCCTTCTAGGCTTCCAGAAAATGACTAAGGCTCAACCTTGGGGGGCTTGCCTCACCCTGATACCCTATGGGGATAAATGATCCTTACACCATACAATGGATGAGTGCTCATCTCTTGGAAACTTGGTAGTTTTATTTTTTAATTTCAGTAGTGTCTAAAGACACTTTTATTTTGCTGGTAGGGCATCCATATAGAATAACTTTAAGTTTTGATGCCTTAGTGGCTAAAAACACTTATTTGGTAGGAATACTTGTGTTCAAGACCTAGAGGTAGACATTCCCTATGATAAGCATCACATAAACCAACATCGAGACACAATTTATACATGGATACCTATTCCAACATAGAGGTGAAGGTGGGGGAAATATCAGATGTCACTAGTCAAGTTACAAGTCAAGGCTAATCAATCAACAAGGGAAAGCAATAGATGGATGGAGATAGTGAAGATGGTGCCAAGACAAGCAAGCTATGTCCCTAAAGGGAAATGACCAAATCCATACTAGGAGTAGGGTAAGGCCAATGAGTATACAAAAGAATCTCTCGGTCAAAACAACTCAATCATTTATACTTTAGATTCCAAGTAAACTAAGATAAAGTATTGCCAACATATAATCAAAATCAACCAAGTCTCGCTGCTAAAATAGGTAACATAGCAACATTAAAATCCATATGCACAAACCATAATATCACTTGGGTCATATAACTGCACTAGATCTGAAAACAATCTGAATATTACTGGAAAGACATCATAGGCACTATAATAATCTTTGCTCCGGATCATCAAGGAATGGCTAACTCAGTCATCAAATCTGGGGTCACGAGGCTCAGTCATGGCATAGAACTGGTCAATCTGGATACTCTAGATCTGCTGAAAGTGGGAGATCATCTATTGTTGGCTCATCATATGCTAATATCATAGTAAAGTGTTGGCTCAGAGAACTGCTCAGTACTACTTAGGAACAAATGTATCTTAGCTACTATATATGTGACAACATATGGCTCCAACTGGGACAGGTGCTCTAAGGTAGAGAGCGCATGAGAACCTCAAATATCCATGGCACACAACAATGCTCATTTATCATCGAACTATGCACCCGATCAACTGTTCCATCTTCATTAGAACCTATTCATGCTTATCATGGAAACACTACCACCCAGTAGTACATGCGGCACAAAATAAATGCAGAAAATAACATACTAAAATGTGAATGATGAAAGTAAATGATGAAAATAAAACATCTATTTAAAAAATGTTAAGCAGTTTCAAGGAGACTCAAATTAAAAGGGGCCAGACTTAAAGACCTAGAAGACTCAGACTGAAAAAGATCCAGGACCATGCAACATTGAAGACTCAATCCTATTGCTCGAAAGAGATTATTCAAGTTCCTACTCTAAGCTAAACATAAAGGAAAATCTTGCTAAGTTAGATCCTCATGTGGAGGAAAATAATGTTTGAGGACTATTCCATTCACAGGGAACTCTAATTCTTCCCATCCAATTTTTCTAACCAAAACGACCCTTTCCCAACGATCCTTTCTATTCAATAGGGACCCATCCAAAGTTTGTATAATTTACCATGGTTTCCAGGTTTCTCCTTGTTTTTATCCCATAAAAGAACTGTCTCCAACTCTAAAAATCACACTTCTGGTTTTCTGATCAAAAGTACCTTTACTTGTTCTTGTTCTATGACCATCCTATTAAAGGGCTCCCTCTTGGTCTCATGAAGTTCAACTAATTTATCCATTCTCAATTGCATTGAATCTTGATCGAATGAACATTGTTGCAGCAATTCATAAATTGGTATTTGGATGTTGATTGGTAGTCTACAATGTTGCCCATATACTAATTCAAATGGTCATGTTATCCTTTTAAACGTTGTTCTATCATCCCATAGGGTGTATTTTAACTTGGTATCCCAACTTCTTCTATTCTCTCCCACCATCCTCTTCAATAATTTTATTAAATTTTTATTGTTGGATTCGACTAATCTGTTTCCTTGGGGATAGTAATTTGAAGAATGGGATAGCACAATACCATGATCCGCACAAAACTTAGTCATTTTTCTTTTGCAGAAAGCCTTGGCATTATATGTGGTAAGCTTCACAGGGAACCTATATATATATACAATGTACTTTTCCAAAAATTTCACTATGACCTCTTCCATGGCCTTCTAAGTGGGTATAGATTCAACCCATCGGGTAAAATAGTCTATGCACTTTAAAATGTACCTATATCCATCACTTCAATTTTGGTCAAATGGTCCTACAAAATCCATTCCCCACTACTAGAAAGGAGCTTCCACTACTATGGGAGTTGAAGGAAAAGTGTGTAGCCTAGGTTTCCTAGAGAAGAATTGACATTCTTGACAAATTATTACAAAAGAGTGCACATCCTTGAACAATGTGGGCCAATAATATTATGCTCTCATGATTTTGGATGCAGTAGTTCTTGGATCATAGTGACCATTGCACACACATGCGTGCAGATCTTTCATAATCTCTTCGGCTTCTTGAGGATTTACGCACTTCAGTATTATCCCATTAGGGTTCTTCCATCCCAACCCGTCTTGTGTTAGCACACACTTAGAAGCTTTTAGTCTTAGGTCTCTTCTATGGTGGTCAACTAGGTATTAATGACATCATATATTTTTCAAGTAGAAGATAATGTCCTTATACCATTCACGCTCTTCATTTATATACAACACCATTATTCCTTCAGGATTCATCTCAGGAGGTGGTTTTCCTTCTGAAATAAGTTGGGAAAGGCCTTGTACCTTGACAATATTGATGGGTTTTATTTCGAAATCATACTCTTGAATCCTTGATATCCAATTTCGTCTTACTCTAATACCATCATGTTGAGAAAGGGCGTCCTTGACTTCCTGGTACGGGGCATAAGCAATGAACTTTGAATACCCAATATACGTTCTGAAATTATTCAAGGATTTTACGAAGGAATAGGCTTATTTTTCAGTTGAGGTATAATTCAACTCAACATCTCTCAGGTTCTTACTCATAAAAGCTATGGGTTGCTCCTGCCTCTCATGATTCTTTTGCAATAAAACTCCAGCTATTGTATCTTTAGAAGCATACGAGTATAACAAGAAGTCTTTATTGTAGCCTAGGATTACTAGGATAGGGGATGTGAGATAGCATTATTTAGCTTAGCAAATGAGGCAACACATTCTTTGTCCCACACAAATTCAATATCTGTGTTTAAGAGTGCATTCAAAGGTTTAGCTAGTTCTACCAAGTTAGGGATAAATCGCCTCACAAAATTAATTTTTCCAAAGAAGATCTTAATGCGCTAACATTGTGAGGAGAGGGAATAGCCTCTATAGCTTGGAATCATTTGGGATCAATCCTAATGCCTTCTTTACATACTATATGTCCCAAAAAATTTCCTTCATCTATGCCAAAGGTGGACTTCTTTGGGTTTAGAGATATACCAATTTTTTTGCATTTGTCAAATTTTTTCTTCAAATGACTAATATGATCGCTCCTCTCTTTGGAGAACACCGTTAAATCATCCTGGTAGATAGTGATGATTTTTCCAATAAGATCACTAAAGGAACGGTCCATTCCTCTTTGAAATGTTGAGTCATAATTCAATAGGCCAAATGGCATGCGAATGTACTCATATGTTCCCCAGGGTGTAGTGAAAGTTGTTTTTTCTGTATCCTCCTTTTCTATTTGGAATTGGTTATAACCTGAGGATCCATCCAACATGGAGAGCATACCATCACCAGTTACGCTTTGCAAGAGGTTTTCCATATTAGGGAATGGGTAAGTATCTGTTAATGAGACTCGATTCAAAATTTTAAAATCAATGCAAATCCTAATTTTGGCACTCTTTTTTCGCACAATTATAGGATTAAATACCCATGTGGTACGTCTAATAGGTCTAATGATCCCAGCTGCCAACATTTTCTCTAACTCCTTTTTCACTAAGCGAGCTAACTTAGGGTTTATATTTTGTAACTTTTGTCTATAAGGTTTTGCACCTTCTTTCAGAGGGATTGTGTGTTCAATGACAGACTGATCATACGTTTTCAACTCATCTTAAGTCCAAGCAAACCCATCTTTATATCCTCGGATCAAATTTCCAATCTTATTTCATTCCTGTTTAGACGCATTCTTAACAATTTTAATCCTTCTTGGAGAAACATAAGACCCAATATTTATCTTAATTACCTCATCGACTGGTCGGTCCTACATCCCTTATACTCATGTCGGCTAACGTTTTTCTCTAGAAGAATTGAAATCTCAATTATATCCCAATCCATCATGGGTTTTCCTTCCAGTTAATGTTCAAAATTGACCATCAGGGTCTAGGAAGCATTGAGGAAATGGATTATTTGAGCATCATTCTCAAAAACTTTCCAATGATCTTGGTTATCAGGGGAAGAAGTTCTAAAAAGAACTTCCACTTTACACTCTTGTTGAGATAAGCTTTTTGAGACCTCAAAAGTGCTTGCGATAACATATAAGTCATTGGCAAGAGCATTGTCTTCTTTAGGCACCGCTCTAATTCCAAAATCATCGAAAGTTTCAATTGCATCCCAAACTGCATTCCTATAGTTTCCAAGTCTATCATTCTTAGCAGCAAATTGATTTCTAACATGGGAGACTACCATATCTGAATCACCTACCACACTTATTGACTTTATATTTCTCTCTGGCGATTTCTATACCTAACAACAAGGCTTCATACTCTTCTACATTATTAGTGCAATCAAATTTCTAACTAGAAGAAGTATAAAGTTTTTTCCCCAGTGGGTGATGTCAACACTACTCCAGCTCCAGCCCCATATCGTGACTTGGCGCAATCAGAGTATATTTCCCAAATTTGATTAATGGGAAAAGGATGTTTCTTGATATCTTCCCAATAATTTGAAAGCACCATGAAATTCCCAATCTCATCACTAGAGAACATTGCTTCCTCAAATAAATGCTCTGGGGTTTCCACATGATCTGGCATGGAGGACTCATTCATTAAGTGATGCAGGAGTCCTTTCCACTAGGGACGATGGAGAAAGAAAGATCCATTTGAATACTACCGCCCAACCTAGCTGAAAACTCTCACGACAATAACATTCCCCCATGCATGAAGGATATCTAAAACTAGCACATTCATGGGAAGCTTGATACTTGAACATGCAGCTAGTCTTACATGCAAATATTCAATTACTCATATAACTTCAACTGGACGAGAATCCATCCCACACACACTTCTAAATGATCTAATCACATTAAGCTCTAATTTCTCCATGACTCTAAGGGGCATTACTTTTACGTCTGCTCCAGAGTCAAGTATGCAATTATGAAAAATTAGATCGTTCTAATTCTAGTGCTATAAAGAAAGGAGGATATCCATCCCGAATTTTTCTTGATACGCTTTGAATCATTATGGGCATGTCCTTTGGTTTTGTTGAGACTTTCTTAGGTGGGACTCCTAAGTAACTTGTGGCTCTCTTATGCATTGAAGGTAATTTAAATCGGTGTTACAAAAATTGTCGATTTATCGGCCACACCGCGAGATATCGCGATCTTTACTTCACATCGATCAAATCAGTAAGCATCGTATTGATATATTGTTGATGTTTTCATGATTTTTTCCATAAAAATCGTGAGTCGATGGTTGACATCACCGACTAGAATGCATTGTTGACATAAGCCAAAGGACCAAAACACAAACATTTTTGTGGTTTTCTTGCTTGTCTGTCCGAGATGATAGGGCACGCTGCAAAGGAGGAGAGTGGACTTAGTGGAGAACGCGAAGGAGAAGGAGATAGGGAAGGGGTTTACGAGGTTACCATTCATCCGAGCACGCAAAGGAGGAAAATCGGGAGTGGAGAATGTGAAGGAGAAAGAGATAGGGGCCATGGCACATGAAAGAGTAGATAGGGAATGCATGAAGAAGAAGGGCGTAGGAGACAGAAGAACAGATTTTCGATAGAAGAATGGGACCCACGTCGCAGGAGGCAGAAGAACAAAACGCTAGTAGGTTATCGATTTTATTTTATTTTTAGATTTAACCCTTAATTTTTAATTTTTTGTAAGTTAAAAACTTAAAAGTTAAAACCCTTCTCAGTTTAAGGATTTTTGTGTGTGTACTACGCCCTCCTCAATGCTCATCACTGAACAATCAAGAATCAAGACTCAAGACTCAAGATTCAAGATATAAATATTAAAATTTAAAAATCCGTGGAATTTGGATGCTATAACTTATAAGCCTATAAGTGTTTTAATTTTTTTTTAAATATGAACTTGAGCATGGGAAAACATTAAAAAATTTAAAATTCAAGAATCAAAACAAAGCTGTAAAGAAAATTCAAGTTTTATGACAGTCGACAATGAGTCAATGACTCATCTTTCAACTTTCAAGTGCCACTGTCTTGTGGGATTTGTGCCTATTTGAATTTTGAAATTAGAAATTACATAAAATTAACTTTAAAAAAAAATCATTTTAAAGTTTTAAACCTAGAGTTTGTAGTTTCAATTTGTGACTTTGTCTAAGTTTGAGAAGAGAGGGGAATCAAGGACAATTGGAAACACAATGTAAATTGATTTTCATTATTCCTTGTTGGCTGTTTGTCTGATTTGCTATTTTTTGCAATAAAAATATGCTAAAAAAATGTTTTTATTTTTATTTTGCGGGTTCAAAGTTTCAAACTAGTTTTGACTTCTAGAATCCATATTACAAAGTTACAAACATGCTGAAGATATTGGATCCATTCTGGGAGTATGCAGAGTCAGTTGATCCACATAATCGGCAAAAGCTTAGATGCAATATGTGTGGGAAGCAGATGATGGGGGGGATAAGTAGGCTCAAATACCACCTCGCTCAACTTGCAGGGCATGAAGTGGATATTTGTAAAGACTCCACTCCTGAAAATAGTTCATAGGGATAAACTTGAAATTGAAGGTATTGGCAAGAGGAAAGATGAAAGGGAAGCTTTGGGGTAGGAACTTGGAATGAGAGCAGCATTAGGATCTAGGATAGCCGAAAACAATTTAGGGGGAGTGGGGATTGAGACCTTATCTTCATCTTCTACCATGCCTTCAACGATACATTCTATTTCTCACTTTTTGTCGAGATTTAGTCCCGGTGGACAACCAGGTATAAAGTCAATGTACAAGATAAAAGAGAAAAAAGAAGCAGATAAACTTATGCGTCGATGCCTTTTGTGGAGTGATATTCCATTCCACTTTGCAAGGAACCCATTCTATGTGCCTATGTTTGAAGTTGTTTCTATTGTTGGGTTAGGGTATAATCCCTCCACTTACGAGGAGTTGAGAGGGCCCATCCTTAATGATGAAAATGCCGATTGCATTTATAGGTTGGAGGAGCTTCGAGGTTCATGGGAGGCCACAGGATGCACCGTGATGTCAGATGGTTGGAGTGATACGAAGGGCATGGCCCTTCTCAACTTCTTGGTTCATTGTCCTTGAGGCATAATTTTTATAAAACATGTGGATGCATCTACACAGGTCAAATATGCAACATTACTATGTCAGTTGTTGGATGAGTTCATCCAAGAGATAGTGTTAGGATATTTAGACACTTAGGAGTTAGTTAAGATCAACTTGTGTAATATATCCGTTAGGTAAAAGTGTGTTTCTTTAGTATTCATTAGTATGCATTTGTAAATATTCTAATCCGATGGTCACGATATGTTCTAGACATAGAGTGATTCGACTATTCAACTTATTTTAGATCATACTTACCATTGATCTGTGGCTTAACACCTGATTGGTCTATGATCTCTATTTAAAGAGCATAGAGGGTCCTTGGCTAGTTGATTGATTATGAGAAGCTCATGTAACTTTCTTTCTTTTGCATAATAAATTGCTCCAAATAGCTATTTGGCTGGGGCCATGCACTGTTTCCTTCTCGAGGGTTTTAACCACGTGACAAACATCGATGTGTTGATCTGTGATCTATTTGTGTGAAGCGGTTGCTGAAGGTGTTCGGTATTTTGGGAGTACCCTGTATACCCGAACATGGTATCAGAGCATAGGTCTCAGGTTCAATTCCCACGAGCTACGCCGAAGGCGGGGTGTTGGAGTATCGGGTACCTCCACATGGTATAACTGTCGCACCTTTGGGAATATAAAACAAGAGGTTTAACCACCACTCCTAGCGATAGGGCCTTGTGTTGGGTTTCAAATGTTCACCAACATCAGAGCTTTTATGAAAAGCCACTTTCGGTTTTGATCAAGATCTACAACCGGTGTTGTCGAAACTTTGAAAGGGTTTCTGGTTCTGGATTTTTTGTGTATTTGTGGCCTGTAGGAGCCATTCCATTGCGTCTAGAGCGTCGTTTCCATTTGGAAACAGTTTTTGTTTCACCGAAAACCATTTCCGTTTGTTCCAGAAACACCCATTTCAGAAAATATGAAGGTATAATGTTACAGTGACGGATTTGTTTTATTTTTTTTAAATCTCTCATATTTTATCAGTCTTATTATTAGATCTTTTTTGTTTTTAGTCTTGGACTGTTGCCTTCCCTGACTACGTATTCTCTTTGCCGTGCACCTTGCGCGATCGTGGCGAATCAGAAACAGTTAGGGGAAGTTTTTTTTCTTGTCTTCTCGGCTACGTATACTCTTTGTCGTGCACCTTGTGTGATCACGACAAATCAGAAACAACGAGAAAACTTGGAAACATAGACTTTTCAGGTTAGCTAACAAAGATCTAACCCCATTGTGTAGAAAAAGTTTATTGTTTTTGTTTTTCGTTTTTTGTGTGATTTGTAGGAAAAGAAAGCAATCACGGAGAACGAGAGAGAAGAGTAAAAACAAAACAAAACAAAACAAAACCCCTTCCCCTTTCCATACTTTTACGTACTTTTTAAACTTAGCTCACTTGGTCCAAATCTGCTTTACTCTTTGATAAGTCTTGAATTCAAGTTTTATCAGCTACTTTTTAGTGCATGCAATTTTTATTCTCAAGTTACTTTATTGTAAAAGTGTATTTCACATAAATAAAATAAAATAAAAAGTGAGTCACTTAAGTCTTTATTTATTGCCACACTATTTAAAAGTCACATTATTGTAAAAGTGAATATCACTTATTCTACAAAAGTGATTCACTTCAAAGCAACTTTATTGTAAAGTGATTGTCAAATGTTGATCTTGGGAAGAGGGGGCTTCTTTTTTTTAGTTGGTCAAGTTAATATCTACCACGTCATTATTGGGGACATCTTTAACATTTTCTTTGATCAAACATAACTTCATCATCCAGAATCAGTTTTTAGTGCCGATTTTTTTAAAACCGCATATTTTTTCGAGCTCTTTGCATCAAGATAGTTAGTTTCTGTTTTTTTAGCCATTAGTTTACAGTATGGCCTCCCCTTGTGATATTATACTTACAAGTTCTAACTATTTCTCATGGAAATCTCGTATGGAAGATATTCTACGAAGTAGGGGACTTTTCAGGATAACCTCAGGGAAAAACAGAACCCACTGATGATGATAAGAAAATTAAATGGGCAAATAGATGTAATGAAGCTCGTGGATTGATTGAGATATCAATCTCTATTGATTTGCGATTCCACATATCTGAAATTGATGAACCTGATAAAGCTTGGGAAAAGTTGGAATCTGTGTTTGGTAAACAAAATGAAATTCAGGGTCATCAACTCGAAAATTAGTTGATTTCTTTGAATCCAAATGATTTTTCATGCATTCAAGACTATTTATCTAAGTATAAAACTCTTATACTATTATGTGCAGAATGCAAGATTAAGAAAGAAGACAAACAATGTATTTATCATATTCTTTCAAAACTTGGACCTGCATATTCTGTTTTTATATTTACAATCTACTCCATGAAAGAATCCTTGACTGCAGCTAGCTATCAAGAGCCTAGTCTTGAATCCTTTTGTGATTCTTAATTAGAGAACAAGATAAGCTCATTCATCTTGGAATAATTAACAATGCAGATACATCTAGGAAAGACTTATTGTCCCGACAGAAATAAAAGTTTAAGCCTCCCAAGAAACAAAATTTTTACAATAATAAGCCAAACAACAAGGGTTCCAAACCCTCTTAGTTAGCTCCTTCTTTAAAAAATGACAAAAGATCCAAGCAAAAAAGAAAGAAGACTGAGTGTCATTACAATTTTTGTGGGAAAGATAATCATGATGAATCTAAGTGTTTTAAGAAGATGGCAGCCTTGGAAGCAGCAATGAAGAAGTACAACATCAACCTAGATTTGTCTTCAGAATCTACCTCTCATGGACATGCACTTTGTGCTTCTGGTTACTCTTATATTGCATCTTCTTCTTCTACTTCAATTGAATGGCTCATTGATTCTGGAGCATCTTATCATATGGCTAAGGATAAAGCTATCTTTTCTACTATGCATGAATGTAACACCAAACAAATATTTGTTGGTGATGATAGATCTCTAAGTGTTGTAGGATCTGGAACAGTTCCAGTAGAAAATGGTCATTTCAGTGATGTACTATGTGTTCCAAAAATTTCCTGCAATTTGTTATTAGTCTATCAAATTACTCATTCAGGTGAAGATAAAACTGTGACGTTTACACCTCACCAAGTTGTAATCAAGGATTTTAAAAATCCTCAAAATATCCTTGCTACTGGAACTGTTGATGATATTACCAGGTTGTACAAATTTAACAACTTTGGGTCATCACCTTTTTCTTCAGTTTTTGTTGCTCATAGTGATAACTTGAACACACTTTGGCATGAGCAATTTGGTCACTTAAATTATTACTCATTGCAAAAACTATGTAAAGACAATATGGTGACTAGTCTTCTTCTGGTATCTTGCAAGGATGGTGTTTGTTCCGGTTGTGTACTCGAAAAACATCATCGAGACAGTTTTGACAAACGTGTCTCTTAGCACGCCTCGGTTCCCTTGGAGCTTGTGCATAATGACTTGTGTGGCCCTATTCCATCTGCTTCCTTTTCTCGTTTCAAATATTTCTTAACGTTCATTGATGACTACTCCATATGCACTTGGGTTTACTTCCTAAAACTTAAGAGAGAAGTATTTAACATGTTTTTGTCCTACACGGCCCTTGTTGAAAAACAATCTAGTCATCAAATTATTAAGTTAAGATCTGACAATGAAGGAGAATATGTTAACAACAAGTTCACTACTTTTTGCACTGAACAAGGAATCCAACAACAACACACTGTTCCATATACACCACAACAAAATGGTGTAGCTGAACGGAAGAACCGCACTTTAAAAGAAATGGCTAATTGTATGATCCAATCTAAGGGACTGTCTTCAATATTGGGATGAGGCCATAAATTGTGCAAATTACATATTTAATCGCACACCCACTAAATTTTTATAGGGTATAACACCGGAAGAAGCATGGAATAAAATTAAACCAAATGTAAGTCACTTTCATGTGTTTGGTTGTGAAGCATGGGCTCACATTCCGGATGAAAAATGGAAAGCATTGCAGCCTAAAAGTGAAAAGTGCATATTTGTTGGATATTCTGAAGATGTAAAATGTTATAGACTTCTTCAGCCACATTCTCATGATATAATCATTAGAAGAGATGTTAAATTTGATGAAAATCTCTTAGCCTACAAGCCTAACTTGGCAGGTGTGCCATATTTGGCCTGCGAGCCTGATTCAACGATTGTGTTTTCTTCTTCTTTTTCTTCCAGGTTCCTTGATAGGTTTCCAACTCCAATTTCTGATGATGACAGTGAGAATGAAAATACACCTCTACCTGCTCATGTTCCTCTAATTGCACCAGCACCAATACTTTCTCGATGGGTCCGTTCAACATGTGAAGCAGCTGGTGATCTTACCGATGATCCTAGAGATTAACATCGAACTCGTTCTCAGTTTCAGCGAGCCTCTTCTCTTTTGGCTCAAGTTTCCAAGAATCATGATCTAGAAACTTTTGCAGAAGCTTCAGTAAATCCAGATTGGGATGCAGCTATGGATGAAGAACATCGTTCCTTAATGGTGAACGATACTTGGGATCGTGTTCCTCTTCCAAAAGGAAGAAAACTTGTCAAATGTAAATGGGTCTACAGAACTAAGTATGCATCAGATGGAAGTGTTGAAAGACTTAAGGCAAGGTTAGTTTCCAAAGGTTTTTCTCAAGTTAAGGGATTGACTACAATGAAAAATTTTCCCCTGTAGCAAAAATGAAATCCATCCGCCTTATTCTTTCCCTTGCAGCCTTACATAACTGGGAAGTCCATCAAATGGATGTCAATTCTGCCTTCTTACATGGTGATTTACATGAGGAAATTTACATGGAACAACCTCCTGGATATGTTCAGAATAAGTCTAGCCTTGTTTGTCTCCTTAAGAAATCCTTATATGGCCTTAAGCAAGCTCCTAGAGCTTGGTATGCCAAAATGGATAGAATTCTCCTTGACACTGGTTTTTCTAGATGCCATTCTGACCCCAATGTCTATATCAAGAAAGTAGGAAGCCATCTCATCATACTTGTTCTTTATGTTGATGATCTTATCCTTACTGGTAGTGACCCTAAACTTATAACCCATGTGAAATCCAGTCTTGAGCAAAATTTTGAAATGTCAGACTTAGGACATTTGCATTATTTTCTTGGTCTCCAAGTCTTGCAAACCAAAGAAGGAATCTTTCTTTCCCAGTCTAAGTATGTGTTATCTCTAGGGTTGTTCTTAGTTTTTATTGTGTAATTTTGAATTTCCTTTGATTTTGCCTTGGTTGGTTTTCAATTCTTTTTTGGATTTTTATGCTTGATTATTAACCTTTAGTCTCCTGAAGATATCTTAAATCATCAGAAATCTATTCAGTAAATAAAACTTTGTGTTTGTGTAAGGATTTATGCTTTGTATGGTAAAAATCATAAACTGATAGCAGAAGTCCCAAGCTGACAGCGCAACGAGAACTTGCAGCAAATTTGTATTTCTAATACATATATGATATGAGGGCCGAGAAATTATGGTTTGTGATATAAATATGGATAAATATAATCTTTTGATTATAATCTTGTATGTTATAGCATGAACTTTGGTTATGAATGTGGTTCCAATGATATATGTCACATAGCAATGTTTAATGTGGAGACATTCAAAGGGTACAAATGTGTCATGTCAACCATATGTCCGTTCCTGAAATTAATGGAGGATTTATTATGGCATAAGGTGGTATACACGTATCCCTTTCCATTCAGAATTTCATTTGGCGGTTGTAAAGACTAGGCATTCCTTGGCATGTGGATCTATGTTTTGTTCTGGGAATTTGTTGGCCCAGGATCAAACCTCCGGAAGTGCATAACATTATTTCCAGTTCTGTACACCGTAAATTGACTCTAGTTTGCAGAGAGATGTGTTCTATGGTCGAGTTGGTGCCAAATCTCATGAGAACAATGTGCAGAAAGTTTGATTCAAAACTACATGAGAAGCTTAGAGGAAACCAATACCTGGGAAATCGAAACAAATTCTTGTTGTTGCCATTACATGGGTCCATGCCTACATTAAATCAGCGCGATATATTTCAGCGACCACCTAATGGGATGAAGAAAATCATACTTGCTACCAATATTGCAGAGACAAGTATCACAATAGACGATGTGGTTTTCGTAGTTGATTGTGGGAAAGCAAAAGAAACAAGCTATGATGCTTTAAACAAGCTTGCTTGTCTCACCCCATCTTGGATCTCAAAGGCATCAGCTCATCAGAGGAGAGGACGAGCTGGACGTGTACAACCTGGAATTTGCTATCACCTATATCCAAAGATTATATATGATGCCATGCCTCTATATCAAATTGCCTGAAATTCTTCGGACACCATTGCAAGAACTTTGCCTACAAATCAAAAGTCTCCAGTTTGGAAGTATTTCTGCCTTTTTTATCTAAAGCCCTTCAGCCACCTGAAACTCGTGCTGTGCAAAATGCAATAGACCTGCTGAAGACCATAGGCGCTCTTGATGAGATGGAGGAATTAACCTCATTAGGACGCCATCTTTCTACATTGCCGTTGGATCCAAGAGTTGGGAAAATGCTTCTTATGGGAGCTATTTTTCAGT
>LPNX010350748.1:376033-489562 GCA_001517045.1 Pseudotsuga menziesii
CCGTTGAAAAGAAGGCCCACATATTTTATATATATATAAATTTTATGGGAACTCATTTTCTTCATTCAAAAATCTCGAGTTCTCATTTGATATTACGGTCCCAATTAGTTCACAGAGAGTGCTTGATCACGATTCGGGCAAGAACTAATGACCACGTGCCTTGCATGCTGCTTAACCGAAAAGATATTCCAATTAGGGTTCGACGCACCTTCATTTAATTTATTATTATTTTTAATTAATTAATTGTACCCTTACAAGGTATTCTTATATTATATTTTTATGCACATGGCTGCGCAGAAAGACATAGAAGACCCAATGGAAGAGGACATTGATGTCCCTGAGGAAATTCAAGCTCCAGAAAATTCCAATGTCGATGAAGAATTTGGCATGCATGATATTGTTGAATAGTTTCATGTTTTGAAGAAAATGTTAATTTTGACAATTTTTTGATCAGATATATCAGTAATGTTTTGACTTTCAGACTTTATTTTAGAAATAAAATTTCTAAATATAATGTTTTTAATATGTTTTTTACAAATAATTTGTATATTTTTTCTCGACTTTATGTGAGTCGTCACTTTTCGATAACTAATATGAAATATGATCATTTTTAGAGAAAAATTCTCTGAAAATTCATTGAAAATGGTTTTAAATGTCTTTATTTTCTGGAATTATTTACAATTTTGTCAATAAAAATGCCTTATTTTGTACATAAAAATGTCTTATTTTATAGAAAAAATCGTAAAATGTATATGTTTTTCATTATAAGTTGCTTAAAAATGTATGTTATTTTGTTAAATTTCAAAAAACACACTTGAAAATAAAAATTAAAAATATTTTACAACAAAGATAATTCAAAGGCCCCCAAAAATGTCTGAAAATGAAAATGTGTGATACTGGCATCAACAGTTTTTGAAACGGGGGTAAAAATAGCTACTAAAATTAGGAGAGAGAAAAACGAGAACTGTGTCGAGTTCTCGTTTCATAGTATAAGTGGTTTATGGAGACAAGCCCGCAATGGGATACTTGTATGAGGCCATGGATAGGGCCAAAGAGGCCATTCATGCCTACTATGAGGACAATGGGGATGAGGGGAAAACAAAACAACAATTGATATGGGAGGTGATTGATCAACGATGGAATAAAGCACTTCATTTCTCCATTCATGCTGTAGGTCTATTACTCAATCGCACATTCTCTTACTCCTGTGGCTTCAACTTTGATGCAGAGGTAATGGATGGGTTCTTGGAGTGTATCCAGAGGATGGTGCCAAGTGCAGCTGACCATTTAGATATTTCCAAAGAGTTGGAATTCTATAGTAAGGCCATGGGAACATTTGGCTTTGATATGGCTATTAATGACAGGAAGAACATAATGCCAAGTAATTTTTACCTTGTTTCAAAATTTAATTTCATTACTTTCTTTGTTTTAAATTTTAAATTTTCAATGCCTTCTCTTATATTTCTCCAATTCATTGTAGATACTTGGTGGGAAACCTATGGCAAACGAGTACTCCATCTCCAAAATCTTGTTGTTTGGATCATTAGCAAAAAATGTAGTTCTTTTGGTTGTGAGTGCAACTGGAGTGTATTTGAAAAAACACACACCAAGAATCGCAACAAGTTTGAGAATTTGAAATTAAATTCTAAATTCATTATAACTTGTAATTTATGTCCCATGGATAATTAAAGCATTCTAAATTCTAATTGGATAAATTTATGGTCATCATACAGGTTGGATATCCAATCCCTGAATGATCTAGTGTACTTCTCCTACATTATCAGGTTGTGGGTGAAGCAGATTGAGAAAAACCCTGAGGTGGAGGCCATTTCATTGGATGACATTGACACCACTGTTGCTTGGGGAGTGGAGATTGAGGAACCTATTATGGAGGAAGCCCCTGATTGGTTAGATGATGATACACATGACATGGAGAGTGAGACATGGGACGATGAATGGTTAGACTCATTTGAGATTGTGCCACCACTAGAGCCACCAGTTTCACAACCACTAGTTGCATAGCCATCGATTGCACAACCACCAGTTTTTGTTTTACAACCACAGTCTCAATCGGAGGGAGCCAGATATATGGAAAGTGGTAGCAGTATAATTGGTATAGGAATTGATGATGGTCCAGTACTTCATCATTCTTCTAGTTCTTCTAGAGTACATCAGTTCCTAAGCACTTCTAGAGGATGACATAGTCCACAACAACCCCCATGAGCGCCTGGGATTTCTTGCTATAGAGGTAGAGATATTACTAGAGCGATTACCTTTTCCTGTGAAAGGGTAGAAGGAACCCATAGTTTACTTTATTTAGTTGATTTCATTGCACATGATATACATAATACATTGATTGTATTTTTTTGGTGATTCATGAGTCGGGGACTCAAGATCCAAGACATGATTCATTTTTTATGTGTGATTTATCACTAGACATATTATACATCTTATATATCGGTTTTATTTCCATATTTATGTAGAAATGTGTTTATTTGATGTTCTTGTTTCTTTAGATGTTTAGAAAATTGAAAAAATGAAGATTTTTGTATTTTTTTTTAAGTTGTCGAGATAGTGCCGATGTTTGCCGACATTTTTGCCGATAAATACAATAATTGTTTTTTGGACCCTCGACGATATATTTTCCAACATGATATTTGTAACATTGATTTAGCTATCATCTTGGATAGTTGAACCGGAATACTGAGTTTCGAGAGAAAACTCGGAACATCAATATGCAGACCATAAGGGTTTCTTTCATCCTTATCCTCTGTTTTTAGACCCAGGACTTTCATAACCTCCTGTTAAACCAAAGGGATTTTGATCATCTCTATAAGAGAAACCAAAGTATGACAATTTTCAAATTTATCATGCACACTAGTCTCAACACCTACCTTACTTTTTTTATTCACTATTGGAGAAGAATTCCTTGTGTCAATACTTTGATCTTTTCTCCACACCACAACTTTGGGTGGATCTGGGTTTTGTAAAGGCACTTTTTTGGAAAAATTTTCTCAGTATTAGGAATTTTTTTATTCTTCTGAGGGTTGATTACTTCCCTTTGAGGCTTACCAGGAAGGACTTGATTAGGAGTTATTTTTCTAGTCATTTGACTACTCGCAGGTTTGGGATGAGTTGGTTGGTTTTTTACTGATTTATTACTTGGAACCTTATTAGGACTTGAATTCGAGAGAGCCATTTGATCAAACATATTGTTCATCATGTTTTGAAAATGCTCATCTCGTTGTCTGTTCTCTTCTTCTTACTATTGAACTATGACCACTATGTTATTTACCAACTGGTATATAGAGTACATCATTTTCACAGTTGATTCATACATGCCATCATCTTGACAATGAGAGCCCGTAGTGTTAAGTAAGAGGATATAGGGTCTCTCCTCAATGGATTCGCTTTGTGGAGTTGTCAAGTGAGACACTAACTGAACTCACCGAAAGATATGTCATTGGGGAAGTATAATGCGAGAGAGAAACAAGTGAATGCCAAATTAGGAAAAAGGACAATTTATTCACTTAACTTAATTCTGACTCCGATATGATTTGGAATACAAGAGTAAAGTACTACTCAAATACACCAGAGGTAAGCCTCTACCTCCCCAACAACGGTGCCAAAAAATGTTATCACACAAATTGTAGCGACCTACTTGAGATATCCTATCTGGGACGATAGAGGTAAGGTAGCTGACCGGTGACACCGGTAGGGCCCCATACACTAAGGGTAAATAGTAGTTGTCACAATGGACATGCTCTTGTCGCTTTAGATCAAACCAAAGAATGATCAAGGGGGAGACCCTACAAGCTTAAGAGGGCTTGCGCACTTACTCAAGAAACTCCTAGGGTTTGGAAATGAATAAAAGAGGAGAGATAATGAGCGGATAAGACTAGATCTATGGAATAAATGTGGTATAGAAGTTAGGGTCAAGTTGAGGAGGCTTAGTAAACATAGGAAATAAACCAACTTTATTGATATTGTACCACAAATAGTTTAAGGAAGTAGATCTAGTGAGATCTAGCCAAATGAATAAAAAAAACTAAAGGTACCCACCTAGGGTTTTTGCATAAGTGGACAAAGTGGACCAAAAAGAGTATATCAAGGCATGAGATGACTAGATTGGTGTACTTGAGGATTGGATCTATGTTTTTGAGGTGGGTTCAAGCATACCCATCTGACAGATCTGGAGAAATGACCACCCACCTAAGAAGCCCCCCCCCACCTAGAGTGACTAGTGCTAGATCCCAAGGAAAATGGATCCTGATTTTTATGAAACTTGAGATCTAGGGTTTATTCATTAATCTCCAGGTGGGTTTTGATGACCATCATAAAAAACTCACCGGATCTATCATATCTACAAAACTAGGGTTTTAAAAGAGGGTTTGAATGGACCAATGGATAAGAAGACTGAAGAACAATACTAACCTTGCAGATCGTACCTGAAAATACTTGTGTCCTCCTAGAATGTCGATGATCCTTCCACTTGGTTACAATTTCGAGAAATATTCGGTATGATACAGAAGAAAAATGCCCAATGAAGGAAGTGCTCCCCCTCTTCTCCACTTGCAAAATCAAACTACAAATGAGATTTGTTTACAGATGAAAAAGATAAGTTGAGTACTTCATAAACAAAGAAATATCCAATACATAAAGTTACAATTGAAAACTCCCTGAAGATGAATGATTTTCCTGGAAGACGATGTAAGACACCTTAGCAATCTGCTCCAACCAAATCGCTACCCTGCAAAAGATCAGTACGGTCTTCCACAAAAATAGTTGTTTGCATCCATGATCTACTGAAATGTCCAAGCAAGAGGCATAACAATCACATCCAAGTACATTCACAAATCTTCCAAGAGTTTCTGCAAAAGTTTTCTTGTATTCAATTTTCTTAGAGCCAAAAGTCCCTTTACAAATGAGAGGGCATCTCAATATATAGATCTCTCAAGTACATAAAACCTAGATCCAAAAATATCAAGGGTCAATAGAATAAGATAAAATCATCATAATCTATGGCTAATATTAGCCTGATACATCTCACATGGATCAACTCACAAATAGAAAGGGGCACATCACTAGAAATGCCCGATGAATGGCGCACCACTTTAAATATGACTAATAACCACAAATTAGCACATGGTTGGGCTAGGAGGCTATGTTATCCTTCGCCAGCATGGCCCCATGGCACAATAACAAGGTGTGGTGGCAAATAATATAAAGGAGTGATAAAAATCACTAGGGTATTTCCCTATAAATACATCAAAACACCCTCAAACTACATAAATCAAGGATGTGTGGACCCCGAGTGAAGTGAAGTTGATATCGGATGATGCATGTGACCCAAACACTATGCCTCATACCAATTCCATGCCATTACTTTACCTCAATTGTCCAAATCGATTTATTCATTAGCCATTTTTAATTATTAAAATGTTTCCTTGGGAACACAAAACAACCAATATCTCACTCGGGAAGCATCTTCGCAAAAAAAGTAACTGCACAGATGTGCTTGGAGCCCCAAATATATGGTACATTTTTAATTATTAAAGCATTTCCTTGGGAACATAAAACAACGAATATCTCACCCAGGAAGCATCTACGCAAACAAATAACTACATACATGCTTGGCACCCCAGCTATATGGTACAAATGATCGGCTGCACCCAAAGAATCCACTCCCATGTTGCAAGAGATCTCCTCAACATATGCAATGTGTTTCATTTTCATTTTCCCAAGGGCAGATCTGCTACAAAATCCCAAGCCTGATCCATATATGTCATGTACCTGCACGAAACTGAAAACCAGTTGCACCAATGGACTCAAAATGTCCAAATTAACTAGGAATGAGTGGCCATACACAATATGTGCATCACAAAAGTACATCAGAGGCCCCATTCATGTTAGAACCATAATAATCGTAAAGCATGTAAATGTTGATAATCATAAAAATAATACAATCTATCATAGAAAATCACCATATGAAGCATGAATATGTGTAATGGACACCTGTAGACTACAAATAATCATCATCCATAACCATCGTTCTATAAATCATCCTAGACCCTGCTCTTGGCTTGGTCAACACTGGGTTGACTAGGTCAAGACTGGTCAAATGATGGCCCATGTGCTAAACTATGATGTTGCAAAGTACAAATGGACATGCATGCTCAATTATCTATGCTAGCAGTGACACTCAATTATGATCAGATTTTGTTGGAAATTATAAGAAAAATACAAATATAATAATCCAAATCAAAATGATTAGTTGCTTCAAAACAAGAACCTCCAGTGTATACTAATTTATAGATTTAGCCCTTTTGCTAGTCAAGGGTGAAGGGATCATAAACAACAAGAAAGGACAAGGGATGACTTGATGAATCAACACTGTAAGCACCTTGGTTGAAGTACAAGGGGATCCACACAACACATAAATTGGACTAGGTGAACAATAGGGCATGGCTGTGTCTCACAAATGGGTGGAATGATGAAAAGGCGCCACTAGACTCTAGACAAGCAACCTTTTTTAGTACTTTATTTTCTCATCATTTATTACACTAGTTGACCTCTAAAGGGAGGTTCTCTGGTAAGCCTTTTAGGCTTCCAGATAATGAAAAATACATGACCTTCTTAGGCCAGTCTCTCCCTGTTTCCCTGTAGGGGTAAATGAGTCATACATTATACAAAGAATGAGTGCTCATACTCTAGGATTCAACTTTATTTTTCATTGATAAATTGATAGCCTCCAAGAATAGGTTCGTTGGAAAGCCTTCTGGGATTCCAGAAAATGACTAAGGATTAGCCTTAAAGGGCTTGCCTCGCCCTGATACCCTGTGGGGATAAGTGAGTCTTACACCATACAATGGATGAGTGCTCATCTCTTGGAAACTGGCTAGTTTTATTTTTTATTTTGAATATTTTCTAAAGACACATTTATTTTGCTGCCAGGGCATCGATTTAGAATAACTTTAAGTTCTGATGCCTTAGTTTCTAAAAACACTTCTTTGGTAGCAATACTTGTGTTCAATACCTAGAGGTAGACATTCCATGTGATAAACATCACATAAACCAACACCGAGACACAATTTATACATGGATACCTATTCCAACATAGAGGTGGAGGTGGGGGAAATCCCAGAGGTCACTAGTTAAGTTACAAGTCAAGGCTAATCAATCAACAAGAGAAAGCAACAGATGGATGGATATAGTGAAGATGGTTCCAAGACTATAAATCTATGTCCCTAAAGGGAAATGACCAAATCCATACTAGGAGTAGGGCAAGGCCAGTGAGTATAAAAAATAATTTCTCGGTCACAACAACTAAATAATTTATACCTCTTAATGATTTGTATACCTTAGATATGAAATCTCTAGTCTTCGTTCCACTGTACTTCATGCGATCTATAGTACCTACAAGAAAGAATTAGGAAAATAAGACAACAAGATGAGAGTAAACAGATAGATTAACAATCCATATTAGTGATCAAGGAATCTAATTATAATTGATTGGTATTAACACAAATCAAATATGGGAAAGGAGAACACTTTTGTATTAATCAAATAAGAAGGTAAAGCTACAACCAAAACCTTAATGTTAACATATTTATCTTCTATAATGGTCTTTGACACATTCACAAAACTCTCTTTGCACACAAACTCACTCAACTTTGCCTCAATACCAGATTTCAATCCAACAACATAAGGATGCTCTTCTTGGTCTCTCCTCACATAGTCCATGAAGGATTCTTTTATAGGCCAAGGGAGGGTCATATGAGATGAGATTATTTAGGAAAGGGATAGGGATGATCCCTATGGGTGAGGAGGTCAAATTCCACCTATCCCTAGCTGATAGGAACCACCTCCACGAGCGATTTCATATGGAAGCTTCTCGAAACTTCCTTTTTTTCCCATTTTAACTTTGTCGACGCTTTCTACATAGAGGGTAAAGGCCCTGACGCTTCTTGTGAACAGGGTAAAGGTGTTGGTGACGCCTGTTTTCAAGAGACAGTAGGCATCAACGCTTTGTCATAAGGTAGAAAAAGCGCCAGCCTACTCAAGAGTGGGAAAAACATCTAGAAGAATCCCTGGCCAAGTTCTTTGAAGGGTGATCAGGCATCAGTGGATATTTTAGGTGCAACCGAATTCCCCCCAAAGTATGAAGCTAAAAATATGTGATAGGTAAAATACTTTGTTAGATATCAATATGGTATTAGAGGCAAAGAGAGATGATATCACAACTGACATAAGACCAGTAACTCAGTTTTTCACTCAATCATGGCTGCAGACCAATACACTGTAGATCCATGAAGATGACTATGTCATGGATACCAAAAATACACTGTAGATCCATGATCAATGATTTAGAAAGCGGAACATGGCTATAAAATATACAAAGTAGATCCATGTTATCCAAACTCAATACTGGACACAGCCAACAATCATACACTGTGGATCCATGTCATGACTTCAAATAATCTTCCATCGCAACCTGATGATAGGAAATTAAGAAGATGACTACCTAATCACTCAGGGTCTTCATTTCAATCTCTAAACGATATGATTCTATCCATGTGAATATATGTCTTGACGTCAAACATGGTAGAAACCACTTGATTACTAGTCATTGATGTAAACTATTAACAAGTGCGAGGAAAATCACCATTGATGTCAATGATACCCAAGGTATCCCAGTACATTCTCCCAAGTGTGAAGAAGGGTTTTGAAGTTGAACATTGATAGAATATTTCAATCAAATGTCATTGATGAAAACCTATTGTCGAAAGTGAAGAAACCTGCCATTGAGGCATGCAGGCTTCAAGGTACTTGACTTGGTTTCTAAACCTAATTCCTGGATAATGTGTTGAAGTCGATAGGAATATATTCGCTGAAGGAGGGCCATGATGTTTCCCCCATAATTGATGCGAAACATGGAACACAAGTTGATTTTGAAGTGATGAACCAACCATGAAATTGACTCAGACACGACCAAGTTTATAGGAAGGTAAAGTTACTGCCAAGTTGGATTGCAAAAGAGACATCCTTTGAACAAATTTTGGCACGACAAATTACTTGGAAGCATTGACTTGACGAGACAGAAACTATATGTAATGGAAGGATATGGTGATTCATTCTTTGAATTGACTCAAAGGAGTCAGGTGACTCACAAAAGTGGATCGACTCGGAGACAAGCTGAATACCCAACTGTTCATAAATGAAAATGCAGATAGGTGCCATGTTCAAAGGTAGACTATGAGCTGCCATTGATACAAATGAAAAGATATTTCCCATTCCCTTAATTCCCCCATCATGAAGGATGAGTTCCTCTTTTTCATTTTTATGAGTTCAAAGAGGCTAACAAACACTCATTGTAGCTCATCGGAACATGAGTCCATTCTCATATGTTTTATGAACCAAAGAAAGGAGATGATCATTAACAAAAACTAGTCTCTTAGTGTTTAATTTAACGAGTCCATTGAAAGCTAACTCGGTATCGTTCACGTTTAGAGAGTATGAACGAATATAGAAGAAGACTCCAAAAGGTCATTTTTGGTATGATTTAGTCCCTAGGGTCCAAAAAAATATAAAATAATGCCCAAGAGAACTCTTCTAGTTGAAATCAACTAGAGTACTAATTTTTCATAATTAGCCAATCCGAACCTAAAAAGAGATAAACTACCGTTGGAAATACGACTCTTCAAGTAATTTTACGAGCATGAAGAAGAAAAGTTTACTCGACAATATTTTTCGTATTTTAAGGAGCCTAAAAAGAGCTTAAATGTGACTCCGTAAGAGGTCCTCTTTTTCATAAACCACTTTTAGCGAGTTTGAAAAAGCAGAAAAAGTATACTCGATACCCTTTTACTAGGTTTTTAATGAGTATGTCAAAGGTATAAACGATGCTTGGTACTTTTTCATCTTATCCCAAAGCGTTTAAAAGACAAAAGAAACTTGCAACATAGCCACAACACTTTGTAAATATGACCTGGAATCTTTAAATATCAAGTCAGGACCAATTTCATATAAAAACTATAGAAAGTAAATGGTAAAAACCTTAAAATTAAAGTATTTTGATTTTAATATTAAAAATAAATCCAAAATTACTATAAAAAGGGGATAAATAGTGATTTTTTTACGATTGTGATTTTTTTACCATAGTGAAAGTGAAATTGGTGAAAATGAGCCGATTTTCAACTGTAGATTCCAGGAGCTGTGAGCCATCTCTGCTCAAACCAT
This sequence comes from Pseudotsuga menziesii, assembly GCA_001517045.1. NCBI lineage: Eukaryota > Viridiplantae > Streptophyta > Pinopsida > Pinales > Pinaceae > Pseudotsuga > Pseudotsuga menziesii. The sequence goes on from LPNX010350748.1 coordinate 386,273, forward strand.
TTGAACCAGGTAATAGCTAACTCTTATCCCTTTATTTTTGTTGGTGCACTTCTTGTTTTAAAGGTAAATTTTTGAGTTTTTGGGTGAATCCCCAAAGGGGAAGAGCGCATACATGCTGATGCCTATTTCCCTTTCGAGAGATGCGTCGACACATCCCTTGAAAGAGGAAAGGGTGTTGAACGTGCTCTGTGAATTACGGGAAAGTCGATGCCACTCTGTTTTATTGCAGATAGTGTGCCAGCGGTTGTGGCTCCCAAAAAATCAACACACAATCAATTTTAGGTTATCTTTCCTTCTTTAAATGGTTCATAATTGCTTTTAATAGAAGTTTGAATGTTTTTGTAGGACAAACTAGAGGCAAGATGTCATATGGAAAGAGATACAACACAAATGGGATGAATTCCAGGAAAGCAATGATTCAGTTACTTTGAGGGCCCTACATGAATGTGGGCTTCTCAAATTATTTCAGATATAAGGGATGAGAGCATACGTGAGGCTTCTAGAGCACATGATACGGATGTGGGATCCTGACCAGCCGCATTTTGCAGTGGGTACTCACACTCTGAAACTAGATGTAGAAGACACCTATTTCTTGACCGGTCTGTCCTGTAGGGGAATACCAATAACATTGATAGGACCACGAGGTGGTGAGGGATCTATGGATGAACTGATTGATGACCACTACTCAATAGGGACTCATTCAGTTGGTGGGAAAATTATGATCAAGCACATTATAGATAGGACATTGAGGACTGTGGCATTTACCATTGAGAAGATTCCAGGTACTAGGTCAGCTCAATTGACCACGTGGGTGCATATGGTGTATGCCTTGGAGTGAATGGCTCCCACTATATTTAACTGGATTGAGGGTCTGTTGGTTAGCTTGAAATATCAGCTGACCAAATGCAGGAGGGGAGAGCTAAAGCAATTCAGCTACGGGGCAATAGTGGTGTCCTTCTTCCTGGAAAGGGTCCCATTGATGAGACCCAAGGTTCCACTGAGCATACTAGATGTTGAGGATCCACAGATGAGTATGTGGGTGGATTCCTTGGCCCGCCATGGTGGTGGAGGAGGCCCCAGAGTTACCTACGGGCCAACCTTTTTTCGTTGGCTGAGGAGCCAACTTTTGATGATAGAGGACTATGCCAACGTGGAGACTGAATTCCATGAGGATTCTGACCTTCCACTCCCAGTGGGGTATGAGTGGGATGACCGAGGTAAGAAATAAACCATTATCAATGTTTTTATGTATTTTTAATTTTATATTTGATTTTTATGTTGTAATGCTGAGATGTGCAAAACATGTCTGGTGCAGATATTGGGCCTTCCCATCCAATTGGAGCCTCACCTATTGAGAGGCAAGGAGAAGTCCGAGAGATGGTGATCCGCTGCACTGAGGCAGATTAGGAGCTCGATGAGATGGAGGATAAACTACAACGTTTGACTGTGGGGATTCCAAATATTTCCATCGATGATCTACCTATGTGCTACCACCACCAGACTGCAAGGGTTTCAGGCCACTTCGGGAGGCTACTGCATAGAGTGGCTCAGGTCATGATTTCCTACCATGAGCACAATCACGAGGATTATCCCATAGTTGCTCCCATATTTTTTGTACTGTACTTATACTAAAAGTTCGAAGCTTCAGTTTTTGCCCCATATATATGTATTTTGAAACTATGGTAGTTTTCAAACTTCGGGTGATCTGAAAGCCTGATGCTTAATTTCTTTTTGTATCTCAGATTTACCTTATATATATATATATATAAAATTCTATTTACAGATGTGCGTTCAAATGTGATGTGTGAATGTATGCCTACTATGAATCCAATGCATTATTTTTATGTTAAAATGAACTTAACTATGAGCAATATACCAGTCTAATACAAAGTTTTTCAAGGAATCTTCCACAACATTTAAATGTCTCAGAAATGTTGATAAGAGACTTGCTCAAAAGACCTTTCTAAAAGCCTAATTCTTCAGGATGTACAAAGGAGTAGGGGGTTCCAGATTGTGTAGACTCGGTTTAATTGGTGAGCAACCAACTTTGAGTCTAAGTAAATCCTAATTTCTCTTACATTATTAGCGAGGGATTCTATCAACAGTCCAATCACCGCATGATACTCTACGATATTGTTGGTGGAGGGACCCAGACAACTACCCCCTAAACTCACCATATCACATGTAGGAGAGTACAACACCCAAGCTGTTGATGCAAGATTCAAGGTGTAATAATTAACACCATCCATGAAATTGATAAAGGTGGTCATATCCATTAAACATAGGAATTACATAAGTAGGGTTGTGAAAAACACATCTTATATCCACACAAAAACCACACTTTTCAAAGAAACGCACGACACTCTATAAACAATATTTACAATACAACTATGCTAGATGAGCTAGGAATAGTATTTTTTGAGGTAGAGCCCCTTGCGGGGCTCTCCCAAGGGTATGTCATCATAATCCATTAACTCTAGTGCACCTTTATCTAAAACACGACTGATAATATAAGGCCCATGCCACATAGACTCTAATTTTCCAGCCCCCAACTTATCGTGTTTCTGGTCATAGGTCAAGACCATGTCTCCTTTGTTAAAAGAGAGGAGTTGAACAAATATGTCATATTGAGCTTTCATTCATCATTTGTGTGCCTCATTTTCCAAGGAAACATCACAACATGTTTTGTCAAGCTTGTTTAAGTAAAGGAAACGTTCTTCTTCTAGGGTGGTCTTGGGAAAAATATCTATGTCGAGTTTCAAAGAAGGAATCTCACACTCTATTGTAAGAGTGGCCTCTAGTCCATACACCAATTGGAATGGTGTGAAACCAATGGATGTTTTTACGGTAGTCCTATAGGCCCATAGTGTGGGAAAAAAGTCACAAATTCCAATTATACTTAGCCTGCCCTACCATCTGTTGAAGCATAGTTTTTAAGACCTTGTTGATTTCTTCAACCTAGACATTGGCCTGTGGATAAAAGGTTTAGAGTTATCATGAAGAAACCCTAATTTTTCACTTAATTATTCCATCATCTTGTTTTGGAAATGTGACCCATGATTAGTCACAATGGCCCTAGGAATCTTGAATCTAGCAATAATATGGTTAAACAGAAAAAGAGCAGTTGTATTTCCATCTTCTTAGTATGTAGGAATATCCTTAGCCCATTTAGTGAAGTAATACATGGCCACAATAATGTAGCCATGCCCCCCTGTTGAGGTAGGTCTACAGTTCACGAAGTCTATGCCCCATTTTGCAAAAGGGACAACTTCTACGAGAGGATGTAGTGGAGTTGGATGTGTGCGCTTTTTGGATGTGAATAATTGACAAGGAAGGAATTTGTTGGCAGTTTCAATACAATTCTTGAAGATCGAAGGCCAAAAATACCTAGCACGCAAAATCTTCTAGGCAGTAGCCAACCCAGAGAGGTGGCCACCACAGGCTCTAGAGTGGAAATCATTTAAAATGATCTCAGCTTCATCATGAGTGAGACATCATCATAATATGGAGTCAACGCCATGACAGTATAAAGTATCATTGATAATGAGATAATACTTGGCTTAGTGGTGGATGCGACGACGCTCATTGCGAGTTGCATCAAACTTATATCATTGTTTCTAGAGATAGAGAATCAGATCTCCATACCAGGGGTCAGTTGTACTAACGAGGAATAAATATTCATTGGGAAACGAATCAGTAGGCTTTGTTCCCTTAGTGATACAGGGAAGGTCACACATAATCTCAACGAAGACAAGGGACTTCTTAGAACTAGTTTTGACAAATTCCAACTCAAACTCCTGGAGAAGGACAATCCAGCGTGAGTATTTTTCTCCAAGTACTTGACGAGTCAAGATATAATACATGGGGTTAGAAATTGCATAAATAATGGTTGTACGAAGAAAAATGTAAAGGCAGAACTTCTGTATCGCGATGAACGTGGACATAGAAAGTTTCTCCACATGTGAATAGCGGGTTTCAGAGTCTAAAAGAATCTTACTCATGTAATATATCACGTGTTCTTGATCGTGTTCCTTAGTCTGGATTCAGACCATACAAATGGTTGAAAGGGACGCAGCCACATACATGGAATAATCCTTTGTATAATATGGTGGTTGCAGCACAGGTGCATGCATAAGAGCGTGTTTGAGGTTATTGAACATGTGCTATGCTAAGTCATCCCATACAAAGGGGTAATCCTTTTTCAATAATCACATAAAACCATGTTTCTTTTCAACATAATTGCAGACGAAATGACACAAAATTTTTACCTTCCCTTCCAAACTTTGGAGTTCGGTAACATTGGTGGGGGAGAGTAGAGCCAGGATAGATTAAATCTTTAGAGGGTCTATGCGGATGCCATCCTTGGACATAATAAAACCAATAAATCAGTCAGTCTCAAAAAAGAAAACACATTTATGTGTGTTTAATCGAATGTTAAAATGACACCATCTGAGAAAAGTGGCTCTTACATGATCAACATGGTGATCCTGCTGCTTCGAATGAGCAGGAAGGTCGTCAAGATAAGGTTCCACAATGTGTTTAGTGTCGTTGAAAGCATATGACATGGCACGTTGAAATGTAGCGCCAACATTTTTCAAGCCAAAAAGGGATTTTTCTATAGGCAAAGGTCCTCAATGGGATAATGAAAGTTGTCTTGTGTTGATCTGATGGGAGTATCTCGATCTGATTATAGCTAGAGAATCCATCCATGATTGAAAATATGACACTCCCAACATAGTTGTCGATAATTTGATCAATGTATGGGGTGGGGAAGTTGTCCTTATGAAAAGCCCGATTCAAATCCCAAAAATCAATGCAAACCTAATAGTACCCTGCTTTTTATTGACAGGGACTATGTTAGAGACCCATTCAATTAAGGGCATGGGGTAAATGAAACCAGCCTTGAGAAGTTTTTCAACTTATTCCTTGATGGTTTTTTCTTTCCTTGGATGTACCTGATGTAACTTTTGTCAAGCTAGCTTGGTACTAGGTGTTAGTGCCAGAAATTGTTCTCAGACTACTAAGGAACAATCCAACACAATCTCACAAAATAAAACTAAGTAAAATAGGTTTTTAGGGTTTTGGTTTTGCAATTTGTTAACAAGAGGGTAAAAACTCATAAGGCTAAGACAAACACTAAATTATGCAACAATGAAAGGCCGAGATGTATAATATATGAAACATAAACTAGAACAACATAAGCACAGTACTGAGTTTCATCCACAGTTCACAGGCACTCCATGAGAAATAACCTTAGACAAGAAATGAATTTGTTAACTGAGTGATCACACCAATCAGAAATGAAACCAGAAGATAGGATAAAATGGGCTTATAGTTTGCATATATATCATAATCAGTAATCCAAAATACATAAGAGTTTCTGAACTTAGCTCTATATACAATAGCTTGAAAGCCTCCCCTTGTACAAAAATTCGAACCTCCTTTCATTCTAAAGTCCTACTTTTATCTTGGTTACATCCAAAAAAAGTTAACTAACTGAATCACTACCTTCTAGGTTAGACTATCGGATAAACCAAAACAACATAAGCACAGTACTGAGTTTCATCCATAGTTCACAGGCACTCCATGAGAAATAACCTTAAACAAGAAATGAATTTGTTAACTGAGTGATCACACCAATCAGAAATGAAACCAGAAGATAGGATAAAATGGGCTTATAGTTTGCATATATATCATAATCAGTAATCCAAAATACATAAGAGTTTCTGAACTTAGCTCTATATACAATAGCTTGAAAGCCTCCCCTTGTACAAAAATTCGAACCTCCTTTCATTCTAAAGTCCTACTTTTATCTTGGTTACATCCAAAAAAAGTTAACTAACTGAATCACTACCTTCTAGGTCAGACTATCGGATCACTTAACCAAGTAAAAGTTTTTCAAAAGAAACTAATTTATTTACAAAAATTAACTAATAACACCTGTCACTAAAAGCCTTTTACAAATCTTTAGCAGCTTCTGCCAAAAGGGCTATCCCCTGCAAAGCTTGATTCTTCCTTCTGGTTCTCTGCTACTCAACTTCTAGGTCTTCAACTCTTTTTGATAATTCATGATTTTGTTGAGTTACTTCTTGGAAAGTTTGCTTCAGCTCTGCACATAAACTTTGTGTCTACCTTTTCCTCTTCAGTGCTTCTTTTGAAACTACAATTAATTCTTGGTAATAATTGTTAATATCCTCTAGATCTTCTCTTAATTCTCTGTTGGCCACTACTAATCCTTCATTTGTTTCATGTAGAAATTCTATCCGATACTTGTACTACTTGATACTTCTTCAAAGGTTTTCATTCTCAGAATCTATACATTTTCCTTTTGAAGTTGAAGACAGTCCTTCTGGCATCCAAGGAATTTTCAATTTTTTTAAAAACTCCTACTCATCCTCTTGCTGTCGCTCTGTCATTGTTACAGGAACCCCTGGAGATTCATCACCTTCAAAATTGCACTAAGTTGATGGATCTGCAATCTTTTCCACATCTACACCTAATGTTGTCATCACTCACTGTTGTTTCATAAAATCATTCTGCCGATAGCTAAGATTTGCTTTTCTTTGAACACCTTCTAACTGCTCTAAGATTTTAATCTCTCTTGAGGGTGAATTAACCTTAAAATAAACTTGTTTCTTACCTTTGACCTTTCTATCATTCAGGATTTCATCCTCTTCTAAATCTTCTTGGGAAGAAGAGTCTTCTACTATTGTGATTTTCTCCTGATCTAGGTTAGGATTTACAAGATTCTTCATGTCCAACCTCAATTTTTTCTTAGGTTTGGTTTTAGGTCTCTAGCCTACTCCTATTTCTCCCAACATGCTCAAGGTTTTACCTTGATGCTTAATAGCTGCAAGCTGAACCACCTTTCTTTTGACTCCTTGTAAAACAAGCTTTTCTTTGAACCCTTCTTGTGAAATCTGTGCATTGTCAACCCTTGTTTTATCAATCAGTGGGCTTTCCTTTCTTTCTTTATGTACTTCTGTATGGATTTGTTCTTATTCTAACAGGCCTTCATCTACTCCCTGGTTTTCATCTTCATTAAGCATATTTTCTGCATGATCTAAATTCTGTCTTTGAACTTTCAACAATTCATTTTCATCAATTTTCTTTTCATCTTCATCAGTTTTCTTTTGTTGTTCACTTTCAAGCTTTTCAACCCTCTATGTCAAAGACGTTTCGTGTACAGTCTCTTCTTCCACTTCGACTATGACTTCTTTCTTCAACTCTTTAACTAAGTTCTAGGATTTGTTCGCATGTCTTCTCTTTGACTGGTCCTCCTTCTCACTTTGAAACCCATACCAAAATAAAAAATAATCCCAAGTCTTTCCTTTTTTTTGGAGCATAGTACTAATGATTAATTTTATCAAACCATGATGAAAGATGGACTTCTTAGTATGATCCGGATGCTCCCTTACTCTTCCAGACATCTTCTACAAACTTTTAAAGAAATAGAAAGGGAGATTCATCTTTGGTTCATGACTTAAATGCCGTAGAAACCTAAAATGATATTTAAACACAGAGGCATATCTCCCTTCACAAGTTACATAACTTTGCAGGATCTTGATTGGCTCTCTCCATTCCGGTTTAAAATTATGTATATGTACTCCTTTACCCCAATCTACAAAAACATTTGGCAGCAGGTAATTCCCTGAATTAAAAGCAAAAGGCACCTTCTTGAACCAATATTCACCCTCATCAGCAATGCATGTAGCCTCTGCTATTAATTCTCTAGTCAACTCAATTTTTAGGGTATTAAATGTGACTGTGTCTTTCTCTAATCCCTGAGCAAATTTATATGAAACCTCTATATGAGGACCATCAATTTTCTCAAGATATTGCAACCAGCCTGCTTTTGAAAAAAACCTTGCACAGTCAGAGAAATTTTTATCTCAAGACATGTCTAAAGGCTCAGCCCTATTCGTCTTCCCACTTCTCTTCATTCTAGGTAATAGACCTGAGTTGTTTTTCCTTCAGAAAATGGTTCAAATTGCTTTGAAAATATGAAGTCTCAATAGTAAACTTGAAATTGAACAAATTGAAAACCCTGTATATCAACTTTTCCTCAAGACTGATAAAAATTTCGAGACAATTTTTACTGACAACAAAGATTAATAACTGAGCAAGAATATGGACTCCTAAACCTGATGTAATTCTTAATTAATAACCATCACTACTCTTATGTCACTACAAACCCAAATTCAGGGATAATGTTAGCAATTGGTTGCATACCTGTTGTGATAATAGTTTTGATTACTAAAAATTTGGTATCTTGTCTTCCCAGGTGTCCCCTGACCTTTGTTTCTCTGTCTTCAGCTGCCATGATTGCCCTAGTCGATTACCCTGCAAACCCTAAATCTCTAACCGTCTTCATCTTCCAACCACGAACTTCCGGGTCTTAATACAGTCTCTTTGATCTTTCATAAATTCAGTAAATTCGTAATTGACAACGAATTACCCCCATCGTGCACCATCATTGTTGTTTAAAGGATATGCATCTTCCACCTTCCGGACAGCTGCAACTCACTTGAATGATTCTTTCCTTAACTCAAAACACTTGTCAAGATTATTTGTAAGGCCTGAGCATGTATCAATCTCCTTTACAAGTGCGAAAAACTCCTGTCATGTGAAAATTTTGAAATTCACAAGCAAATATACAATTTTTCAAAAGTCACGATTTTCTTGTAGCTCCCTTGTTCATATTTTCTGTCTTTGCGCTACAAGAATATATGTTTAATGATTTTTTAACCAAAACTCAAAACAATGTGTTAAATTTTGGTAATTAACCTTTGATAAGACCTTATGATATTTCTTTAGAACCTTTCATAAATATATACATCCTGTAAGCCCATAAAAAATGTGAAATCTACTAAGTGAAGAAAAATTAAAAAGCAAACTTATAAAATCGATTATAAACATAAACCTACTATCAAAATACTTTAAAATAAACAAGCTCAAAATTTTAAAGCAATAAGAAAAATCATGTTTTAAGACAAGCATATGGTTCAAAAATAGAAAACAAAAACTACCTATAACATCTAACTCCTGCTGCGGGATGAAGTCCTCCTTGTGAGGCTTCAAGAACATGTAGATCAGTGCCTTCTGTGCTGTAATTGAAACTGTCTGCTATTCTACAAAATATCCATTGGGCTATGGAATCTTTATTCAAACGTTCACACACCAGTATATACAATGAAAATCAAATCTTTTTCTCTCAAAAATTGTAAAAATGCTTGAGGAATTGTCCATTGACTGGATTAGACAACTCCTCACCATCCAAGGTCTGTAATACAAAAGTAGTGTTCTCCAGAATATTTGATACTATGAAAGGACCAAACCATAAATGATCAAACTTACCATGTTTTCCCTTCTGTTCCTTTCTAGCATCCCATCTCAGTACCATATCTCCATTAAAAAAGGTGTTCTCTTTGATATTTCTATCAAACCTTTCTTTGATCTTCTTTCTGTATAGCTAAGCATTTCCTTCTACTACTTCACGTTCTTGCTGTAATTCAATTAGTGCATAAATTCTCCTTTGAATGTCACTGGGTTCTTCTTTACTGTCTTGAAGAAATTTCATCACTGGAATACCAAGTTGAACAAGAAACACCACATCAGTGCCATATACCAGCTGAAAAGGAGAAGTCCCAATTGCCTTTTTAATTGTTATCCTGTCAGCCCACAGTGCATATTTTAGCATTGATTCCCATGACCTTTTATTCTGACTCAATAACTTCTTGATGCTCTGAATAATTCTCTTATTGGTTTACTCAGCTAACCCATTTCCCTGAGGGTATTAAGGTGTTGAGTGTTTCTAAACAATCCCATTCTCTTCACAAAATGTCACCATAGATTTGGACTTAAAAGCTTTAGCATTATCAGTCAATAACTTCTTGGGACATCCAAATTTGCTAAGAATATTTTTCCTGAATAAAGCTAATTATTACTTTGTCTATTGTATTTCTTGTGGGAATAGCTTCTACCCATTTAGTGAAGAAATCTGTAGCTGTCAAAATCCATTTATGCTGCCCTGGAGAAGAAGGATTTATCTCCCCTATAAAGTCCAAGCCCCACTGCTGAAAATGAGCATTCACTGCAATAGAATTCAAAGGTAAAGACACTAACTTTTGCTTACCAACAAACTTTTGACATGGGATAAAAGCTCTTAGCTGCTGGTATACATCAGAGAATAAAGAAGGCCAATAGTATCCGGACCTCAAGACTTTATAAGAAGTTGCCTTCCAATACTAATGTTCCCCACAAGCACCCTCATGTGATTCCAAGATTACCTCCTCAATTTCTGGCTTGTCCAAACATCTAAGCAAAATGCCTCCTAGATCTTTCCAAAACAACTGTTGTTCTATCAAACAATATTTAGTAGCTCTCAACTTCAAAGACCTAGAATCCTTTTTATCTAGATGTTTAGGACATTGTAAATACAAAAGGAAGTTTACAATGTCTGCATACCATGTGGATTCTGCATATTGCTCCATAATCTTTTTCTTCTCTTGTTCATCTTGCAATTCGTCTTGTACAGGTTGTTATGCCATCAGAGGAAGACCTAAAGCTTTCCAATTTGAATCAACTAACAATTTAGCCAAACCATGTCCCTTCACTAGTTTAGTAGGCTTAATGTCTACATCATATTCCATTATCTTAGCAATCCATTTTCCTCTTTTTCCTTCACTATCAGGTTGAGTTAATATATCCTTAATGGTAGCATTAGGAACATAATCAATGATTTTAGAATGTAAAACATAAATTATGAAATTTTTTAATGCTTTTACCAGTGAGTAAGCTTGTTTCTCCAAAGTGTTGTACTTCAACTTTGAGTCTCTGAGGGTCTTGCTGAAAAATGCAATTGGATGCTCAAGTCCATCATTATTCTTCTGTAACAAAACAACTGCTAAAGTATCCTCTGATGCAAAAGAAAAAGTCAGAAATTCCTTTGAAAAATCAGGACTCACTAGCACTGGTGCTTTTGTAAGAGCCAGCTTAATCTTCTCAAATGAATTCCTAGCCTCTACAGTCCATTTCACTTCCTGATCTTTTTTCAACATGGCTATTATTTATTTAATGGTTTCAACAAAATTTGGTATGAACCAACGCACAAAATTTATTTTCCCAATAAAAGATTGCACATCCTTCTTACTTCTCAGTAAACTGATCTTTAAAATAGCTTTTACCCTTTTTGGATCCATCCTTATCCCATTAGCTGAAACCAAATGACCCAACAACTTACCCTCCTGTACAACAAAATGTGACTTTTTTGGATTGAGAGACAGTCCATATTTTCTGCATTTCAAGAAAGTGTGTTTTAGGTGCTTTAAGTGCTCTTCATCAGACTGTGAGAAGACTATTATGTCATCCAAATAAATCACCACAAAATTATCCTTCTCTCCAACAAAGGCTATTTCCATAGCCCTTTGAAAGGTAGCTCCAACATTCATTAGTCCAAATAGAATTTTGTCATACATGAAAGTACTCCAAGGGGTAGTGAAGGCTGTATTTTCTCTATCATCAGGTTGCATTGCAATTTGGTTATACCCTAAAAACCCATCCACCATTGAAATCCTTTATGCACCCATCACCTTCTGCAAGATTTGTTCAATTTTTGGTAATGGGTAATTATCCTTCAATGAGGATCTATTCAACTTACGAAAGTCTACACACAACCTTATTTCTCCATTCTTTTTTCTGACGTGAACTAAATTTTCTACCCATGAAGAATATCGAAGAGGAACAATGATTTTATCATCCAACAATTTGTTTACCTCCTTTTCTATGACGGGGAATAAGGTAGTATTAATTCTCCTCAGATTCTGTCTAAATGGTTTTACATTAGGCTTCAGAGGTACTTTATGCTGAATAATACTTGTATCATAAGTTTTTATATCTTTGTATGACCAAGCAAATATATCAACATATTCTTTTAATAGCTTGATGTACCTGTTTCTCTGCTCTGCTGTAAGTGCCTTTGAAATATTCACTATCCTGGGATGTTCCTTTGTGCCAATGTTACAATCCATTACATTCTCCTCTGAAGACTGCATAGCTGTTTTTAAGGGGGTATCATCCTTCGAAAAAATCCTCTCTAAGGGAACCAAACCCTTAGGAATACAATTTCTTTTAAGCTCAATGATTTTATGACCTGCAATTTCATTTTCTGCAAAATCCTCAGTATATTCAGTTTCATCATCCTGTTCTTAATCAATTAAGGAATTAGAGAACTCACCAGTCAGCTCTAAAAACCTTTTAATCTCTAGATAATCCTCAAAAACTCTCCATTTCTTTATATTATTAGGCACAGAAGGTCTGTACCTGACTTCAATAGGATATTTCAACTCAGTTGTTTTAGGAATCTTGAAATGTGTAGCTGCTAGGGAAAGAGAATTAGCAGTTTGGTTATGATCCTTAGGAATATAAGAAATATTGAATGCCACAAAGAAATTATCTATCATATCCCATACTTCATTACTGTACACTTTCAACAAATATTGTTTGACTTGATAGTTATTCCTTACTTGTTGAACAACCAACTCGGAGTCGCCATAAATAGAGATTTGTTGGATATCTATATCCTTTGCATCTCTCAAACCTAACAACAGAGCTTCATACTTTGATGTATTATTGGTGGTAACAAATTCTAACTTATACATCAAGCTTACCACTTCACCACCAGGAGATATCAGGACAACTCCTGCTCCAACACCTTCTTTAGATGGTGATCCATCAAAATACATCTGCCAAAGTTCATCCTTTTGTTCCCTAGTACATTTGACCGATTTTTCTTTTTAAACCTGTAACATACCAGCAGCATCATTATCATCACTAAAGTGCAACATACAGGTCTCCAAATCCTTTTCAACAACATATAATGGATGATTTGTAGGATTCCTGTCATCAGTCACAATATAAGAAAATTGTAAATCTCTATACAGCCTCCTATTCTCACCTCCAAAGACAGGAATTGTAGCATAAGATAAATCCATCTGCAAATTTCCTCCTACTTTCTTATCCCAAGATCTAGAAAGAAGCATTCCAAATTTAGGTGTGATATCTGCCACTACTACATCCATAATAACACTATTCATTGGTAGCTGAGCTAAGTTAACCACCATGTCCTTTATTACTCCTAAACACTTGATAGCTCTAGAATCAAAAGCATACAAGTCATGATAAGGTTTTGTTATGCTCAACCCCAAAGCTTCCATGACTGCTTTTGGCATTCGATTATGAGATGCTCTTGAATCCAAAAGAAAATTATGGATCATCTTCTCATGGATGGTTAATGTGATATAAAAAGGTGGGGATGCACTTGCATCACTTTTCGTTTTCTCTGCTAAAGCTGATCCAATAAAAATTTCGGGATTCTCTTCCTGTAAATTTACTGTGTCAGAGGGTACTTGACTGGCTTCTGAACCCATCATTTTCAAAACTGAATTCTTATAACAGGGATTTTTAATCAATTTAGTGAAAGGCATTGGGACTTTAATTTTGCACAATTCATTTTCAAAGTTAAAATTATGCATGTTCTTATTCACTTCTTCAAGTTCAATAACCTTCTCTGGATTATCCTGATTCTGTCTTTTTTCTAATGCTGGATTGGATTTGTTGCTAGGGTTTTAGCCCTAGCTTGTACGAATGAAATGTGAATTAAAAGATACTAAGGACAATGGATTCCTTAGTAGCAGTTCAATGAAATGTGAATTAAAAGCTATAACTGAAATAAAAAACTAAATCTAAACAAGTTCATTAATCAAAACAGTAAAAAGTAAATAGTAATTTTGTATTAATCTGACCTTCAATGTGAAGGTTGGTGAATCCCTTTGCGGTGATCCGAGTCGGTAGCTCCGAGCTTCAAGCTGCTTCTTCTCTTTCTCCAATGGTGGAAATGGGCCAAAAGGGGCTCTCACGGTGAAAGTAGCTCAATGGTGAGCTAGGGTTTCACGAGCAATTTTGGCAGAGGCAGGATACTGGTGATTGTGGATCTGAAATGAGGGGTCTCCATCACTTATTTATAGTTGGAAACCATGCAGTTTTAGGGTTAGGGTTTCAGCTGTTTAGGGTTTTTTCCTCATTTCCCTCATTATTTTATATTTTTTATTCCTTTTTGGAGATTTTTGCTTTTTTGGAGGAATTTTGGATATTTTTCAAGGAAAAGAGGGTTTTATGGCCTTTTGGAGGCTTTTTGCATGGTTTTATGGGTTTTTGATGGAAATATGGTAGGAAAATAGACAAATGAGCCATCTAATGGGGTAGATGAGGTAGTGAACCTTTTTTGGGTGTTAACAGGATTATTGTTTAGGAGGAAGAATTGCCTTCTTTTTAGGGTTTTGAACCACCTGTTTTGGTCCTAACATCAAATTTAGGGTTTTCTTAGGCTCATACTGATATATATTAGATGTTACTTCAAGGCTTAAATCATCTTCTGTCTGAAAAACATTTGCATCATAATATTCAGAATTAAAAAAATCTTCTTCACTCATAAAACCTTCAGTCAACTGTTCTCCAAAATAATTTATGTCTTTATCTGGATCTTCAAACTGCTCATCCTCTTCTATTTCTCCTTCATCAGTGACATTGTTTTGAAGTCGGGGTGGCACCTTTTGATCTTTAGCTTCTCTCATTTCTCTTTGTATATCATTATTCCTTCTATCTCTAGGGATAAAACGAGGTGTAAACTATCTTCTAAACTGATTTGGCCCTTATTTGGGTTTCTGTCCCCCTCTTAAGCAGGCCTATTGGGATTTTTCTCCAATTCCAATTTGTTTAATTTTTCTGTTAGGATTTTCACTAATTTTTCCATCTCATCAATTTTACCATCTGCAGGTTGTGATGTTGAAACTACTAGAGCTGCCTCCCTTTTACCTTTTTTGTCATAAGCTTGTTGAGCTGAGTTTACCTTCAATCTGTTAGAGGCAAGAATATTAGATTCTACCTCTAATGTTGCTTCTTGCATATTTAGTAAAGTAACAGGTCTTCTTTCTCTCAGGAGTAAGGAAAAATCATGGTCAAAAGCATTAGCATAGGTGAGTTTCACTGAAGTTTCAGAAGGCTTGATTTCTGCAGGGATTCTACCATACATTTTGTTAAACCTCTTAAAGAAGTCAGCTATAGTTTCATATTTCTTCCTTCTTAGGGATCCAAAATCTGTAATGTAATATGTATGATCCTTAGTATCACCCCACTGTCTCATGAAAACATTCTGAAGCTCCTTATTAAAGTAATGGAATTTGGTGGTAACTCTCTGAACCATTTTCTGACCTATCCATCCATACTCTGTATGAACATTATCATCCACACATCTTTTGACTCAATATTTTGATTATCTGCATAGCTCAGAAATGCTTCCCAGTGCTCCTCAGCTATTGTCTCACCTTGTCAATTAAACCTAGGGAAGTACTTTTGGTAATCTCCATCAGGAAGAGCATTTAAGAGATTAGGTAAAACTAAAGGTGCATACCTAGCTACCACCATCCTATCCATCATATCTAATGGCTGCTGTTGGGATGCCATTTTTAAAATGATTGGTTTAGATGAAGGAAAAGCTTGATGGAACTTGGCTGGAAAGGGCTCTTACTGACAATAAACTGAAACAAAGGGATTTTTCCAGGAGATAGGGATTTTTCTTTCTTGAAGGATTGAGGATTAGTAAAGATTTGAAAACTGCTAACAGGGATTGTAGGTTTCAACCATGCCGAATCTTGTTTTTCTTCCTTTGCCAATGAAAAGGGTGACAATAGGTCAATTTGATTAGGGTTATATAAGGCTGGAGATGACTGAGACTTCTTAATTTTCCTGACTATTTTCAGAATTTGCTCTAGGTCTGAGACACCCAGGTGTAATGGTGAACTAGGTCTACTTCTTGTCCCAACTCCCTTAGTAGCCACTATGAACTATTAGGTGAAATGTAGTATTAAGGATTTTTTGGTTCTGTCCACCTCTCAAAACGAGTTGAATGATGAATAACCTAGGGAAAGTATGCTTCAGCTTTGTCCCCGGCAACAACGCCAAAGATGTTAGTGCTATAAATTGTTCTCAGACTACTAAAGAACAAGCCAACACAATCTCACAAAATAAAACTAAGTAAAACAGGTTTTTAGGGTTTTGGTTTTGCAATTTTTTAACAAGAGGGTAAAAAATCATAAGGCTAAGACAAACACTAAATTATGCAACAATGAAAGACTGAGATGTATAATATATGAAACATAAACCAGAACAACATAAACACAATACTGAGTTTCATCCACAGTTCACAAGCACTCCATGAGAAATAACCTTAAATAAGAAATGAATTTATTAACTAAGTGATCACACCAATCAGAAATGAAATGAGCAAATAGGATAAAATGGGCTTATAGTTTGCATATATATCATAATCAGTAATCCAAAATACATAAGAGTTTCTGAACTTAGCTCTATATACAATAGCTTGAAAGCCTCCCCTTGTACAAAAATTCGAACCTCCTTTCATTCTAAAGTCCCACTTTTATCTTGGTTACATCTAAAAAAATAGTTATCTAACTGAATAACTACCTTCTAGGTCAGACTATCAAATCACTTAACAAAGGAAAAGTTTTTCAAAACAAACTAATTTCTTTACAAAAATTAACTAATAACACCTGTCACTAAAATCCTTTTACAAATCTTTAGCAGCTTCTGCCAAAAGGGCTATCCCCTCCAAAGCTTGAGTCTTCCTTTTGGTTCTCTGTTGCTTAGCTTCTAGGTATTTGACTCTTTTTGATAATTCCTGATTTTGTTGGGTTACTTCTTGGACAGTTTGCTTCAGCTCTGCACATAAACTTTGTGTTTGCCTTTTCCTCTTCAGTGCTTCTTTGGAAACTACAATTAATTCTTGGTAATGACTGTTAATATCCTCTAGATCTTCTCCTATTTTTCTATTGGCCACTACTAATCCTTCATTTTTTTCATGCAGAAATTCTATCTGATACTTGTACTACTTGATACTTCTTCGAAGGTTTTCATTCTCAGAATCTATACATTTTCCTTCTGAAGCTAAAGACAGTCCTTCTGGAATCCAAGGGATTTTCAATTTTTTTAAAATCTCCTCATCATCCTCTTGCTGTTTCTCTGTCATTGTTACAGGAACCCCTGTAGATTCATCACCTTAAAATTTTTACTGATTTGATGTCTATGCAATATTTTCCACATCTGCACCTAATGTTGTCATTACTGACTGATGTTTCATAAAATCATTCTGCTAATAGCTAAGATTTGCTTTTCTTTGAACACATTCTAACTGCTCTAATATTTTAATCTCTGTTGAGGATGAATTAACCTTAAAAGAATCCTGTTTCTTACCTTTGACCTTTCTATCATTCAGGCTTTCATCCTCTTCTAAATCTTCTTGGGAAGAAGAGTCTTCTACTATTGTGATTTTCTCCTGAGCTAGCTTAGGATTTACAAGCTTTTTCATGTTCAACCTCAATTTGTTCTTAGGTCTGGTTTTAGGTCTCCAGCCTACTCCTATTTCTCCCAACATGCTCAAGGTTTTACCTTGATGCTTAATAGCTGCAAGCTAAACCACCTTTCTTTTGACACCTTGTAAAACCATCTTTTCTTCGAACCCTTCTTGTGAACTCTGTGCATTGTCAACCCTTGTTTTATCAATCAGTGGGATTTCCTTTCTTTCTTTATGTACTTCTATATGGATATGTTCTTGTTCTAATAGGCCTTCATCTACTCCCTGGTTTGCATCTTCATTAAGGGTATTTTCTGCATGATCTAAATTCTGTCTTTGAACTTTCAACAATTCATTTTCATCAATTTTGTTTTCATATTCATCAGTTTTCTTTTGTTGTTCACTTTCAGGCTTTTCAACCCTCTGTGTCAAAGAATTTTCTTGTACAGTATCTTCTTCCACTTCGACTATGACTTATTTCTTCAACTTTTTAACTAAGTTCTGGGATTTGTTCACCTGTCTTCTCTTTGACTGGTCCTCCTTCTCACTTTGAAACCCAGACCAGAATAAAAAATAATCCCTAGTCTTTCCTTTCTTTTGGAGCATAGTACTGATGATTAATTTTATCAAACCATGATGAAATATGGACTTCTTAGTATGATCCTGATGCTCCCTTACTCTGCTAGGCATCTTCTACAAAATTTTAAAGAAATAGAAAGGGAGATTCATCTTTGGTTCATGACTTAAATGCTGTAGAAACCTAAAATGATATTTAAACACAGAGGCATATCTCCCTTCACAAGTTACATAACTTTGCAGGATCTTGATTGGCTCTCTCCATTCCGGTTTAAAATTATGTATATGTACTCCTTTACCCCAATCTACAAAAACATTTGGCAGTAGGTAAATCTCTAAATTAAAAGCAAAATAAACCTTCTTGAACCAATACTCACCCTCATTAGCAATTTCTATAGCCTCTGCTATTAATTCTCTAGTCAACTCAATTTTTAGGGTATTAAATGTGACTATGTCTTTCTCTAATCCCTGAGAAAATTTATATGAAACCTCTGTATGATGACCATCAATTTTCTCAAAATATTGCAACCAACCTACTTCTGAAAGCAACCTTCCACATTCAAGGAAATTTTTAGCCCAAGACATGTCCGAAGGTTCAACCCTATTCGTCTTCCCACTTCTCTTCATTCTAGGTTATCAACCTTAATTGTTTTTCCTTTAGAAAAAGGTTCAAACTGCTTTGAAAGTATGAAGTCTTGAGAGTAAATCATAAATTGAGCATATTGAAAACCCTGGATATCAACTTTTCCTCAAGACTGATATAAATTTTGGGACAATTTTTACTGACAACAAATATTAATAACTGAGCAAGAAATCGGGCTCCTAAACCTGATGTAATTCTTAATTAACAACCATCACTACTCTTCTACCATTACAAACCCAAATTCAGGGATGATGTCAGTAATAGGTTGCATACCTATCGTGATAATAGTTTTGATTGCTAAAAATTTGGTATCTTGTCTTCCCAGGTGTCCCCTGACCTTTGTTTCTCTATCTTCAGCTGCCACTAGTGCGCAATTCAATTACCCTACAAACCCTAAATATCTAACCGTATTCATCTTCCAACCACGAACTTCCAGGTCTCAATACGGCCTCTGTGATCTTTCATACATTCAATAAATTTGTAATTGACAATGAATTACCCCCATCGTGTACCATCATTGTTGTTTAAAGGATCTGTATCTTCCACCTTCCGGACAGCTGCAACTCACCTGAATGATTCTTGCCTTAACTCAAAACACTTGTCAAGATTATTTGTAAGGCCTGACCATGTATCAATCTCCTTTACAAGTGCGAAAAACTCCTGTCATGTGAAAATTTTGAAATTCACGAGCAAAGATACGATTTTTCAAAAGTCACAATTTTCTTGTACTGCCCTTATTGATATTTTTTGTCTTTGCGCTACAAGAATATCTGTTTAATGATTTTTTAACCAAAACTCAAAACAATGTCTTAAATTTTGGTGATTAACCTTTGATACTAGACCTTATGATATTTCTTTAGAACCTTTCAGAAATATATACATCCTATAAGCCCATAAAAACTATGAAATCTACTAAGTAAAGCAAAATTAAAAATAAAACTTATAAAATCAATTATAAACATAAACCTACTATCAAAATACTTTAAAATAAACAAGCTCAAAATTTTAAAGCAATAATAAAAATCCTGTTTTAAGACAAGCATATGGTTCAAAAATAGAAAAAAAACTAGCTATAACACCAGGGTAGGTTTTAATCTCGTGAACTACAATAGAGGGATCTATCCTTGACATTTCTTTATAGGTCCAAGAAAAAACACCTCTGAATTCCTTGAATAAGGATGTATAAGACCGTATCTCTGAAGGTGAAGATTGCTTTCCTATCTGGATGTTCTATGGAATACGAGGTTTCACTAATATATAAATTGGGATGGTTTTGGTAATGTTACATAAATTACCCTCAGATTCGATATCATGAGTGAAGATCGGAGATTGAGGATCAGTCACTATATAAGAAGAAACTGTTGATGCAAATTGTTCTTCTACCATATGGCAATGGGGAAGGAAAGAGGATAAATGGTGATGATCTTTCTAAGGAATATCATCTAGGGATATAACCTCCATGATGGATTCATCAGAAGATATTGTAAGCAAAATATAATCTAGAGAAGGGGCGGGGGGTTCTAGCCAATATGGTAGGTGATAAGGATATTAAGCCAGCAAAAAGTGATCGTTGATGGTGGGGTCAGTGGTGTTTGAATAGTGTGGTACCTTTCCTCAAAATGACTCATTGGTGTTGATTTAGTAATGTACTTTCCTTTATCTATGGTAGAAGTAGAATCATGTTCACAGATGCGGACTGCCAAACAGGAGGAGGATTGGATAATGGAAAGATTCCCATGAGTGAAGAATCTTTGATGAGACCTAATCTAATCTTCTAATATTGCAGGGTCATCAAAAGTGGAACGCTGTTTTCATTATTCGAGGTGGCATCTAATGAACAAAAATGTAATTGATCAACAGTAACAATCTTCCCTTGGAATGGGAATTGAACTATTTGAAAAACGGATGAAGCAACAACTTGCATATAATAAAACCAATTGCGACCTAGGAAAATATTGTAATCTAAAGGAGCATCAACAACTTCAACATGAATGGAAAATGATTTCCCCCCCAGGTCTACTTGGAGAGAGGGAAACAATCCATAAGGTTGAAATCCGCGACCATCAAAAGCCTTTAGTGTCGTGGGTGAAAAATTAATTTCAGGAGAACCGATGGCTCTCCAAGAAGACAAAGACATGGCCAAGGTTGAGGCTTCCTTGTCCAATAGGGTACGATAGATGGTATTTCCGATAAATTTTGTGGACAATTGGAAAGCCAACTGATGGGAGAGCCTGGTTTTAAAATTATCCAACTTGAAAGCGATAATGTTGTTATTTTCAAGATCCAAAGCTTTAAGGCCTGATAGAAAATTCTTTCACTCTATAGCACATGGTTGGAGTACCTCAAGAGTCGACATAGCGCAGGGTTTTTGGGCCAGATATTATACTATATTATAGTACTAGGTAGCATGTGTGTTAGGATTAAGAATGGACTTTCGAAGTGTACTCTTAGGTGGGAGAAGAATTACATCAGGAATATGTTTATCAATCTGAAGACCGTTACTTGGAGGAGGAGTGGAAACTGAAGGTTTTTTAGGTGGAACATCATCAGTTTTCTTTTCTAGAGGAGGGTCATAACTTTGGGATTGAGTGTTAAGGTGAATCATTTCACTTGACATCATTTTAACTTCATCAATGGAAGATGAAGAAGGCCCATGCAAGGATTGACGATCAATCAATTACTATTGGGTGTAGAAAGGGTCTATAAGAACTGTCGGAGTGGGTGAGTTTTTCAAAAATTTGCTAACTTCCACTCAACAAGGACACTCTTTAGTAAAGTGATCACCTCCACAAATTAGGCAGGGAAACTTTAGCTTTCTCGTATTCCTAGAATCAACATCAGGGTTTTGTGTTTTACCTTCCTATTGGTTGTCATATTTCTTAGATTTATTTTTACCTTTCTTCTTTCCTCCCGAATATTCAGCGGATTGAATCGCATTTACTTTGGTGGAGGAAACAAGAGAGGATGTAGTTTTGGGTGGTGGAACAAGTTGACTAGCTAGTGCGATAGGTTGATTTTGATTTTTCATGGATTTTGCTTTCAATAGTGTTTGAACTAAGCCAAGAATGCCATCAGCTGGTGGTTTTGTTGTAGGTCTTGAGGGGTCCAATGTATGACGAGAAGCGTGAGGGATTAATTCACACAAAGTTCATGACTGGGAATAAACCAAGTCTAGGTACTAAGCACGGCTAATGGCCTACTCCTCAGTAACGACACCTCCCATGCAGGCGACACCCCTGGAAATGGGGGGAATTAAAGATTTCGTAAACCAATCAGCCAGTAACTGATTAGGAATGGGAGCCTTAATCAACCTACTTATTTGTCTCCATTCATGTATATGATTGGAGATATGGGTGGAAGTAGTCTGGTGAAGCGACTTTAACAGGTATGTACCTATCTAGTACCGAATTGGTAACTGAAAATGTGTTCAAAATGTCATTGTTAAGGTATTAAAGTCCCAAAAGGAATGCTGAGGTAGTTTGATATACCACTTCATAGCTACTCCAGTGAGGGTTCTCTGAAACAAGCGTAGAGAAATTGAACCATCCACCAGATAATTTGATGAGCACCATAGACGAAAAGTCATCACGTGGTTTTTGGGGTCCTCACTAGGTTTACCGTCAAATTTGGGTATGTGTGAGGGTAACTTAACTGATATTTCCAGCCATGAGGGGTCATGATGTATTAGATCGCTGATCAATTTGGACAAATCTCGCAGATCTAACGCAACCAAAAATGGAAATTGCGGATTAGGTTGAGGATATTGGTAACACTGGTATGGAAACTGCAGACCAGTAGGACCATAAGAAGATTGATAAATGGGCATAGATGATGTCCCAGTGATCGGTTGGTTAGGTGGTTGATTTCCAAAAGATCCCCTAGAAGGTCCGTTAGGCGGCGGGCCACCCAAGGGAGGTGTGCCTCCAGGGAGTGGGCATCGTAGGGGCAGGACTCCAGGTGATGGTGGTCCTACAAACGATGGTCCTCTAGGTGTTCCACCAGGTCCTCTATATCCTCCAGGTGGTCCTCTAGGAGGAGGGCCTTTGGGTGGACCTCCAAAAACTCCAGCAATATTTACAAAAGGTCCTCTATAGGATGGGATATTAGACCAATTAGGTTTCCCCCAACGGACATAAGCATTCCTAGGGTAAGGCATTCCAGGATAAACAACCTGTGATGGTGCAGGCTAATAAGCTTGATGAACCATAGGTGGTTTATTTCTAGGGTAAGTGTATCCCCAAGAAAGAGGACCAACGACAGGTGGGACCCATGAAGGTCCTCTCTGGCCGGAAGAGTGTGCAACTGTGTTGGTATTAGGAGGAGGAGTATTTACTATTGGTGGTCCCGTCGGTAGGTTCTTCCCCATACTAGAAATGGTTTTGGTGCACCTAAAATATCCAATGTTTCTTGATTTTCCTTCAGAGAGCCTAGTCAAAGATTCCTATCATGACTTTTTCCATCTTTGAGGAGACTGATGCACTTACCCTGTAATACCCCATTTTGACCCTTAGGATATATTAGCTATTTATTGTATACATGTGATGTATGTTTTCCTAGTGTGGAGCTCAAGGCCAAGGTCCCTCTACTGGATGCTTAGATTTTTAGTTAAAAGGAAAGTATTAGATATTATGTTACCCATGTTCTATTAAGCCATGGAACATTGTAAAAATGATGTAAATAAACATCATGCAATAAAATACCAAAACTGGCTATGGAAGAAACTAATGAGAAGGGGCCATGTGTATCCACTAGGGAGTGGTGAGGGGGTGTGGGATTGAACCATAGGTTTGTGACAGGGTATGGGCTCAGTTATTCATTCCCATTCCATTATGGAAGATGGTCATTTCAGTTTCCATCCATTACACGTGCCCAACAGTGAGAAGAAAACCCAAAATCGCAAGTTTTCAAGAACCCACGTTTTGAAGAACCAAAAATGCCTAGAATTGGTATTTGACAGTGAAATCCAAGGTAGGATCCATAGATATGTACCTTGGGGAGGATTTGAGAGTATTAGATACCCCGAAATCCATTGGAAAACCCAATGTTTATAGCCTAGAAGTCCAGTGTGAATAGTGATGTGATAGAGTTATTTGATGGCCGAATTGTGAGAAATCCAAGTGTGAATGTTGAAACAGAGGATTGGATTGCTTGAATTTAGCTTGAGATGTATGTAGCTCTATGATTGAGCTCACTGGCTTAGCATCCTTATTTTTTATTTCATGCTTGATAAACCCAGCTGTGTGTTGGCTTAGCATGACTGGTTGAGTGAAACCATGGCTGTGACTGAGCCTATTTAGTTCCTCCTTAGTGGATACACATCCCAGATCGGGGGTGATCTCACAGCTGAAAGAATATAGGCTGGATAGAGATCTATGGTTTGGTGGAACATTTCTCATAAAAAACACAGTTCTTAGACGGTTTCATCTTAAAGATAAGTATTCTCTGTGGTTTTAAATTGTGATCATTTTGTGTTCTGTTCTACATGTTTAATTACTCATGTTAATTGAATGATATGATTTTCTTAAGCTAGTTGACATGAAGCCTGTGCATATCATGAGAATGGGATTGATTATTGTATGGTTGTTTCGTTATTTTTCCTGGAAGAAATAGGCTGATGTACTCCCTTCTGCGTGTGTGTTATTATGTTTATTCTATTGTGTTTATTAAGAATGATTTGCATGCATGAGATTTTATTTATCCATGAATTTATTACTAATGAATGGGGATGAGATTGACAAATAATCTTGAGATGTTGGGTCATGTTTCTTCCCTTGCATCGAATGGATGGGAGGGGATGTGACATACCCAGCAATGACAGACCATCATCGGTGCTCTGTCCTTTTGAGAAAAAAGCACTGACACCTTTTGTCTATTGACATTAGGCGACAACGGTGCTCTTTCCTTTTTAGCAAGAAGCGTCGGCACCTTTCCCCCTTAAGCCAAAAGCGTCGATGGAATTAAAACAAGAAAAAAGAATATTCTAGAGGCTTATGTACAAAATCCTCCATGGAGTTTGTTCCTACTAGCTAAGGAGAGGTGGAATTCTCCTTCCTAACCTATAGGGATCATCTCCTATCAATTTCCTAATTAAATATCATCTCATTTGGCCTATAAATGAAGCCTTCATGAAGGGAGTAAGGGGAGACCAAAGAAAGCATCCTTATATTGTTGGACTGAGATATGGTATAGAGGCAAGTTTGAGTGAGTCTATGTGTGAAGAGCTCGTTATGAGTGAGGAGTGTTGTAAGTCCATTGTGGAAGACAAAGATGGCAACATCAAGGCTTTGGTTGTATCTTTACCTTCTTTATTCATTAATACAAAAGTGTTCCCCTTTCTCATACTTGATTTGTGTCAATATAAATTAAATATTGTTAGATTCCTTGATCACTAGCATAGATTGTAAATTTATCATGTTGCTCTCATCTTATTGTTTTGTATTTTGATCTTTGTCTAGAGATATTGAAGATTGCATGAAGAACATTGGAACAAGGGGAAAAAGCATTCATATATGAGGTATGAGAGTGGTTTCATGTTAAGTAAATTAACTATCTAAGGAAAGGATATGCTGTTGTGGTTTTCTATTCTATGCTTGTATCATACATGGTAGAGAAACAAGTAATGTCTGCACATGTTGCAGAATTCCTTGAAACAGGTTTCCCTGGTAGGTAAATCAACTTGAGATGGGGAATGCCCCCTAGACGTAGAGAATATCAGGGAAGTGGAAACTAATGGAGAGTTTTGATAAGGTGATACAGGGGTGGAGGGTTGTCCTAGATCTTGAGTAACCATGTTTTGGGCCAGTGACCCTAAGACAGGAGCTACTTCGGATGATGAAAGGGCATGATATCCAGGTGGGGTTGTTCCTAAAAGCTAGGGGAGAGGAAAAAATATTCTCCTCCTTATGTTTTTTCCTGTGTTACGCAATCGTTCGAGCGATTGGTAAAGGGGTTCGAAGGATTCTTGACTTGCTGGAGGCCCTCGAATGGGAGTAACAAAGGAAGGTCTAGTAGTCCAATATTCATAAATGGATTTCCACAAAGAGATATCCCAAAAAGGAATGTTTGGATCAAATTCTATCGCTACAGTATCATCTGATGGGTGATTGAACACCCAATTTGATGAAACAAGTTGGCCTTCCAAATGAAAATGAAAAGAAACATTTTCAATGGAAGGTTGTTGAACTAACAAGGGATTATCATAAGAAGTGAAGTCTTCCCTAGTTTCAGTAACTGGAACATCTTCTACATGATAATCGACGGAAGTTGGTTGGTCCAGGGTTTCACCTTTGTTTCCTTCCATGGTAGGAGGAGATTCAGGTGGTAAACCCTGCAACCTATGAGAATGCCTCATATGTAAATCAGCTAGGGTGTTGGCTAAGGATTTCTACTCTAGATTTCTAAAGAAGAGATCAAACACAAAAAACCTACACAAGCTAAGGCCACAAGCAAACATATATGATAGGATGGGCTTGTAATAGTCAGTTCCTCACTATGATTGTCAAGTTGTCACAACTCGTGATATACCATAGGGTCCAATAGAAAAACCAAACAAGGAGGATTGGTATCATACCCTTTACTGAATACCCGACTACCTGGATGACACATTCGTAGTAGCTCCCCGAGTGTTGTTCTCGGTGTATTTCTCCAACAAGACAACCAAAATGATTTTCTCAATTGGTTAAGGTATCCAAATATACTCAAGGTACGTGGGAGCTCAAATCCGTATTAGAAATATTTTCCTAATTACTATTGCGAACAAAACAAGTTAGCTGACTTCTTTTGTATTTTTTAGTATGATTTTGAAAAAGAAAGAACAAAAAACAACTGAAATGAACTAATTCCAAAGAGGCTACAGATCTTCTTTTTTCACAAAAACTTTTCTAAGAATGGGCTAAGTAAGTCATGCATCCAAAACTATATATGATACACAATTCCTTTTCACTACAAGTTCCTTATTGATGAAAATTATTAAATATGAACTTAAAATATGAGATCAGGATACCAAACTCTCAGATCCATCAAGCAAACAACAAGAAAATCACCCAACAAATATGAAAACACGTGCTCTAAGGCAGTAATGAACTTACCTCGACGCACTGTGTATGGTTGCACCATATTCTAGCAATAGGACGATGCACAATGTTCACTGACTAGAGGTCCATTGACGCTCCGTGTCATATGGATGAAGGCAACGATGACGCTTAATTTTAGGGTGCAATAGGCATCATAGAGGGATGACACTTTGTCAAATCTTCACATGTGTACCAGTAGATTCTAAAATGGAAAAAGGCCAATCACCTACAAAGAAACCAAAAGGACTGAGCTGGACTAATACAAAAGTAAATAACACTTCAAACAGAGGAAAATAATGAAAAAATAAGGTGGATCACTCACCTTAATAATCCAAGTGAGTTAAGGAAAGAGAATGAAACTTTTACAAGTAAGATTGTTACCAAAGATCTTATATCTAACTGGATCTGCTCGAGATTTAACTGGATCTGCTCCAGATATGACTGTATCTTCCCCAGATTTGACTAGATTAAGCTTTCCCCAGTATGGTCGCCAATTTTTTTTGTAGGAATTCTGCAATTGGTGCGAAAAGCACTTGTTCCTCTACCCTGTATGTTACAGGTATAGAACAAAACACCATAGCAGTATATCATTTCCCTAGATGGTTAATATACTTTAATAGAATGACTATTATACCTCAGATATGAAATCTTTAGTCTTCGTTCCACTACTCTTCATGCTATCTATAGTACCTGTAAGGGAGCAGTAGGAAAAAAAGACAACAAGATGAGAGTAAACCAATATATTAACAATCCATATTAGTGATCAAGGAATCTAATAATAATTGATTGATATTAACAAAATCAAATATGGGAAAGGGGAACACTTTTTGTATTAATCAAATAAGAAGGTAAAGCTACAACCAAAGCCTTGATGTTAATAGCTTTGTTTTCTACAATGGTCTTTGACACACTCACAACACTCCACACTCACACAAATATCTTTGAACACAAACTCACTCAACTTTTCCTCAATACCATACTTCAATCCAACAGCATAAGGATGCTCTTCTTGGTCTCTCCTCACATAGTCCTTAAAGGATTCTTTTATAGGCCAAGGGAGGCTCATATGAGATGAGATTCTTTAGGAAAGGGATAGGGGATGATCCCTATGGGTGAGGAGGTTGAATTCCACCTCTACCTAGATGATAGGAACCACCTCCACGAGGGATTTCATATGTAAGCTTCCCAAAACTTTCTTTTTTCCCATTTTAACTCTTTTGGCACTTTATTCACAGAGGTTAAAGGTGTTAGCACTTCTTGTGAACAGTGAAAAGGAACTGGAAGCTCCTAATGTCAAGAGAAAATAGGCATCGATGCTTTGTCATAAGGGATAAAAAGCACCAGCTTACTCAAGAGTGGGAAAAAACATCCAAAAGAATCCCTGGCTAAGTTCTTTGAAGGGTACTCAGGCATCAATGGATATTTTAGGTGCAACATGCGCTAACATTGTGAGGAGCGGGAATAGATTCTATGGCCTTGACTCATTCAGGATCGGTCCTTATTCATTATTTAGATACTATATGTCCCAACAATTTTCCTTCATCTATTCCAAAGGTGGACTTCTTTGGGTTCAGAGATATACCAAATTTTCTGCATCTGTCAAAATTTTTCTTCAAATGACTAATATGATCGCTCCTCTCTTTGGATAACACCATTAAATCATCCTGGTAGATAGTAATTATTTTTCCAATAATATCACTAAGGTCATGGTCCATTTCTCTCTGAAATTTCAAGTCGACATTCAACATGCCAAATGGCATGCGAATGTAGTCATATGTTCGCAAGGTGTAGTGAAAGTTGTTTTTCCCCCATCCTCCTTTTTTATTTGGACTTGGTTATAACCCAAGAATCCATCCAACATGGAGAGCATGCCAACACCAGTTATGGTTTACAAGAGGTTTTTCATATTAGGTAATGGGTAATTATCCTTTAACGAGGCTTGATTCAAATTTCTAAAATCATTGCAAATCCTAATTTCGCCACTCTTTTTTCACACAATTACAGGATTACATACCCATGTGGTATGTCTAACAGGTCTAATGATCCCAGCTACCAACATTTTCTCTAACTTATTTTCACTAAGGGAGCTAACTTAGGGTTTATAGAGAATCTATTCAGAAGTTGCTTGCAGAAAGAGAATGAAAAATCCAATTTTTGATGAAAAAGCTAAAAACCCCTGCTACATAGCTTATTTAGGCTTTAGAGCTAACTGAGCTAGAGAAAGAAAAAGAAACACCGAATGATGAATTAAGTGACTGCAAAGCTGATTTTTTGAAGTTTGTTGATGAGAAAAAGGACTGGGAAAAGGAAAAATGCTTTTGATACAGAATTTAAGGGTTCTTAGACAAAAACAAGGTGTTTTGGAGAAGGAAATAGAAGAAATAAAGAAAGAACCTGAGGTACAGATAATTCCACCAGCTGCACAAAAAAGTGAGGAATCCATTGTGCAAGCTATGTCCCAGGTGAGTTTAAGAGATTTAGAAATTGTTGGACTTAAGAATCAAAACAAAAACTTGGAGAATGCAGCTTTAAAGAAGGAGGAGGAAAGCAAAGACATGGAAAATAAGTACAAATACCTCCTAAATAAGAATGACAAATTGATGAAGAAATTGACTAGGAAATTTCCGATACGAGGAGAAAAACATATAATTTGGGATATGATTATAACAAAAGCTAGGAAGTGTAGGACTTATTTAAATTACATTCTAGATAAGGAAAGTGTCATACCGGATGCCATACAAAGATGTATAGCAGTGAAGGAGGCTTTAAATAAGAAGCCTATAGATACAACAAACAAAATAGTCATTTTCCTAAATGGCTTGTCAGAAGATGACTTGAAAACAATGGGAATCAAAGACATAATTTCAGTAATCACTTGGGAGAGAAAAGTAGTTGGAAAGCATCAGCATCTAAACACTGTGCAAGCTAAAATAGACATTATGCAACATCTGGTTAAGATGTTCATTGGGTTATTTAAACCATTGTTTAAAATGGGTTTACCTTCTTTTTGGGAAGAAAATGGTAAACTTCTATCTCAGGTGGAATATCATGCTCAATTAGTCAAGTGCAGGTTGGATCACATGAAGTTTGAGGACATGAAACGTCCAATAGTTGGAAAAACAATAGTTGAAAAGTTATCTGTATATTTTGAAATAATTGATACTTTCATACCTACTTGTGCTCAGCTTCCAGCAATATCCTACGTGGACCATGTGGAATTGACTGTACTTGTGAAAGAAATGGCTATCTTGGATTTATCCTTGTTAGATTCCCATATTAATGGTATATTCCTAAATTCTTCTTTATCACCAGACAACCATCTCTTTGACTATGAAGAAGTAGCTAACCTGCCTCTGTTAAAAGTCATTTTCAACATCATTGTTAATATTTGTTATCATATATGACTCCATGCCCAATGAACACCTATTTAAGCCACAATCATTATTAAAATTTGTTTCTTTTTTAAAACATATATGGCCTGCCAGTTTAATATTGAGAGATCCCTCTCTGGAAAGAAACAAGCCAACTTTCTTCCTAAATATTGGTTATGTGGTTACCTTTGGATTATCCTTTCATAACTAGGGGTAAATTCTACGTGCTAACAATTAGCACCATTAATTTCCATCTCACGTCATCCATATGACCTAAGGTAGTCACCAAAATGCACAAAATAGAAAGACAAACTTAGAAATCGACAATATATAAAGAGTTTCACCCTTTCCTTTGAAATGCATGACCTTGATTGCAAATATTGCCCAAAAATTCATGACCCAGTCCAAAAATAGTGAAATTTTGATTTGCATTCATCATTTCATGCTTCCCCAACGAAGAATTTGTTAAACGTGGACACATACCTTGTCATGGTTGAAATAAACAACATATTTCACTTTCAAAACCCTAAAATCTCCACTAAGCAATCAAGGAAACGGAAAGCATCCAGATTGGATCTACATCCTTATTTTTTGTCACTCTTGTTCCTATAAAAGAATCTCTCAAGATCACCATTTACAAAATTCTAGTTCTCTCACAAACAATGTCGTTATGTTTTTAGAATCTCACCAAAAATAGGATTCCATGCTACACTTTATACTTTCACCACAGTTGAGGATCTATGCAGAACATCCGACTAGATATTGGAGGTCACAAGAAAAATATTTGGCTAGAGATTGGAGGTCACAAAAAATAATGTCGACTATTGAGGCTCATTATCATCTACAAATTGTACCAAGTTGTGTATCTCATTCAATTCTTTGTGTAATTAATAATAAAAACACATTTTGTTACATTATGCACCCTCATTTGATGGATTTTTCTTTACTTTATATTTGAAAGTATGTTTAAGGATGTTGATCTTTAGATGAGTTTAGAGTTAGTTTTATTTCCATTTCTAATATACTACCAAAGGTTGCACAACCCCTTGGTATCTTTCTTTTGTACAAGTGTGTGAAAAACAACGCACAACATTGTCAACTGCATTTCTACCTATGTTTTTTCCTTCTTGTTCTCTTGCAACTGATACCTGACCACTACTCCACAATGTTTGCACTATCACAATATAGAATAAAAGAGTAGAAATAATTTATTCCTATAAGCTAATCATTCATGCTTTGTAATTAAAATATTGACAAAGAAACATACCTTACTACGAAGGTTATCCAATGAGATCCCTGACTTGTTGATCTATATATGCCTTGTCTCCTACTAGATATGAATTCCTATACCTACAAAAACATCACAAACATACATTTCCCCACATAAAAAATAAAGTATGAATGATATTTTAACTTCTAATTAACTTATTAGGTTAAATCAATTATTCAAAAGAAATCATAAGACAATATTTGGAGAGGGAAAAATAATATCTTCATTTAATGAAAAAAAACAAATATTATACTTGATCTTGTTGTGGATCCTCTCATAACCATCATATGTTTTCCTCTCGTCCTAGGCCACTCCAAACAACATTCACATCTCCATCTCCATATTCATAAGTGAAAAGGAAAAACTATGATGTTTTATATCCTTGACCCACATAGAAAATATAAAATAGAGATGTGAATCTCCATGGTTCTAAAGACAAAATACCTAATAACAAAATTATTACTCCAACATGAGGGTACTCAAATGATTCTCTCCCCACATGCCTTTGATTTGGAATCTTCTTATAAGAATTCAAAAGATATTGGAGATAAGATTCATGGCATATGAATTATGTGGATACAACTCACAGATAGGCTTGATTGTATGGGAACTATGAAATTACAAGTCATGCACAAGTTATGTTGGTAGGAACTTTTGAGGATAGTTAGCTATGCATCATAGAGGATGCTGCGCAAGGTCGAAGATGCCACACAAAGGTGGAAGTTGGCACACAAGGAGGATTGGTCATGTTTTGAGACTTCATCTACTCTACAGGTGTTGTTGGACGGGGTAAAACCTCTTTGCAACGATGCTCAGGGAGATCATTGCGTTAAGGGTGCCGACACAAAGTGAACCCATGTCTATGTATATGTGTCAACAAATGGTTCTATTTCCAGAACCTTAGTGTGAAGGAGAAGGAGGACATGTTGTGGCATTTGGAGAGACTGGAAATTCAAGACTGGTTTGACCAGAAGGCATCGGAATTTGCTGCGAAAGAGAATCAGAACCCTGGAGTAACGACACAGAAGTGACTGGAAAGGAACCTATATTTCGATCTACACGAGTCTTTCTTTTCTAAGTTCTTGATCATCTTGTATGAGTGGTTGGCACGATTGACCTATCAAAAGACAAATTTTCAACGAGGAGAACCAATTGGATGGACTCTAGAGTTGATCCAACAACTGCAGGAGGTATTCAACATAGCATCGAGGGATGTTGAAGTTTGGACTAACAGCATTTTGGAGGGCTACATCATTGATTTCATGGTTGATACAGTAAATTATTACAGTGACGCAGAAAGGGAGTTTAGGTAGGTTTCTTTTATCTTTGCAATTGTATATTAAGATGCTCATCTGTGAAAAAGGCATATTGAAGATGAACTCCGACAAGTAGAGCCTTGGTGTGGGGAGGTTGCGGGTATCATCGAGATGAGGGTTGCATGGAATGATACAGGGTAGATCCATTAGAGGAAATTTCAACTCAAAATGGGCCTCCTAAAAAAAATTAATAAAATAATAGTTAAAATAATAAAATAATATTTATTAATTTTGGATGAAGAAAAGANCCTTTTTTTACTCAAATTTTGGTTGGGAGAGCTTGCTAGATGCATAATTAAATTTTTCATCCAACGAGTACCCACTCGACATACTTTTGATGGACCCCTCTACCCCAAAAGCAAGAAATACCTGAAAACAAATGTGATGATGATGTCATCCTCACAATTTTTTAGGTATTTCTAGTTTTTGGGGTAGCAGGGTCTATCAAAAATATGCAGAGTGGGTACTTGTTGGATGCGAAATTTAATTCCCCATCTTATGAGCTCTCCTAATTGAAATTTGAGTAAAAACATGGAGAGATATGTTGTAAATACAAACAAAAAAAGTTGTCTTTTTTATCATACATATCCCCAAATTTATATTAAAAAAGTGTTTAAGACCTATACAGTATTTCAAATTTAAAGCAATTTCATTGGCTAACATATGATGGCATGGAATTTGAATTAGATTTAAAAGGCCCATTTTGAGTTGAAATTTCCTCTGATGGATGGAAGTTATGATGGGACTGTGAGGGAAGTTGAGGAAGGAAGTGGTATTACCCGAGGTGGAGTAAGATTTCGGCAAGAGAAGAAGCAGAGGATATGAGAGGGTCCTGCTGTGACTGAAATGAGAGTCCAAGAGAGAAGACCACATGGAATGAAGCGACCCTACAATGATGAAGGAGATGACTAGGATATTCCTGAGCCCTAGGATATACCGACCCAGAGGAACAATGTACCTACACCTCTGTGCACTACGCCTCACTCTGGAAGAAATACTAGCTCGACACCGACTTTCCCAACGTGTCAACAACAATCTAATAGTATCGGATCAATAAACGTAGGAAATATACCCAGGATGGCGGGCGATGATGTGAAGTTACCTCTGTTTCATCGGAACGAGACTGAGAATCTTGAGCAATACTGGTTTTTGTGTGAAGTGATTTAGAGCATAAATCAAGATCAGGATGACGATGTTAAGAAGGGGTAGTTGGAAACAACCCTCCAGGGTCATGCACTAGATTGGTATATGAAATTTATATAAGTTCCTCCAGGGACTCCAACAAATACTCTGGATAAAATCAGAAAAGGATTGATTGAAGAGTTCAGAAAACCGAAATCTGAGGAGCAATACATCATAGAATTGAAGGAGATTAAGAAATATCCAAACGAAACTGTTTGGGATTTTGATCAATGATTCAAGACGCTGATGGCAAGAGTCAAATTTAACATGAGTGATGTTCATCATAAGGAATGGTTTATCGCGGCATTAGTACCACATATCAGATTTCCTTTGATGTAGCAAAATATTGCGACACAGAGTGAGGCTTTGGAGATTGCGATGAAGTTGGAAGCTTCACATGTTGGTGAAAATGCAGTCTGTATGAACCAAATTCAGACACAACCAGTGAATCTAATGATCCAGATGCAAGATATCAAGAATGGAAGAGAGCATCGCAATGAATTTTTGTGTACTTGATGTCATGCAGAGGGACATCATAAGGATTAGTGCCCAGATTTTCGAAACTACTTGCTGAAGGGAGCTTCAAACCCGTTGAGTCATGGAGGAATTCCATGGTGTCACATATTCCAAGTCTATGGGAATCAAAATGAATATTGTGGTTATATGTAGAAGATGGTCATGAAGCCGACGGATTTCTATTGTATATTTTGATCTGTTGGGAACGAAGATAAAGACTGTTGCGCATATGATTTGCTTCAGGAGAGGATGATGGACACAATATACTATAATGTTTCAAATTTTTAATTGGTTCACAATGGCCAAATCACATTTTCCATATTCATTAAAGTTGTCAAATGGTTGTTAAAAGTCAAATAATTGCTAAGGAGGAAAATCACTAGTTTCCTAGGTAGGGGGTGGAAGCTTTAAGATCTGGAATAAGCGGGATAATAAATGATGTTTAGACATTAGAAGGGGATGAATATTTAATAATTTATATTATTAAATAAATACAAGTTAAAATTGAAGTGGAAATGGAGCATGAAGACACATGGATACTATGGGGCCCACACAATCTAGAAAATCAGTGCCACATGGCATTCTCCTCTTGCAATCTCGAATCTATGGGAAGCCTAATGTTTTTGGATGGATTATAAGGTTAATATACTTTTCAATATACTTTATATTTATATTTTTTGATGAATTTTAACTTACATGGGAGAGGAAGAGCCAAATGGGAGTTTCATGGACACTTGACTAGATTCCCCCTAAATTTATGACATCTATGACACCAATGATGGAGATTTTATGAAAGTTATGACACAATTCAGATCTGAATGCTGACATATGACATATATTACATGTCAGGCCTAAATTGAGCATCTTATAGGGTGTTCATGGGATTTGGAGAAGGCCAAGAGGCTCCTACTCGAATTTGGGGGAAGATGGAAGAGGAAGATAGAGGCCACATGAAAAAGAATGAGCAACCACACCAATTCGACTTTGGTTGGTTTTATGGATGATTTGGGGAACCTTATAAGGCTAATTATGTTTATAAAATACAGGAATAAACCAAGATAATGGCTTTTGATCATTCCATGAATTTGGGTTTGTGAAGAGAAAGCTAGTGGATGACTAGTTCCTTTCCTTAGCCAATTTCGAGGGTGAAAGATTCCCATCCTAATTGGTGATTTGGAGAGGACACTTAGGTATTTCAAGGAGATTAAATGGAGTCATAATTTACAGGTTCAATCTAGAGTAATCTCATGGACATCTCAATATCAGCTTGTTCTTCCATTCATCTAAAGTGTTCTCACCATATTTCAGCTCTATGGACTGAGGCGCACTTGGTGAGATATACATATATTTGAGGGAGATTATCTTGATAAATTATTATGTATTCTGATGTAAATTTTATTTTCTTTAATTTCATAAATCTCTCAGGTCTAAAGGCCAAGATATCTCATGTATTATTGTCCAATATTGAAGAAACAGTGCCATTTCCCTAGTACCTTGTTGTAAACTCTTGCAATATTGATGGAATAGAATATATGTGTGCACCATTGATTATTTATAAACTAATGAAATTTAATTTTGGGTTTCATGTTCATTAACTGATATTTTTTCTCCATTGGGTCGAATTTCATATCATTTGGAGAAAACTACATCTCGTTTCCCTAAGGGTCCAAAACTAGTTTTTTATATCTGATTGAAGGAAGTGATAAAATCCATGGGAGGTCCATTTGTTATGTATATGAGTCTATGATAATGTATTATACATATTACCTTCTTCAATTTGATAATTCGAGTGGTTTTCAGCACACTTGGGAAGCCATTTTTATCATTCACCCCGGGGGGATTTGAGCCCTAAAATTGCTAGTTACAGCATCTATCTTATTCATAATTTCATATAGACTTTCAGAAGTAATTGGAAGGCCATAATACATTATTAAAAATTAAAATTAATTTATTATATCACTAATACACCTTCTGGTATAATTATAGAGCATTCGGAGCTGTTTGGAGTCATCTACCATTGGGGGTTGGAACCTCAAAACTACTAGTAAATTCATGGAGTTCTCTTGGATACCTATTCGACCCCAAAAAAACATATGGTGCTTAAAATATACTTTAATTAATGTCTGATAATATATCCAAGTATCATAACCACCATTAGTGAATGTTGTACAGTGTTGTGAAGAGATTTGTTCCAGGACCTGGGGGGGATTTCCACCTCCCAAATTGACTAGTCTCATCCCAAAATTTCTTCCCTTGCAAATTGAAAATCATAGTTGGGTATATAATTTTATTATATGTATGATAGATGTGATAATATTTCCCATCACCCATAAATACCTTCCTCACCAAGTTTGAAATAAATTGGAGGAATTTTGAAATCAATTGAATCCATATAACTAGACTTGTAAGAAGATGAATTTGAGTCCATTGTGAAATAATTGAAGAATTGGTCATTTTGATAAAATTCAGAAATTGGAAAATTAAATTGATATCATAGCATGGTATTGGAACCTATTGAAGTTATGGATGGTATAGATGAATTGAATAAATTCATTAAGTCATGTGGTGATGATATGACCATGCAGGCTAAGCAAGCATTCGAAATGATGGCTAGCCAATTTATGGGTAGTAGAAGTTTCCATCATGAAGAGAAACATAAGACCATTTATTTTGAAGACCTTAATTATTGGTTGAAGGAATTTATGAAAAATAATTCAAATAAAAACTCATTAAGGAATAATCATCAATGCACAAGTAGGGAGGAGACCAAGGAGCTACAAATTTCTGTGGGTGGTGAAGAAGAAAAAGAATTACATCAAGAGGATTGAAAGTCACTCCCAAATGACTTTGAAAAATATGAGGAAACATCACATGAGAAGGAAGAAGAGTACCTTAAAACTATTGAAAATCATTCTGAAACAAATTCTACTATGGACATGGACCAAAGGGCATCTACGGATGGATGTTTGAACTATGAAAGAGTACCTAATGATGGGTGCTCAAAACTCCATGTTGCTGACATAGAGATCAAATCTGAAAATGTTTCTACAATCCAAATTTCTCATGATCATAAATATGAATACCTCGTAGCAGCAAATGAAGAACCAAGATCAACTTCCCCATCACCACTTGAGCTTCAAAGAGTTGATCAAATATAGAATGAAGAAGAAGAGGAGGTTCACTCCCATGAACCATCCTTCATTAAAGGGTCCTTGAATATGAGTGAAAGGGATATCCAAGAATCCCTTAAGATACTCCATGACACTCAAGCATTAGTGCCAAATTCTTGTTGGAGAGCTACTTCATTGGAGGAAACATCCTTCCTTGAAAACATGGAGAAGATTCAAAGAGAAATGTACCACATCAAAGGTGATTTCATGTCTTTGATTTTTGATAGAAACCATTTGTTTGAGCTTAATGAATTGTTACATGATGCATACTTGAAGAATAATGAGGATAATCTTAAGCTCACAATTCAAAATGAGCAACTTCCTGAAAAGTTGCAAGATGCCTGTTTTCCCTCCAATGTTTCATATTGTCAAATGGTAGATTGTTTGGAGGATTCTCATGACATGGAGGATCATGAGAAATGTGGAAATTTGAATTTTCTTGATGTGTTTGAAGTTTAACTTGAATAGATTCAAACACTTGATGTGTTGGAAGAGGAACTTGAATTTTCTCTTGATGAAGGTTATGCAATGTTGGAAGGAGAGCATGATTCCTCTACATTAGAACCAACCTATGACTAAGTTTTCACACTTTTGAAGGAGCTGCATGATACTACCCATATGGATCCTTACCATGATGAAACTTCTGCACATTTTGATCATTTGGGTGATTTAGTTCATTCTCCTACATCCTACAATTCCATGTTTTGCAGCATTAGTCTCAATGAAGTATGGGTGAAAGGGTTCTTTGTGATGGTGCCACATGGGGAGTATAGAACTACTAGATTTACTTTCTATGATGACATGGTTGGAGAACACTCTTATTCACATTTGCAGAAGCATCCTTTGTTACTTTATGATGATGCACATCTACATGGATGCACCTATGGTATGCATTTGAGTCACTTGAAGACTCATGGTTTTTCTTGCTCAACGCTTGGTTCATTTGATGTTGGAGGAACTTCATCCAACAATGGGGTGAATAGATTTATGATTGGAGAGAATTTTTGTTTCCAACCACATACTTTGTTATATATTGATGATTCTCTCATTCATGGATGTATTGATGAGACTTCTTTGAGCCACTTGAAGTCTTCCTATTTTACTTGCTCCTTATTTGGTTCAGATTTTGGTGGAGGTTCTTCATTCACTTATTCGGTGAAAGAACACATGGATGATTATTATTTTGATGCATATTAAATTCTTTGGGAGCAGCATTATAGGGCATGGGATCCTCACCTATGTCATTGGAGCAGATTTGACTGGTCACTTGAAGCATGTATGCACTTCGCAAATAGTAGTCTACTCACTTGGAGGTATAAGCACTCTCATGATTTTTTGATGAGGCACCTCATTGATGTATATTTTTATTATGTTGTTATGTACTTTGATGATATATATTATGTACTCTTTATTTTTGGAATAATGCATACAATAAAATGGGATCCAAGAATTCTCTTTCCTAATAGTATGAGTTGGAGAGCATTCTTAATTATTGGAGTGCAATGCAAGCAATGGGACCCCGGGATAGTTTTTAGTCCCAGTGATTCCAAATTCTTCGGGAAACAAGCAGTATGGGAGATGGATTCCCCACTTAATAAGTTGATGTTAATTAGAGTAGTGCAGCAGCAAGCATGGTGGTTCCTCTCTAAAATATTCATGGAATCTCAAAGAGTCAAAGTGGGCAGCTCAGTGGCAACTTCAAAGAATCATACAGAAAGCAGGTTCTTCAACAACCATGTTTGAAATTGCTTGAGGACAAGTAATATTAGGAAGGGAGGATTTGTAGTGTCCCAATTTTTTCATTGGGTCACAATGACCAAATCACATTTTCCATATTCATGAAAGTTGTCAAATGGATGCTAAAAGTCAAATAATTGCCAAGGAGGAAAATCACTAGTTTCCTAGGTTGGGGGTGGAAGCTTTGAGATTTGGAATAAGGGGGATAATAAATTATGGTTAGAAATTAGAAGGGGATAAATATTTAATAATTTATATTATTAAATAAATAAAATATAAAATTGAAGTGGCAATGGAGCGTGAAGACACATGGAGACTATGGGGCCCACACAAGCTAGAAAATTGGTGCCACATGCATGGCATCTTACTCTTGCAATATCGAATCTATGGGAAGCATAATGTTTTTGGATGGATTATAAGGTTAATATAATTGTACATATACTTCATAGGTTGAATTTTGGATGAATTGTAACTTACATGGGAGATGAAGAGCCAAATGGGAGTTTCATGGACACTTGGTTAGATTCCCCTTACATTTATGACATCTATGACACCAATGATGCAGATTCTATGATAGTTATGACACAATTCAGATATGAAGACTGAAATATAACATATATGACATGTCAGGCCTGAATAGAGAATCTTAGAGGGTGCTCATGGGAGTTGGAGAAGACCAAGAGGCTCCTACTCGAATTTGGGGGAAGATGGAAGAGGAAGAGAGAGGCCACATGGCAAAGCATGTGAAACCACACCAATTTGACTTGGCTTGGGTTTATGGATGATTTTGGGAACCTTATAAGGATAAGGATGTTTATAAAATACATGAAGAAACCAAGAGAATGAATTTTGATCATTTGATGAATTTGGGTTTGTGAAGATAGAGCTAGTGGATGACTAGTTCCTTGCCTTAGCCAATTTCTAGGGTGAAAGATTCCCATCCTAATTGGTGATTTGGAGAGGCCACTCAGGTATTTCAAGGAGATTAAATGGAGTCATAATTTATAGGTTCAAGCTACAGGAATCTCATGGAAATATCAATATCAGCTTGTTCTTCCATTCATCTCAAGTTTTCTCACCATATTTCAGCTCTATGGAGTGAGGCGCACTTGGTGAGCTATCCATCTGTTTGAGGGAGATTGTCTTGCTCCAGTATTCTATATTCTGATATAAATTTTCTGTTATTTAATTTCAAAAATATTTCAAGTTGAAAGGACAAGATATCTCATGTATTATTGTCCAATATTGAAGAAAAAGTGCCATTTCCTCAATACCTCGTTGTAAACTCTTGCAATCTTGATGGAATCAAATATATGTGTACACCATTGATGATTTATAAATGAATGAAGTGTAATTAATGTATAATATGGGTTTCATGTTCAGTAACTAATAATTTGTGGCCATTGGGTCTAATTTCATATCGTTTGGAGCAAACTACATCTCGTTTCCCCAAGGGTCCAAAGCTAGTTTTTTATATCTGATTGAAGGAAGTGATAACAGCCATGGGAGGTCGATTGGTTATGTATATGAGTCTCTGATAATGTATTATACATATCCATTGATTCAATTTGAGAATTAGAGTGGGTTGAAGCACACTTGGGAAACCTCTTCTATCCTTCACCCCGAGGGGGATTTGAGCCCCAAAATTGCTAGTTAAAGCATCTATCTTATTCAAAAATTGATATAGACTTGCAAAAGTAATTGGAAGGCCATAATAAATCCATGAAAATTATAATTAAGTTATTATATCACTCATACACCTTCTGGTACAATTTGAGAGAATTTGGAGCTATTTGGAGTCATCTACCATTGGGGGTTGGAACCTCAAAACTACTAGTAAATTCATGGAGTTCTCTTCGATACCTATTCAACCCCAAAACCAAATATATTGGTTGTGGAGCCTAACATTCTAGTTCCATAGATATTATTCAGTCGTGTTTGTAACCTAGGTGTTGAACAATAGTTTTGCGGACCCATGGTATTGGGTTAACCCTAGAATTTTCACATTGTATTTCCCCTATAAAAGAAAGCATTGTAAAACGAATGAGTATGGTATTGTATTGTATTAGAAGAGATACTATGAGGGCGAGAAGAGGAAGTGAAGAGGTTTTGTTGCAGGTTGTATCCCTTCACCTTTTTGGACTATAATAAAAGGACTAGAAATTTCTTTGTGGACGTAGCCCATCATTTGGGTGAACCACGTTATATCTGTGTCTCTCTGTAATGTTTTAATGTGTTTTGCATCTTGTTAATAGTTTAATTGTATATCTGTTATTGCTCTGCGGTCCTGTTTTCTAATAAAATATGATTCTTCAAATATACTTTAATTAATGTCTAATAACATATCCAAGTATCATACCCACCATTAGTGAAGGTTGTACAGTGTTGTGAAGATATTTGTTCCAGGACCCAGGGGGGATTTCCACCTCCCAAATTGACTAGTCTCGTCCTAAAACTTCTTCCCTTGCAAATTACATACCATGGTTGGGTATATCAGTTGATTATATGTTTGATAGATGTGATGTTCCATCACCCCTCAGGACCTTCCTCACTAAGTTTGAAAGCAATTGGAGGAATTTCGGAATCAATTGAATCCATATAACTATACTTGTAAGAAGATGAATTTGAGTATATTGTGAAATAATTGAATAATTGGTCATTTTGATAAAATTATGAAATTGGAACATTACATGTACTATGTGAAGGGAGAAGAGAATTGAATAGTACACTCATAGCAGCAACCACAGGTGGTACACCCACGGTCGTAGACATAGTTTGTACCACAGCCATAGCTGCAGACACAGTTTGTACTACAACCGCAACCGTAACTGCAGTTTGTTCCACAATCATAGTTTTCTCCACTACCTCCAAAGTACAACTAGGTGCAGTTTGCTCTGCAGCAGCCACACTTCACTCAACCATAGTATGTGCAACTGCAGCTGAATCCCCCACAACAACAAAAATTCAATCAACCACAGTCTTAACAGCCAAGAGGATTCCACAGAGGATTTCGAGGAGTATGATGTGGAATATGAGATAGTGTACCTATACAATGTTATAATTTCATAGTACTGGGAAATTATGAGAGAGATTTTTGTAACTTGCAAGAACTAGAATCAGAATAAGAACCAGATACAGAAATAGAACCAAAATGCAAATTAGAATGCGAACCAACTAGTGAATCCACCACCAAACTAGAACCAAGGGCCAATAGTTGTAAATATCTCAGTAGAACCCAGAGTGCAGGATGTTGATGTTGTTGTCATTACTCGTAGAGGTGCGACGACAGGGGATGATAACTTGTTTCCACAAATTTGGCTGGGTGGGAAGAAGAAGGTGTAGTTTGATGTAGATGCTGAGAGAGACACATTTTTTGAAGTGCATGAATCATTAATAAGAGATCCAAGTAAGTTTCCTATTTATGAAATGCCATCTGCTTTTGATTCAAATTTTCTAGTAGTACCATCTGGACAACATGATACCTTGTAGAACTTCTTTAAAATTTGCTTGTTGCTGGAAAAAGATCCTGATGTGCTCGCTAATATTATGAATCTATTTCATCAACTGAAGAAGGGATAGAAGGAGTCCACAATGAACTCTTTGCACAAGGAAAAGACGGGAAAGGAGATGAGAATGAATATTCAGATTGGGGATTATGAGGTAGATTCAGTCATTTTGGATCTAGGCTTGGATGTCAACATTCTAAAAAAGAATACATGGGAGAAGATGGGGAAACCACAGTTGGTTTGGTACCCAATGTAGCTGCGAATGGATAACCAGGCTAGAGTAACACCCATTAGACGAGTTCTGTGTCTCACAGTGGAAGTTGAATGGATGAATACTTATGCCAATTTTAATGTTATTGAAGTTGTTAATGGCATAGGATCCTATCCAACACTGATGGGGATTGGATGGGATAATGATAGCTTGGCAATGATTAATTTCAAAAAGTGCGTGATGACCTTTGAAAACCATGATATCAGAGCCATAGTTCCGATGGACCCAACTAAACGAAGAAGATACATCGAACTGGTTAAGGAGAAATTTGTAAGAGGATAGGATCATGCATATAATATCTCAGAGGATTAAATTCATCTGACTATTGATAAGAAGCTAGGTTGGTGCAACTCTAGCTCTGCATATTCAAACTCTAATGATGCTTTGGAGAAATGGAAGAATCGAATGCATGAGGTATCAATTCGAAAGTGTGGCCTGATTACTCAATCGTTATGCCGAGATGCAATGGAGACTATTGAGTTTCCAGTATATGAAGGACTTCCTGAGTTGTCCGAGTTTTTGGTTGAATTTGAGGATAAGGTGCCATAAGCACAGCGATTGCTGGCATTGGATGAAGCATTGAAGGCTACTCCAACACATTGGTGGGTGACACATAAGAATTAAATCAATGGGTGGTTGCAGTGTCGTAGATTGATGATAGTTCTCTTTGGTGAAGCTGAACAGTACCAAGCTGAGAAGTATGATGGGTGGAATGATCCTGGTGGTCATCTAATCACATGTCATACCATGTGGGTTTCATGACCTAAGGATGAGTGGGTACATGCCTTTGTACACACATTGGATGAAATTCCACGTTAGTAGTATGTATCAGCTGAGTTGTGCAGAGAAATTATGACCTGGGAAGATCTGTTGACTTGCTCAGTACTTCAGTCATGCACTCATCTTTGTGGATGTAGACCCAATTGTTCATAGTGCATTGTAACATATCCGCGATGTTTTTATGAAGGTCGTACCAGTCGCATACCCGGTATATCCACATGCAACACATACGATGTAGTCGATGATGGAGTGCTACAATGTGACAAGAGGGCCAAATGATGGTGACAATCCACGAAACATCAATATTCCAAAGATAGAAGGAAGTTGGAATGTCACAGCACTTGAGATATCGATGGATGAAATGAATCAACCATTAAAAATTTGGAAGGTCAACATTGGGACAGAGGAGCAACTGAAGTTCGTGAATGTTAGGGACTACTGGGGCGAAGAAACGATGGTGAAGATCGTTTATCTGCTGCATGAGTTCCAAGATTTGTTTTCTACAAAGTTTTCTGAGATGAAGGGGATATAGGGAGATTTAGG
Source organism: Pseudotsuga menziesii (assembly GCA_001517045.1). Taxonomy (NCBI): domain Eukaryota; kingdom Viridiplantae; phylum Streptophyta; class Pinopsida; order Pinales; family Pinaceae; genus Pseudotsuga; species Pseudotsuga menziesii. The sequence continues at coordinate 430,651 of LPNX010350748.1, forward strand.
AGAGATGAAGATCCCACTGAAGCCAGATGTGAAGCCTGTGAAGCAGCGGTCGTATCGCCTGAATCCATGATACAAGGAGAGGTTCAAATCTGAGCTCGAGAGAATGTTGGATGCTGGAATAATAGAACCAGTTGAAGAATGGGAATGGATCAGTCCCATGGTGGTGCAATATAAGAAGACAGGTGAGGTTTGGATTTGTGTTGACCTCAGAAAATTGAATGATGCATGTCTGGATGATCCATTTCTAACACCATTTACTAATGAGGTACTAGAAGGAGTGGGCAATCAACAAATATACTCTTTCACAAATGGATTTTCTAGCTATCACCAAATTAATATCATGAAAGAGGATAGCCATAAGACAACCTTTGTTACTGAATGGGGATGTTTTCAATACAGTGTGATGCCCTTTGGACTGAAGAATGTGCCTGGGATATTTTCTAGGATTGTTGTCACTGATTTCAAGGATTTTATTCAGAAGTTCCTGGCAGTTTACATGGATGACTGGATGGTTTATGGATTTATTAGGGACCATCTGGAAAACCCACAACTGATGCTAGAGTTATTTTGACAACATCACATCGTGTTGAACTCAAAGAAGTGCATTTTCTGCACACCTTTTGGGATGGTATTGGGAGACATTGTTTGTAAGAAAGGATTGTTGGCTGACCCAACCAAGATTGCGTTGATTTTGAGCTTGCCACCACAGAAAAATGTGAAGAAAATTAGAGCAACATTAGGCCATACATGATACTATCGCAAGTTCATTAAAGGTTATGCCTCAATCAGAGCCCCTATGGAGAGGTTTCTAAAGAAGGATGTGGTATTTGTATGGAGTCAGGAGTTTCAAGGAAGTTTTGACACATTAAAGGCAAAGATGACTTTCACACCAATATTGGCTTTCCCCGATTGGAATAAGGAGTTCCATGTTCTTGTTGATGCACTATCAACCACGCTGGAAGTGGTACTGACACAACTAGGTGAATGTGATATTGATCACCCGATCGCTTTTGCTAGTCAGAAGCTCTAGTCCGCAGAGAAGAATTATACTACAACAGAGAGGGAAGGATTGGCAATGGTATATGCACTACAGAAGCTTTGACATTACCTTTTGGGAGGTCATTTCAATATGTTCACGGATGTCACATCCCCTCCTGCCTTGGAGGAGAACACGATGGCTAATCCTGCTCTGATATAGCACGATGTCCATGAACCCGATGCCCATACACATGGCTAATACATAGAATAATTTAAAACTTATATTTACTATCTCCTTAACACAGTCATGTGTCATCTAACGTCCTTTAACATTCATTCCTAGGCTCAAAACCCACTATAACAGTTGTTCTTCCATCAACAGATCCACTATATAACCGAAAAGATCATTTCTGCACTGAACTCGACCTTTCTGCACTCCACCTTCCTCATTTCCATCTTTCTCCTTCTACCTTTCCACCTTCTGCTGCAGAACTCAGGAATAGGAAAAATAACATTCGACAGAATATTTTAATCACTTTCCCCCTTCCACCTTTCCACCTTCCAGTTTGGAACTTTGGAATAAAAAAATCAACAAATCGATACACTGACTCATTCACTTTTTGCCTTCCATGTTCTACAGGTTAAATCCAGATCATAGAAAACCAACACTTGACCTGATTTCTCTTTCTGATTTCCGCCTCCCGCCTTCCTCCTTTTGATGCAGACTTTGGGGTGAAGAAATCCACACTTACCTTAGAATTTTTGGCTCTCTTTCTACTTCTGACTTACACCTTCCATAAGTGGATTATGGGGTGTGGAAAACTAACATTCTGCCTTGTTCTTTTTTTCTCTATTCCATCTCCCGCCTTCTGCCTTCTGCAGGAGAATTTCAGAGTGTGGAAATGCTTAAGTCAGATGCATTCTAACTTTGTAACTAGGCTACCAGCCTCCATGAACTTAGGAAAAATGAATTGGAACCAAGAACATATGAAGATATAAAATGCAAGGAAATTCAATCAACAGTAAACTCTACTTAATTCCTTAATAAGCATTCAACATATTCATTTCATTCATAAGAAAATATATTGTAGAAATAACACAACTAAGAATACTTATATTGAAGATGAAGTTGTCCCACAACTAACTATGTCTCTGCAACATTCCACCTAACCATAGGCCAGTTTGTTCATCAAACTCTCAACACCACTACCACCCCCAAGTTGGGCATGATTTCCATAAGGAAATAGGGAACAACAGGCTCACACATATCCATAACACAACAAACACAGTCAAGCCAACCTACAGTTGGGTTTATCAGACTGGACAGCCAAGCAAATATATAGTTGGGTTTATTAGGCTATAGGAAAACAAGCCAATATAGTGTTGGGTTTATCAAGCTACTCAGCCAAGCAAGCAACAATTGGGTTTATCAGAATGCACACAGTCAAGCCCACATTCACATTAAGGACCAACCAATCCAACATATGGGTTTATTAGGCTACTCATCCAAGACATCATTCACAGTTGGGTTTATTAGGTTGTCCAGCCAAGGATCACACGTGGCTAAGACACCACAAGACATAGCCAAGCCAACACATAGTTGGGTTTATCAAACTGTTCAACCAAGCCAATATACAATTGGGTTTATTAGGCTGTAGGAAAACAAGCCAATACAGTGTTGGGTTTATCAAGCTACTCAGCCAAGCAAGCAACAGTGGGGTTTATCAAACTGCACACAGTCAAGCCAACATTCACATTAAGGACCAGCCAAGCCAACATATGGGTTTATCAGGCTACTCATCCAAGACATCATTCACAGTTGGGTTTATTAGGTTGTCCAGCCAAGGATCACACATGGCCAAGACACCACAATACATAGCCAAGCCAACACATAGCTTGGTTTATTAGGATGCTCAGCCAAGCCAATATCTGATTGGGTTTATCAGGATACCCAACCAAGCCAATATACAATTGGGGTTATCAGGCTATCATCCAAGCCAATCTACCTTTGGGTTTATCAGGCTGCTAAGGCAGTGGAAAGGAAGAATGGTTAAGCTAGTGGCTCATTCAATATCTAGGGACACCTCCACAAGATCTATCTATCCTAGCATCCACAATATCTACATACCCAACACAAGGAAGCATCCCCTTCTCTGCTACATAGTCCCTCGTGCTATGCCTTCCCTTCCAGTTCTCTTCAAGATGTGCATAGAATATTCACCAACCACTCTTATATTTTTTTGAGGTTCCTCTCTACACTAGGTTTATCAATCCCATTCGGCATCTCTTCCACTCTTGAGTCTTGCATATAGTTTAGACCAAAACCAAGGTGAACATCACAGCAAACCCCTGGGAGACACAACAACACAAGATCCACTATGTAACACAAACAAACATGTTTGCATACCACTCACTTTGTATCATAGGAGAGACAAGGTTTCACTTGCACACAACAGAACAGGGTTCCATACCACACTATAATACATCAAAAATACTGTGAAACAACATGTCCATGACTCGGGATAGTGAACCACTGAATAACGCATGAACGAATGAATAATCACATTGAACAACACATGAATAATCCCCCCCTCAAAACTAAGGAGCAACAAATACTTCTTGGGACTAAGGTAAAGACGATATGGCTCGCATCCACGTGCTTACTTGTTGCAGAAGCAAGAATGTGGTTTCCCCAGAATACACGTTGCAGGTTTGCTCAAACAAGAAATCTGATTGGAATGCCTTGCTCTGCCCAAGGAATTAACTTTCTCAAGAAACTTCTAGAAGAATTGAATGATTGAGTGCAGGGGACCAAAATTCAATTGAGGGTTTATGGGTTTCCCCATTGACATTTGGTCTCACCCTATTGGCTCAGGAGTTTGACTAACTCCCCTCCCTATTCCTTGTGAAATCATGCCCCCATATTTACGTTGCAGTGCATAGCTAGTTCTGGTATTTTATTAAATTGCATATTACATGATATCTTCAAAAAGTAAGGTTTCTGACATAACACTATAACCATCAGCATCAACCTTGATTGTCGATACACAAAACACCAAATCAATGGCAGGGCCTTGGCCTTGAGCTCCCTGCCATGATTCAAATACAATATATACATCATGTACAATTTTAATACCCTGGGATAAAAACCGAGGTATCACATTCCCCCCCCCCTTCATTAGCACTGTCCTCGGTGATTTACAAAATTGAACAAAAATGGATGTGTGAATCGTATGGAACCCTCCAGCTCCCATGTAGACTCATCCGGACCATAGTACTTCCACTACACCTTTACCTGTCCAAAGAATCCATTCTGGAGCACCGTGACCTTCTTGTCAAGGATGCGTAGTGGGTCGGTTTGGAACTCTCCCTCGGGTTCCACCTAAATCACATGCCAATTTATCGCATGGTTAGGATCATGTACATGTTTCTTAAGCAAATAAACATGAAAAACATTATGAGCTCTAGTGTTAGCAAGCAATGCAATTCTATATGAAACTGGCCCTATTCTTTCAAGCACTTCAAAAGGCCCACAAAATCTAGGTGCCATCTTGGCACAACTTCCAAGATTCAAGGAACTCTTCCTTAGCCTCACTCTAAGATAAACATGATCCCCAACATTGAACTCCCTGTGCACTCTATGCTTATCTGCATATCTCTTCTGTCTATCTTGGGAGGCTTTCAGGTCCTGCCTTATATTTGCAACCTCTTTCTCCATTTCCTTAAGCAATTATGGACCAACCACAATCCTGTTCACTGGGTTGTCCCAAGTCACAGGTGTCCTACACCTTGTTCCATACAAAGATTCATATGGAAACATTCCCAATGATGCTTGTTGTCCATTATTATATGCAAACTCTACCAAGTGTAAATAATCCCCCCACTTCGATGGTTTGTCCATCAGATACATGCGAAGCATGTCTTCAAGCACTTGATTCACTCTCTCTATCTTCCCATCATTCTAAGAATGGTAGGCGGTGCTAAAGTTCAGCTTTGTACCCAAATCTACAAACAGACCCTTCCAAAAATTGGAAGTAACCCTTGTATCCCTGTCAAAGATGATTGCCTTAGGCAATTCATGCAATCTGAAAATCTCTTTCATGAAGATTCTCGCAATGGAATCATCCTTATACGTAGACTTAACTGGGATAAAATGTGATTCCTTTGTCAACTTGTCCACCACAACCATGATGGAATCATGTTGTCTCATAGTCATTGGAAATCCTGTAATAAATTCCATGGAAATAATTTCCCATTTCCATTCTGGGACTGGAAAAGGATGCAATAAACCTACTAGGTGTTGATGCTCAACATTCACCTGTTGATATTCCATGCACTTAGAAATGTACTCAGCAATGTCCTTTTTCATCCCTGGCCAAAAATACTACTTTTTTGCTGTAGCAATTATTTTCTGATATCCTAGGTGACCAGAATATGGATCTTCATGGATTCCATCCATAAAAATTCTCCTCAAATATGCTACATTTGGAATATAAATTCCATTCTTATAAGTAAGAAGTTCCTCTTTTTCCAATTTATATCCTCCATACATCTTTTCAAGGCTTTGTTGTTGCAACTTGTCCTTTATCTGCACATACATTTCATCCTCAGCAGTATGATTAATAATCTACTGTCTCAAATTTGGTTGGAAAATACTAAGAGATGCCACATGCATTTCATGCACATTCCTACTGAGTGCATCAACCACTTTGTTTTCTTTTCCTTTTATGTGTTTGATTTCAAAATAAAACTCACACAAAAACTCAAGCCATCTAGCTTTACTAGCATTTAGAGTTGGCTGATCAAACAAGTATTTCAGACCATAATGGTTTGTCCTTAGCTCAAATTTTCTTTCCATTAAGTAATGCCTCCACATATTGAGAGCATGTACTATAGCTGCAAGTTCTAGATCATGACTAGCATAGTTCTTCTCATGCTTCTTCAAATTTCTTGACTCATAGCATACAACGTGGTTTTATTGCATAAGAAATCCTCCAAGTCCTTGATTGCATGCATCAGTACATACCACGATGTCTTTTTCTGGGTCTGCAATTTTCAGAATTGGTGCACTTGTAAGAATATTCTTCAACTACTGGAAGCTTTCTTCACATCTCGGTGTCCATTCAAACTTTATCCCCTTCTTTTGCAAAGAAGTGATTGAATGTGCAACCTTAGAGAATCCTTCAATGAACCTCTCATAGTATCCTACAAGTCCCATAAAATATCTCACATCTGTCACATTTCTTGGAGTTGTCCAATTCATAATGGCCTCAATCTTCTCAGGGTCCACAGATATTCCTTCATCTGAGATAATGTGACCCAAATAATGAATTATATCTTTATAAAAGTCACATTTTCTCAACTTTGCATACAACTTATGCTCCCTTAGCAATTGCAATTTCATTCTTAGATGTTCTTCATGCTCTTGTTCATTATTAGAATAAAAATTAATGTCATCAAGGAAAACAAGAACAAACTTGTCCAGATACTTGCTAAAATCACTATTCATGAGACACATAAATGTAGCTGGTGCATTTGTGAGACCAAATGGCACCACTACAAACTCATAGTGTCCATACCTTGTTCTAAAGGTTGTCTAATGAAAATCTTCATCTTTGATTCTTACCTGATGGTAACCAGACCTCAAGTCAATCTTGGAAAATACCTTTGCTCCTCTCATTTGATCAAAAATGTCATCCATTCAAGGTAAAGGGTATTTATTTTTCACAGTGACTTTGTTCAACTGTCTGTAATCAATATATAACCGGAGTGTACCATCTTTATTTTTCACAAACAGAACCGGTGCTCCCCACGGGGACACACTCGCCCTGATGTATTTCTTTTCCAACAACTCTTGCAGCTGCAATTTCAGTTCTAGCAATTCTGGTGTGCTCATCCTGTAGGGTGTCTTGGACATTGGTGCTGCACTAGGCACAAGTTTAATTGTAAAATCAATGTCCCTCTTTGGAGGAAGTCCTGGAATATCATTAAGAAAAACATCCATGAATTCTTGCAATACCTGAAATTACTCCAACCTAGGAGTTTCATTCTCCATTGCCTCCAAAACATGGGTTGCATACAATATGAAACCTTTCCTACAAAACTTCTTCAGCTGCATTGCTGAAATATGCCTAACAAAAATCACCTTTGGAATTCCTCTTACAACCCTTGGGTTTCCTTCTTCATCCATGCATTCAAATGTCTTGTTATAATAGTCAAGCTTAACTCTGTGCACTTCTAACCAGTCCATTGCAATGAGAATATCATAGGAACCAATTGGTAGAACATTCAAGTCTGCATAAGTGACTAACCCATCCATGAAAAATGGACATCTTTCTACCACTTCACTAACCTTTCTCTTGGTTCTAGTGGCTAGCTAAACTAACCATGATATTCTATGCTTTAATTTTTTTAAAGCACAAATATCAACAACTCTAGGAGTGATATAACTGTGAGTAGATCCAGGGTCAATAAAAACATAAATAGATTGCTAAGAAATATTACCTTGAACTTAAACCTGAGTTGATTGATGATCTTCCTAGCAGTCCTCTAGTGCTACATAAATTATAGGTACGGTCCTTGCTACTTGACCCACCATTTCAGCTCCTTGGATGTTGTGAGCTTTCCTTACATACCCATTCTCATGTGGACATTTCCTACGCATATGGTCTCCTCCGCATCCTGAACATTGGAGTGGTTCTTTGATCTCATTTGGATCTCTTGGATTTTCTCCCATCACTCTAGCTGGCTTAGTCATGGCTTGTGATGGATGCCTTTGCTGATTTCGGAAGTTAGAGGGTTTAAAACCTTTCTTTCTTTGGTCAAAATTCTCATTCTTCTTGTCCTACCATGCTTTATGGTGATCATGTTTTCCTTTGTGTTGGAGACATTTACCACCTTACACACTCATTTTGGTCAATTTGGCCTAGTTAAACCACTATCCTAAGTATTATTGACTTAATTGACATCAGAGGAGAACTAGATGACATCAGCTACATCACACCCACACCTACCTTCAGTCAAGGAGGCTAACTTATCCTTCTCCTACATTCAGGGAGGCTAACTGGAGCACTCCGAAGGTGATTTGAGTGTCATTAATGCCACATATTGCTAACTGATGGTTACAATTAGCTAAACAGAGCAGTGAAGGCACCCTCCTTCATTAAATCGATTATTTAATGAACTAGAGTCAACAAGGGTGCCTCCAACCACTTTTGATGTGCAGTTACACTTCAATTAACCTCATCAGGGTTCATTGGAGTCATTGATGCGCTACCAATTGATGGTTGGATTGCTATGACATGTGTTTGACCTACTTTTAGTTAGACTCAGTCATTTATTGCACTCTGACTTCAGTTAGGGCTTAGCTGAGTCAATTACGGTTTTGATCAGTGGTTAAATTGAGTGTTGACTGTGCCTTACATTCAGTTAAGCTAGACTCACTCATTCAATTCGAATGACCTCCTGGGGAGTTCAAATTGCTTTGTCATTCATGCTTGCAGCATGATCTTGTATTGTATTACTCATTCTTTGTGTGAATGTACAGAGCGGCTACTCATTTTATAGAACAATTACACCATTTTCATGCCTTATTTTTTATTAATCTTTGATGAGACTTGTGTTTAGTCCCTAGATTACTATGACAGATTATTATGGTATCAGAGCTCATGGTGGGATGAAGCTCATATCTCTCAAAAACAAGGTTTTTGACAGATCTTGCATGAAAATTGAGCAATAGCTCAAAAATCCAGCACTACACCATAAGCCAAGGCTTACCACTTAATATCCCAAGTAACGAACTTGTTGATCAAGCTTGCTTGATTGACTATGCTGGGTGTGATGAAAGCCTAAAATGTGAAGGCTATCTAACCTTACATTTCCCTTTTTGTTGTGATTTTCAGGTTTTTGACAAGTGAAAGAATTCGCTCCAGTAGATTCAGATGGCTGCTTCAGTAGATCTTTTGACTCCGTTCAATTTCCACTCATGGAAAGGAGACATGGAGATCCAGCTACATTCCATAGGATTCTATAGGGTCACCATGGACACTGACAAAGAGCCTGGTTCTACAATAGACAAATCTAGATTCTCGAACAAGAAGGATGAAGCATTTGGATTCTTGTGCCTCTCTATTTCTAGGGATCTTCTTTTCCATCTTTCGAGATTGAAGACTCCAAAGGAGATTTGGGACAAATTGGAAACCCTGTATGGAAAGTAGGATGATTTGAGAGTTTACTAGCTTGAAAATGAATCGATGTCTCTCCAGCCTTCCAATTTTGAGACCTTGAATGAATTTTTCACAAAGTTCAAGCACATTGTCTTACTGTTGAAGCAATGCAAAGTGGAGAAGGAGGATGATCAGCTCATCCTCCCCATACTCTCCAAACTTGGAGATGATTATTCAGTTTTTTTCTCTACATTCTATGTGGGGAAGCTCACAACCCCTGGATGGAATATGCCTACACTCAATGCCTTCATTGAGTCCCTAACAGGTGAACATGATACGCTTATCCATATGGGGATCATCAGATCCTCCCATGATCAAGCCCTCCATGTCTCGGGGCCCAAAGATCTGAAGGGTAAAGGAAAGCAGCAGAAGAACCCAAAAACTAAATTTGAAGCTCCTAAGCCTAAAGTTGAAAACCAGCAGCATGATGAGTCTTTCGGCTCAAAAAAGAACAAAGGGAAAGGGCATCATGGAAAGGAAAAAGTCAAGTTTTCATACTATGGGAAGGGATTCCACCCTGAACATGCCTGCATGAAGAAGAAGCTTGATGAAGCTACCTCTCTCCTTGAGAGAAATCACATCAATATTCTGGAAAGCTTTCGGAGGAAAGATCAGCAAGATCGGGAACCACAACATGAAAAAGGTCATGCCCTCATGGAAAGCACTTCGAAGTCCAAAGCACTCTTGATTGATTCTGGAGCTTCAAACCACATGATGGCTAAAAGAGACTCATTTTCATCCTTGGAGACCAGAAATCCATCCCCATCCACATGGGAGATGACTCCACCATCATTTCATAAGGACAAGGTACGGTTGATCTTGAGAATGGCTATTTTTTAAATGTTTTGTATGTACCATCTCTAACATCAAATATCCTTAGTGTCTATCAGATGACACATATAGGAGTGCCTAAGAGAGTATCTTTGAGCCCTAATGATGTTGATATAACGGAACTTGCATCCGGGAAACTCATTGCTAAAGGCCTTGCAAACCATCATGCAAAAGCCTATGAGTTCTCCCACTTTGTGGCGGATGTAAAGCCCATAGCACTGCTAACTCATGGAAATGAAGTTAGTAGGCTATGGAATGAAAGGTTTGGCCATCTAAATTTCAAATATTTACAGAAATTACAAAAAAACTCCATGGTTGAAGGCCTCTCAGTCATCAAGGCAACCACTGGAATTTGTAAGGGCCGAGTGGTTGGAAAACACCCTGAGCACAAGTACGATTGGGGAAAGGCAAACCGAGCTACATGCATCTTAGGGATAATGCATTCTGATATCAGTGATCCAATACCTATCACATCCATGAATGGATCAAGGTATCTTCTGACTTTTATTGATGATTTTTCAAGGTACACATGGGTCTTCTTTCTCAAAAAAAAGTCTGAAGTATGTGAAAAATTCTCTGAACTAAAGGCCTTGATTGAGAATGCCTCTAGGATTAAGATCAATATCTTGAGATATGATAATGGTGGGAAGTATGTTAGTAATTATTTTCTGCACATATTCTCCCAAAGTGGTATTTAGGTCCAACATTCAATTCCCTACACTCCCCAGCAGAACGGTGTAGCGGAAAGGAAGAATCGGTCTCTCAAGGAGATGACCACCTCTATGTTGGAATCAAAGAATTTGGCTGAAAATTTGTGGGATGAAGCCATGCATGCTATAGCATACATTCAGAACAGAGTGCCACACTCATCCATGAAATGGAAGACCCCTTTTGAAGCATACTTTGGACACAATCCGGATGTGTCGAACCTGTGGGTGTTTGGGTCCACTGCATGGGCCCGAATGCCATTTGATAAAAGAAGGGCTTTGCAACCGCAAAGCATAGAATGTCTATTTGTTGGGTATCTTGATGAATCAAAAGGTTTCAAGCTACTGGATATTAAAACAAAATAGATCATCATCAAGAGAAGTGTCAAGTTTAATGAGCCTCTTCAGGATGTGGAACTAGTGAAGGAGAAAACTGCTGAATTTCCTTCCTATTCTACTAAATATTTGGATGTTGAAATTGGGGGTGATGACCCTAATTTGGATCCTCTGATTTATGATATAAATGTACAACAAACATCATATTTTGAATCAGAACCTGAAGTACAAAATCATCTTCCCACATGGGCCCGACAGACACTCTCCTCCGCAGGAGATAACATTGGAAATTCAAATGATCCAAGGAGAACACGGTCTAATTTCCAAAGAGAAGGTATTGCGCTCTCTTGTCCTGATAATTTGCTGTCCAAAACATGTTATTTTATGATTATCTCAGAACCAAAATCCTACTACCATGCTCAGAAGGATCTGAGATGGCAAGTTGCCATGGTTGAAGAGATGAATTCTCTTCAAAAAAACACTACTTGGTAGCTAGTTTCTCTTCCTCCGGGAAGGAAATTGGTTCAATGAAAGTAGGTGTTTCAAACCAAGGTTGATGCTGATGGAAGCACCTGAAAATATAAGGTAAGGCTGGGGCCAAAAGGTTTCTCTCAGGTCCAAGTTGTGGACTACCATGAGACCTTTGCACCGGTTGCAAAAATGGACTCCATCCGCCTAGTTTTGGCAATTTCAGCATCTAAGCATTGGGAAGTGCATCATATGGATGTTAAGTCAGCCTTTATGCATGAATATATTCATGAGGAGATATACATGAAGCATCCTGAGATCTGCATCACTGATCCATCTTTGGTTTGCAAGATAAAGAAGTCACTATACGGGTTAAAACAGGCCCCAAGAGAGTGGTATTCCAAGATGGATGCCTTCCTTCTCTCGCAAAAATTCCAAATGTGTATATGCAGCAATATAATGGTCATTTTATTATTATTGTTTTATATGTTTTCTACTTACTGATCACAGGTAGCACAGTTGCTTCTATTTCAGCCATCAAAACTGCTCTCCACAATGAATTTGAAATGAGCGATTTGGGGCTCTTAAAACAATTTTCGGGGCTCAAAATTGAGCAAATTCTGATGGGATAATGGTCACTCAGTAAAAATACATATCAGACCTGTTATTCAAGTTTAACATGGCTGAATTTATGCCTGCACCATTCCCTTTCCTTTCAGGGATCAGCCTTGAATAAGGAAAAAGCACACCTCCCATGGATTGCACTATCTATCAACAGCTGATTGGTAGCTTGTTGTAATTGACACATTATTGGCTTGATATCTATTATGACATGAATGCTCTATCAAGATACATGCATCAGCCTCATTATATTCATTGGAATGAAGCCGAGAGGATCCTCTAGTATATTCAGGGAACCAGGACCTACAACATTCACTATGCTGCAGACTCTGAGCTAGAGCTGGTTGGATACATAGATTCCGATTAGGAGGGTGATTCTATTGATTGAAAGTATACTTCTAGATATGTATTCATGTTTGGTGGTGGCCCCATTTGTTGGTATAGAAAAAATAAGGCTGCCATAGCATTATCTTCAGCAGAGGCTGAGTATCGAGGAGCGGTGAATGCTTGCATCCAAGCAGTTTGGTTGCAAGGCATTGTTTCAGAGTTTGATATTGGTAGTACTTTGTCCACTTTCATCTTTTGTGACAATCAAATTTCTATTAAGATATCCACATATCCAGTTACCAGGTATAGGACCAAGCATGTAGAGATCCACATGCACTATATCAAGGAGCTAGTGCATGATAGGACCATCATTCTGCAATACTGCCCGACTGATGAGCAGATTGCAGACATATTCACCAAGAGCTTTTTAGAAAATAAGTTCACTTACCTCCGTTCACTATTGGGGGTGAGTCCAGTAGGGTGATCAGACTATTTTCAGTGTTCAGCTTGAGGGGGGGTTTTTCCCACTGGGTTTTCCCTCTTTTCCTCACTTAGTTTGTTTTTGAGAATTGATTTCAGTTTCAGTATTATAAAGGGTGACCTATGGCCTTAGTTTCCAGGGCCCTAGCATTTTTATGCATTTTATGTTTTCTAACTCCTCCTGAGTATAGCTTAAGGGGGGGTGTTGGAGATATTTACCACCTTACACACTCATTTTGGTCAATTTGGCCTAGTTAAACCACTATCCTAAGTATTATTGACTTAATTGACATAAGAGGAGCACTAGATGATATCAGCTAGATCACACCCATGCCTACCTTCAGTCAAGGAGGCTAACTTAGCCTTCTCCTACATTCGGGGAGGCTAACTGGAGCACTCCAGGGGTGATCTGAGTGTCATTAATGCCCCATATTGATAACTGATGGTTACAATCATTTAAACAAACCAGTGAAGGATCCCTCCTTCATTAAACTGATTATTTATTGATTATTTAATGAACTGAAGTCAACAAGGGTGCCTCCAACCACTTATGATGTTCAGTTACACTTCAGTTAACCTCATCGGGGTTCATTGGAGTCATTGATGTGCTACCACTTGATGGTTGGCTTACTGTGACATGTGTCTGACCTACTTTCAGTTAGACTCAGTCATTTATTGCACTTCAACTTCAGTTAGGGCTCAGTTGAGTCAATTAGGGTTTTGATCACTGGTTAACTTGAGTGTTGACTGTGGCTTACATTCAGTTAAGCTAGACTCACTCATTCAATTCGAATGTCCTCCTTGGGAATTCAAATTTCGTTGTTAGTCATGCTTGTAGCATGATCTTGTATTGTATTATCATTCTTTATGTGAATATACAGAGCAACTACTCATTTTGTAGCACAATTACACTATTTTCATGCCTTATTGTTATTAATCTTTGATGAGACTTGTGTTTAGTCCCTATATTACTATGACAGATTAATACTTTGTTCTGATCATAACAATACTTGACCTTCCTTATAGTATCTTCTAGATTTCTAGGTTCATCAAACTCAATCCTATCTTTGTATGGCTGAGGTAGTCCGGTTAGGAAACGCTAGATTTTCACTTTATCATCCCTAATGTATCTGGCATACCTCAACAACCCCAAGAATTTGTTTGCATATTATTCTATGGTCAACTGTCCCAATCTCATCTCATGGAACTCTTTGATCTTATCATCATAGTACCTATCAAAGAGGTACTTTTGCTTGAAATACTTCTTAAACTACTTCCACCCAATCTTTCTGTCATTAATCTTTTTTTATTTCCTGAGGTGCTCCAACCATATAGATGCTCATCCATTCATATTGAAGATGGATACCCTTGCCTTCATATTTCCAAAGTAGTCTTGGACTTGGAAATATTTTCTCATCCCAAGAAGCCAAGCTTCAGCTTCTTGACCAGATTTTACCTCACCATTATAGGTAGGAGGCCTTGACTTATTAAATTCATCACGTGAAATGTTCCAGTAATTCCTCTTTCTCTTATCCCTGTGAGATGAATAGATTGAAACCCTAGTGGATCCTTAAGGTTTAGATGATCCACCATAAGACCTTTTACTTCTTCTGGCACTGCTCCTACTTCCTTCCGTATTTACTTCCCGATGCCTAGAGGTCATCTTCCTTTGGATGTCTGTCAAACTTTATAGCATGGGTGCGTTCAACTGATTCTTCTCTTCCTGAGCTTTAATCATTATTTGGTTATATTCTCTGTAACTTTGCATCTCCACCCTTAGGCTTCTCATGGTGGCTACAATATTTGGCGGAGTCTCTTGATATCTTCTCCCATTAGATTCTGTTTCAGCATTTCCAACTTGAATGTTTTCCCCCATAGCATATTCCTCGTGCTCATAGGGATCCTATGCATCAGTCATGATGTAGGATCTCATGGATGAACCAAAAACCAACTTTTCCAAAATGCACTATGACTTTTCAAAATTGTGTTAATAACGTATTGTTAGCTGCATAACAATTTCAGAATTTAAATACCACAGTTAGCTGCAATGTTGCAACCAATAGCTCTGAAAATGATTCACTTGGCCCATATAGGCCCAATTTTGTAACCAATAGCTCTGATACTACACTGTCATGTCCCCTCCCTCCTTGTAGGAGAACACAATAGATAATCCTGCTCTGATATATTGCGATGTCCATGAACTTGGTGCCCATACACCTCGATGATATGTAGAATAATTTAAAACTTATCTTTACTATCTCTTTAACACAGTCATGGGTCATGTAACATCCTTTAACATTCATTCCTAGGTTCAAAACCCACTGTAACAGTCATTTCACCATCAACATATCCACTCTCTAACCGAAAAGGTCATTTCTACACCGAACCCGACCTTTCCGCGCTCTGCCTTTTTCATTTCCGCCTTTCACCTTCCTCCTTTCCACCTTCCATTACGGAACTCAAGAATCAAAATTCAAAATTCGACGAAATATTTTAACCACTTTCCACCTTCCACCTTCTCCCTTTCCGCATTTTGTTACAGAACTTGGGAATCAGAAACTCAACGAATTGATACCCTGACTCGTTAACTTTCATTTTCTTCTTTTTTCCTTCTGCATTTAGCAGGCAGACTCTGGATCATGGGAAACCAACACTTGACCTCATTTCTCTTTCTGATTTCTCCCTCCCGCCTTCCGTTGTGGACTTCAGGGTGTGGAAATCCACACTTTACCTTAGACTTTTTGGCTCTTTTTCCGCATCCTACTTCCGCCTTCCACAAGCGAATTCTGGGTTGCATAAAACCAACATTCTTCCTTGTTCTTTTTTTTCTCTGTTCCATCTCCTGCTTTCTGCCTTGCTTAAGCAGATTTCAGGGTGCAGAAATGCTTAAGTCAGATCCATTATGACTCTGTAACTAGGCTATTAGCCTTCATGAACTTAGAAAAAATGCATTGGAACCAAAAACATATGCAAATATAAAATTCAAGGCCATTCAATAAACAGTAAACTCTACTCGATTCCTTAATAATAATTCAACATATTCATTTCATTCATAAGCAAATACATTGCAGAAATAACATAACAAAGAATACTTATCTTGAATATGAAGTTGTCCCGCAACTAGCAATGACGTTGCAACGTTCTACCCAACCATAGGCTAGTGTGTTCATCAATATCTCAACACCACTGCCACCCCTGAGCTAGGCATGATTTCCACAAGGAACTAGGGAACATCAGGCTTACACATAGCCATAACACATAAAACATAGTCAAGCCAACCTACAATTGGGTTTATCAAAATGTCCAGCCAAGCCAATACACAATTGGGTTTATCAGGCTGTAGGAAAACAAGCCAATAAACTGTTTGGTTTATCAGGCTACTCAGCCATGCCAACAACAGTTGTTTATCAGACTGCACACAGTCAAGCCAACATTCACATTAAGGACCAACCAAGACAACATATGGGTTTATCAATCTACTCGACCAAGACATCATTCACAGTTGGGTTTATTAGGATGTATAACCAAGGATCACACATGGACAAAACACAACACAACACAACCAAGCCAACACACATTTTGGCTTATTAGGCTGCTCAGCCAAGACAATATCTATTTGGGTTTATCAGGCTTCCCATCCATGCCAATATACAATTGGGTTTATCATGTTGTCAGCCAAGCTAATCGACCTTTGGGTTTATTAGGCTGCTAAGGTAGTGGAAAGGAAGAATGGATAATCTAGCGGTTCATTCAAGATCTAGGGACACCTCCACAAGATATATTTGCCATGGCATCCACAATACCTACACACCCAACATAAGGAAGCATACCCTTCTCTGCTACATAGTACCTCGGGGTATGCCTTCCCTTCCAGTGCTCTTCAATATGTGCATAGAAGATTCACTGGCCACTCTTATATTTTTGTAAGGTTCCTCTTTGCACTAGGTTTATCAAGACCATTTGATGTCTCTTCCACTCCTAAGTCTTTCATATAGTTCAGAACCAAACCAATGTGCACATCATAACAAACCATAAGGAGACACAACAATACAGGCTCCACTCTGTAACACAGACAAACAAGTTTGCCTACCGATCACTCGGTATCATAGGAGAGACCAAGGTTCCATACCACACTGTAATACAACAAAAATAATGCAGAACCGTGACTCAGGATAGTGAACCACTGAATAACGTATGAAGGAATGAATAATCACACTGAACAATGTGTGAATAATCCCCCCTCAACGTTGAGGAGCAACAAATCCTTCTTGCGACTGAGGGAAAGATGGACTGGAACACATCCATGTGCTTACTTACTGCAAAATCAAGAATGTGGCTTCCTTAGACTACAAGCTATAGGTTTTCTTAGACACAAATTCTGACTGCCATGCCTTGCTCTGCCCAAGGCATTAACGGCCTCAACCAACTTCTGAAAGAATTGAATGATTGAGTGCAGGGGACAAAAAGGTAGATGAAGGTTTATGGGTTTCCCCATTGACATCTAGTCTCACCCTATTAGCTTAGGAGTTTGACTAACTCCCCTCCCTATTACTTATGAAATCATGCTCCCATGTCTTACATTGCAGTGCATAACTAGTTGTGGTATTGTATTAAATTGCATATTACATGATATCTTCAAAATGTAAGGTTCTTGACTTAGCACTATAACCATCAGAATCAACCTTGATCTCCAATACACAAAACACCAAAGCAGTGGAAAAGCATTAGCCTTGAGCTCCTTGCCATCATTCAAATACAATATATACATCATGTACAATTTTAATACCATGGGGTCAAAATCGGGGTATTACAATGGATCACTCTTCTTTGAAATACCTAGTGAATAATCCGGTGTTGGGGGGGAAGATATGTCGGTGGTTACTTCTCTTCGAAGAGTTTAATTTTGAAATAATTGTGAAGCTAGGTTGCTTGAATGCATGACTAGATCACTTATCGTGAATTGAGACATGTGAAGAACCGATGAACATTGAAGATGGGTTAACAGATGCACAGTTATTCAGAGTAGAGATGGTTGACGACTACTATAAGGAAATAGTTCAGTTTTTGGTGATGAGAACAAAACCAGAAGGGCTTACTATAAATTAGAAGAAGCAGTTGGTTGATCGTGCCATGGATTTCCAATTGATTGCTGGAGAACTCTATAAGATGGGAACAGATGAGATCCTACAACGATGTGTCCTACCGCATGAACAAGGGAAGACATTGGAGGAAGCACATGTGGGAGTTGCAGGTGGACACTATGGAGGTCACACTACTTCTAGGAAGGTGCTCTATGTAGGGATTTGGTGGCCAACTCTCAGTGGAGATGCAGTAAACTATGCGTGGACTTACGACGTGTGCCAAAGAACTGTGTTATCACCCAATAGTTTTCATATGGTTGTGGTAGGAAATCATTGGGGTAACCATTTCAAACCAACCTTTAGACTGTATTCTATCCTATACAGTCAGAGAGGGATCTCTATTTGTCACATGAACATTTACATACACATTTGGCTTTAAACAAGCATTCAGAAGGCTAGATTTCTGAGGGGAACTGTTATTTGGAATTTAAAGAGTGTAATACAAACAAACATACAACACCATTGGGTAATGGAGTCAAATCCTGAAACATCCAAGGACTTACCTGTGATAACCTTCATAATCTGAGGCAAAGTAGTTGTTAATATTCAGCAAAATATCTTTGAGAGATGGTAGGGGGGAATGAGAAGAATCCCAATGAAACAGGACGCACCTATCTATGGATGAATCTCTTAAAACACCTTTACAGAAGGAATAATAAAGGCTAAGAACTAAAATGGAGCATCTAACAGAGGATGAATTCCAATACATTTATCATAGCCACAAACAAATGCATTATCTTATGCAAGGAGCACTTAATAGAGAACGAATTCCTTGAATACAACTAGAAAACACATTAGCAGAAATTACACAATCATGGAAATGATGCATACAAGAGAAAACAGACTAAATAGTGAACATTGTGATGGATCTGAGACATTTAGGGCATACTTTGCATTAATGCTCCCAACAAAAGTTACAGAGCTACAAAACCAAGAACAAAGGCTTCAAAATGAATGTGCAACACTGTCTTCCTCCATAGAGGTTACATTTATAGTGTCATGGGCTCCCAAACCCAATCTCAAAACATAGACAAGTTCAATTAAACAATATCAGGAATCAAACCCGCACACATCAAATCCTAACAAATTATGATCTAGTAGATTCACCATGATCATGATCAAATTAGGAAAGCACGTTGGGTTGTGTGTGCTGCGAAAAAATAAAAAATCGGACACCTAGAACTCAGGCTCGCTTGGTTGAAAATGATGGTTCAGAGTACCTCCAATGGCTTGCAACAGTTTCATTCCTCATTGCTTCTTCCACCAACGAAATATTTTTGGACCATTGATCTAGATTGTAACTTGATATAAGCCGTCGAAAGACAAAGCTCATACTTGATTTTGCAATTTTCTACCTTGACTTATCCCTTGCTAGTTTTCCTTGAGAAATCATCATGGATCAAGAATCTACTTCGATCTCCACTGTTCACCCTTGTCATTCCTACCAAATTTCACATATTTGGAAACTTTTCTTGTCCTCGCATGTGATATGAGCGAAATCAACCCCCATCATACATCCATTTCTCCCACAGATCGTCACCATCGGAAAATGCGGCTCCTAGCTAATTCCATAGATTTCAAATGTTAATTTATCCACGCATGTTAGATCAGCGGAATTATTTTCCACCGTAGATTTGATTTTAATCTGGGTCTTTGAAAAATGTAAGGTTTACCATATTTCACAGATCGATAGAGCTACTTATCCCGTGCGCATGTTGCCCTTTTCTGCACCATCTATCTTAGGCAAACTTATTTCTGAGCAATTGATTTGAGGTCAAGCCGCTTAGCCTTATAAACCACCGGGCTCTATAAACGTGAATTTTGTACCTGTAGTCTTTGATCGCGGTATCCAATGGGGAGGGGACATGTCATTTACGCATGTTCCCCATCGTGAAGTCCCTCTCCAACTTTGAGTGTGCAATTTGTCTCAACGATTTGATTGTTCACATCCGGATCTCATCGGGGATGCGTGAATGGAAAAGAGTCGTTGATGTTCTCCTGTGTTTACCATGGCGATGCTTTCGGGCCCAATAGATTTCATTGACTCTGAATTCAAAATAGTGCATGTAGGTTCACATAGCAGGATTTATTTCTTTCATAGATCTAGATTGAGTGTTGATCCTGTCCGTCGAAACCTACAAGGTTTACTTGATTTCACAAATAGGGAGAGCTACTTATCCCATGTGCATGTTTCCCTTTTCTGCACCATCGATCTTAGGCAGACACTCTCTGAGTCATTCATTTGAGGTCAAGATGTAGGCTATAGAAAGAAGAAAGAGGGATTTCAACTTTTTATGACCGGATTTTCTCCCTTTCTTCTTCCACCCTTTTTCTCCTTTTCGAGTCGTTGATCTTCGGCGAAAGCTTTCCGGACCATCGATCCTGCGAAAAGTAGAAAGTGGAATTCTAACTTTTTGTGACCAAATTTTGTATCTTCCTCTTTCTGATCTCCTCTCTTCTACTCTTTTCTGAGCTATTGATCTTCGACGAAAGCTTTCTGAACCGTCGATCTCGGACTGCAAAAAGTGGAAGTGGGGTTTCCCAACTATTTAACCGAAATTTTTCCCTTTCTGCTTCTGCCTTTTTTGCTAGACCGTTGATTTATCCCAGAGTCATCCCCGATCATCGAATATTGGAATGTGGAAAGCAGAAGTTGGGTTTACCAATTTTCACAACTAAATATTTTCCTTTCCTTCTTTTCTGCTCCTGATTTTTCCTTGGCGAAAATGATTTATGGCCTTTTATTTTTCTTCGCTATGCATCTAGGTCGTCCGTTCTGGTTAGCTTTTGACTTTGATCAGATTTTTCATATTTAGGCATATTTATAAGGATAAAACTCAGGATTTTGAATATTTTTTCTCTTCAAAGCACTGGATAAACCCCTTAGAACATGCAGAAACCCCATCAATATCCTCAGAGTCATGTGATATGGAAAATTTTCAGACCTTACTCTTTCTTTTACTAGTCTAAACCTTTGCAGGGGAATTAGTGTAGATGCCTATGTGAAAATATTCAAAATTTAGCACAGGTGGTAACAACGACTCCAAATCAAGGATGTTATCCTCCCTATGAGGTAGCAAAGAACCCTGTAGACTAGGTTCATGCTCCATTGGGTTGGTCCTAATATTTTTCTGAAATCCCAACCATGCTCTGAAAACTAAAACTAAACAGATACTAAAAACAAACTCAAAAATTACTTAAAAGAAATGCTAGCCATGTCGAGCTTATTCACACCTACCTACCTTACTTGCTGAGCACCAATGCCCAATTAAGTAAATGGTCCCATAAACAAACTTTCTCCTCATGATTGATCAAAAACAGAAATGAAGGACTTAATGGAAAAATGTTATGATAGAGAAATTGATATTTACTGCAAAGACATAACCAGCCACTAGATCATGACCACCTGGAAAATTTTCTGTTATGTGCTTTACATGACAAGGATGCTCCATATATTCAACCACTGGATCATAAAATCCATGATTGTCTTCAAATTTTTCTGGAATTTGCTTGCCCCAATAATGCTTCTCAAACTGTAACTCCACCTGCATACTGTCAAACTATTTTTCATAAGAGCCTTGAAAATAATGTTCATGACATTCTTCAAATGGAGCGTCAACAATATCCTTTAAAACTTTTGAAGTAAAGGCTTGGTTCTATTTATGTGCTTCAGTAGAAATATCATCTTCTCCTTCAAGAAAATCAAGTTAAATTAACTCTTCTTGACATGGAAATTCTGATTTTGAGGAGCATGAAGAGACATCCAATTTAAGACCCTTATCTTCCAAGTAGCCATCCTCATATTCATCATATATAGGTGGACTAAAATCTTCTTCAAAACCACCACAGACAGAGTTTGTAACAAGCGGATTTCATTCTTCATAAAAGAAATTGTAACATTCCTCCTGTACAACACTAGGTTGATTATCTTCTTTCTCATAACGAGAAGGATTGGAATGCAAATTGGATTCTACTAGTTCACCCTTCTCATTATCCATTCCTAAAAATTCCATGACATTATTCATAACCTTAAGTTTCTTTGTTTGATTAGAAACTCTTAATCTTTGTTTCAAAAACTCAAATGAGGCAAACCACAATGGAAAACAACTACTTTCCTCCTATTGATTGTACTCTTCATAAAAAGAAGGATTGCAATGCAAAGCATACTTTAGTTGTTTAGCCTTCTCACCTTCCACTAGTAGAGAAGGCTTTGTATGTTGATGTAAATATTCGGGTGAAATTTGAGTTTGAAAAAAACGCAAAGGTCATTATTCAACCATTAACCCCAAATCTGATTCCTCTTTTAATTCAAACTACAAAGGAACTTCAAAAACTCTTTGATTCCCTAGAGGAGGAAGGGATATTCTAAAATTATGGATTCTATTCTATTGCTCTTGATTTTCCATGGGAGGTGGTCTATTGTCCAAAGTGAGTCTCTCCATCAACTTTTCCATGGATTTCATCATTGTGTTCGTTATGGCCTCTCGGGAGTTAGAGGAGGAGGATTGTTCAAGCTCTCTATCCTTCCTTCTTTCTCCCTCTTCCCTCATTTTCTCTCTAGCAGTAGTCAGGTTTATTTCTATTTCTATGGCATCAATCGGCATATCGTCTAGGGAATCATATTTTCTTTCACTCTACCACAAGGTAAATTCACTATCATAGGCTTCTGTATATCATATTTGGGAAGAACCATGGGGAGAATTGAAATGGGAAGGGATGGAATTATATACTTTCATAAATTTGGCAGAAAACTCCTCGACAGATTCACTCTCCCCCCTCTTCATGGAATGGAATTGGGACAAACACTCCCTGGGGTCTTTCTTTTCTTCCCATTTTTTATTGAAAGATTCTTCAAAAGCTTGATAGTTTTGAATGGAGTTATACGAAATACTTGTAAATTTTTTTCTTTCCTCTCGAGTAAGACTTTGGGAAAACAGCATGACTTTAATATCCTCATGGTACACTTCCTCCAAGTTTGTTCATTCTGAAAACCATCCCAAGTGATCCTCAGCTGAATACCCCCTCTCCCCATTAAATTGTTTGAGATTTTGGGCATATCCTTGGGGAAGGTCATGAAGAGAAGCATGGAGAAGTAAAGGGGAAAACCTTTTAGCCTTTGCTAAGGTTATAGCAGGGTTTCCAAGAGGAATTGAAGCTAGTGTTACAGATAGAATCAATCTGTTGTGAGGAACTGCAAATCTATGAAGGACTATAAAATTGAATGATGAAGGCTGCTTAAGCTCTAAAGTGGTGGGAAATAAGGATATAGCAGTAGAATGCTCTGTGATAGTGGAATTTAATGAGGTTGATTCAGAGGGAAATAGGGGGAATTCTTGATCAAGCAAGGGTTGGATATCTCTACCTCGAGACTCAGAAAAGGATGCAGTATCAACTGTAGCACCATGAGTTTTACAAGGATTATTATTGTTCTTATGTGGCTCGACTAAAGGATCTTGGTCAAAATCATATGTACAAGATGTAGAGATACCCTTAGTTATTAAAGAAGGATATACAGGGGTAAATCCATGGCCTTGTTTTGAGTGCAATAAGCAACGAGAAATTCCTTTGACAAGCTTAGGAAATGATTGGAAAATTTTTACGAGAAAGGATAATATATCTTGGAGAAGATTCATACTTGAGTACCTGATTTTTCACCATGATTTTCCATGTCTTTGCAGTGAGATCATTTCCCTAGTAGAATCACAATATGAATTTCTAAAAAAATGGATTCTTCGAAGGTGGAGTCGCTAGGTGAAAGATGCAAAAATTCCCTAATGTTTTACCATTGTTCACCATCAACAGTTAAACCTGAAACTCTTTGGAACTTCTTGGCCGCCATATTTGCAGTGGAGTCATTTTCCAAAATCTTTGAGTGGATTTGCCAGAGCATATACAACCAACATGTGTCTAGGAACGACTACTCAACCATGTCATAGAAATAGGACAATGTCGTTTCCCCAAGGAGATAATAGCAATTAGTTCCCCAACAACGGTGCCAAGATGTTATCACCCATTAATTTTCCTATGGTTGTGGTAGGAAATCATAGGGGTAACCATTTCAAACCAACCTTTAGATTGTATTCTAGCCTCTATAGTCAGAGAGGGCTCTCTCTTTGTCACAGAAGAATTTGTTGATCCCAGATTTGTTATCATTTTTGGTAGTTAAATTACTCATTTAAACATATGTTTTATTATCTTTTTGCATATTTTATGTCACGCAGATCACTATTCAGCCCAAGTATGAATTTATTTAAGGTTTATGTAAAATCCTTTTATTATTATCATTTTATGATTTTATTGATTAAAATTAACATTGTTGAAGCGCATTTGATATATTAATTAATACGTACATTTGTTTGTAGGTTATCTAGTATTTTTGGATGAATTAACAAAAAACACACATTCAGCTAGCCATGCGCACAGCACATCCAGCTCATCATCCAACTCCCTGCGCAATACTCGTTGGCAAGGTTTCCATGCATTGAAATGCCGTTACTCTAGAACTTAGTCTGTAGTGCACTAGCAAACAGACATCGCATTTCATCCTAGATATGTGCACAACATATCCAACTTACGGTCCAGCTCATCGTTCAACTCGCTGAACCAACCACGCGTTGTTGAGAATTGATTTCAGGCATTAAGACATTGGAATAGTCTGCAAACTATTTACTGTCCACATATCTGGGTAATGAAGCTCGCATTCTAGATGATCCAACAGCCTACAGCCTCCTTCGTTGACACCTCACCAGCATTCCATGCATTGGGTTGATGCATTAGCCCGCATTCTAGAAGACTCGCCTCTGTGTGCTCTCGTCTTTCCAACACCACTCCACTTGCTGCACTAAAGAAGGAGCCATGCACCACATAACGCACAATGAAGAGGTCTATTAATGCTGAAGAGGGAGACCGTACGCTACATCATGCAATGAAGAGAGCTGACGCGCGCTGAAGAAGGAATGGTCCTGTTTGTTAGAGTTTGATTAGTTAGAGGCATTATGGTTGACTAAATTTAGAGAGCAGTCGACCTGCTCAGCCCTGTAAACATTGTATATAAACACCTCCATGTGCATAGTTAGCGAGTTGATCATTTCATTTGTTAGACAATCATTTTTGAAGAGAAGAATTATGTAACTTTGTTCCATCATTTTAATAGAGTCATATGCTTTGCTCTTTATGATTGCGTTTGAGTAAGCGTTAGCCAGGAAACACCCCTGATTGCTGAGAGAGCCCCTCATCAACCAGAGATTCATTCTTTTGTGTAATTTTGTTCTTTTCTTTCTGTTATAGCTAGTTTAGTTTGTTTTCATTAGATTGATGTAAATGTTCATTTCATTTATTTCCTTTAATACAATTTTATTTTTGAAAGTTAAATAGTTAACTGCGTACATAGTTTTCTTTCAAATTTACTTTCAGTCCTTTCGTTTCCAGTTTATGGTTCAGTATTTCCAATTAGATAGAATAGAATTTCAGTCTTGTTTATTTCCTTTCTATTCCAAGTTTATGCAATTTGAATTTTAGTTTGTTTATTAATATATAATGATTTCTTTTATGAATTTGTTTAAGTTTATTTCACTGTTAAATTTTCTTAATAAGTAGGTTTACTTATTGTCTCTTTGCATTGTATCTACATGTGCATAAATTTAGTTGAAGAATAGATCATTTAAGTTTTTTTTGTCATTTTAAATCTGCTGTTGGTCGCTATGGGCAGACCCAGGTTTACTGTAATGTACCAACAACACCCCTAGCTCACTGGCCCTTTCGGCTACAGACCGCGGAGCGTCCTGAAGTCTCACCTGAAGTGATTCTAATGGGTTGGCCAAAGACTCAAGTGTCTTCGACCACGTTCTGTAGCATCCTGTGTGCACCTCGCAGCTCTTCTCAGCCCACGAGGTCTCTTTCTGCGACGCGCAGTTTCCTCTTACACGCGATGACTCTAGCCCTTATCGCATTGCCGCATCCTGGGCAACACGTAACTCTCTCCTATGCTCGATCCTCAACCTGTGGTACAGCACACCACATCTCCTCTGATGGTGCGATATCGCCTCCCTGCGATATCCTACCACTGCGGCTCAGCGTACTCAGCGTTACTCGTGTTCAACTTACAGGACTCAACATACAAGGCTGCTTTACACTGCGACTCTTAACTGTCTTGAGTGAAACATAGACAAACTCTTATACAGAATACTTAAAGACTTCAACATTCATTTATCCTTCTATAATGCTGTGAACTGAATAACACATATATACATTTAATTGTAAGCAAAGTTCATGTAATGAGTGATAGATACAACAAGTAAATACAATCACATGAATCAATCACATAACACTCTGATTTTACGTGGTTCACTTCCAGGGTAGAAGCTACATCCACATAACTGTGTTTTATTATATCTTGAGAGAGTACACAGTTCTGCTGCACCGCATATGCAGCTAGAGATCTTCTGGGTAACTCCACACTCACTGCCTAGAGCCCTTCTCTCCTAGATCTCTTCTCTATCTCTATATTTCCTTCTTACAATATTCTCTCTCTCTCTCTCTCTGTCAATCCCTACGGATTGTTACATACATACTCACTGAGCTAGCTACTGGTTACAGTAAGATACTACAGACTGAATACAGAACCAGAGCTTATCTTCTCTACTACAACTGTCTAAATGTCTACTTGTCTAACTTGCTACCCAACTAACTAACCAACCAACCAACCCTTTTACAATACAAAATACATCCTTTTATAGGCGGCCCGAAGGTCTCGCCATTACAACACTATGGGCATGTCCCAACAGTAACCCAAAAACCCTAACTAGTGACAGTTGGCATATCTGTACTTGGGGTAGCCTCTTTCCGTCACACCACTGCTCTCTGCAGTCTTCCATGCTTCTCGGCGTTGACCATGGGTACTATGCATCGCTTCCCTTTCTTTCCTTCGTCTTCAATACCTCGGCCTCATTGCTCCTTTTCCTTTATGAGGGTAGCTGAGCCCTCCTGTCTTCTGCCGCTGCCTTCAATGCAGTGGGTGAGCTCTCTCCTCTCGACCGCTCAAGTACTGTCGTCTTCTTTGACTTCTCTACCCCGGTGGTCATAGTTTCCGACTCTGCTCTACAGCTAGAAACATGCTACAGCGTCGTATCTCTACCTTATCTCTTCATCTTCGCCAAACTATCTATCCACCAAAATGGCATCTTTTCCTGTAGCTGCGGGGCTCTACTCCAACATCTGCAGACTGTCATTCGGATAGCCTATTTAAACTGTCATTCAATCACCCCTTTCAGACCTACAGCTCAGTCTGTCATTCAACCCATAGTTTCATTTTTAGTGTTTTTAATGTGTTTTGAAATTGTTTTAAGTTCTGTTTCTTTAATATTTGAAGTATGCTTTGACTGTAATAGTTAGAGGATAGTTCTATTTATTATTAAAGTTAAATTTTGATTGTTTTAGGTTATTTATTAAAAGTTACCTTGTTTCTTTTCGCCTTGAGTATGTTTTGAGTTATTTTATGTTTTGTTTCTTGATTTTGTCTCTGATTCTTTTTTGTTGTTGTATTGTTTTGTGTTCATGCCTTCGGATTGATTTCAGGGATAATTTTAGGGGTGAATTTTAGCCCAGTGGGCTATTTTTCCATGTTTTTCTCCCAAAAAACATTCACCATTTTGCATTTTTTGAATCCCTGTTTCACCCAATTTTGATAGGCTAAAATTTTTTTACCCTAAAAATCGCCAAATTATTATATAAACGATATAAAATCCTTGGAAATTAATTTTTTTTTGAAAAATATCGCCAATCATTTTATAGTTAGCGTTTTAAGAATTAGTAAGATTCGCCAACATTTGTACACTTTTAAATAAGTATGGTTCCTTAAAATCATCCCTAATTGATTTATTAAATAAGTATGGTTCCTTAAAATCATCCCTGATTGATTTATCCGTTTGCATGTAAAATTCAATATTATATGTGTTATCCTTAGAATGTTTTTAGGTTATTCCTTTTTCTTTGTGTGATTAATGAAAGAGACTTGTAGGAAATAATTCAAAGATATTCCTATTAAGTTTTCTACTTGTTTCTTTTTATTAAGTTTTCTACTTATTTATGAATTAGTTCTTCCTTGCATCCTAGTTTCCCATTTGAAAATTAGTTGTTGATAGTATCTTTTTCAGTTTGAAGCTATTTTGTTATGAAATAAATTATTGATTATTTAGTTTATTATTTTGTTCTGGTTCAATTACTTTAACAGTTGAATTCTTAGGAGTTTGACTCGGTTTTTCATTTTGAAAGATATTTCGATCTTTTGTTTGTTAAAATATTTCCACGACACCATACGCAAAGTAGGTGTTAATATTCAACAAAATATCTTTGAAAGATGGCAGGGGGAAATGAGAAGAAGCTCAATGAAACAGGAGGCACCTATCTATGGATGAATCTCCTGAAACACCTTTAGCAAAAGCAACAATAAAGGCTGATAAATGAAATGGAGCATATAACAGAGGATGAATTCCAAGACGTTTATCATAAACACAAACACATGCATTATATGATGCAAGGAATGCTTAATAGAGAACAAATTCCTTGCATACAACTAGAAAATGCATTAGCATAAATTACACAATCATGGAAATGAGGCATACAAGGGAAAACAAACTAGTGAACACCATGATGAGCCTCAGACATTCAGGGCATACTTTGCATTAATTCTACCAAGAAATGTTGTAGAGATAGAAAACCAATCACATAGGCTTCAAAATGAATGTCCAATGCATTTTTTCCTTCGTAGAGGATACATTTACAGTTTCATGGGCTCTCGAAATCAACCTTGAAACATAGCCAAGTTCAGTTAAAAAAAAGCAGAAATCAAACCCGCACACATAGACTCCTAACAAATTATGATCTTGAAAATTCTCCATGATCACAAATGAATAATGAAAGCATGTTGGGTTGTGCATGCTGGGAAAAAATATAAAACCACACACCTAGAACTCAGGCTCGCTTGATTGAAAATGACGGTTCAAAGTACCTCCAATTAGCTTGATTGAAAATGACGGTTCAGGCTTGCTTGATCTTTGGAAATTCCCTAGATCCAATTATCTCACAAATTGAAACATCCACAGTAGAACCTACTATCCCTTTAGGATTCAATAAAAATATGGTTAATCAAAGGAATATCTCGCCCGAAAAAGAACGTTGGGACGCCCCATTATCACCTCAAAAGGAGCCTCCTAGGTATATTTATGTTAAAAAATCAGCCTATATGGAGAGACGGTAAGAGAATGAAGATCATGATGAAGTTAGAAATCAATAAGGAGAAGGGGAAAATTGAACTGAGGATACCTTTGGGTTCCCTATTTTAGACACTATACATGATGTAACTATGAAGAACATCCCTCCTTGCTCCTTACCAACTTTCTATGGAAAAAATAATGAGGACCTGGAAACATTTTTTTTCGAGTTCGATATCCTTTGTAGGAGCTATAATTATCTACAAGATGCTCACAAAATAAAACTCTTTCCCTCTACACTAAAATATTTCGCCTTAAGATGGTTCATGGGACTAGGTGAAAGCACTAGCAGGACTTGGGATGATATGAAAACCTCATTCTTGCAAAAATATCAAGAGTATTGCAGACTTAAGGAATCTCGACATGATATATTCAAGATACAACAACTTGAAGATGAGAGCCTAGAATATTATCTCGAAAGGTTCATTTATACATTACATAAATCAAAATATAGTGACCTCTGAGAAGATGCAAAACACACACTTTTTCTTAAAGGGATCTCTAAGGACTTGTTAGAAAGTCTTAATCTCATGGTAGCTGGAGATATTTCTCACAAAACCTTTGCACAAATCAGTGAGATGTGTAAAAATCATTCTAGAAGTAAGGGGAAATTTGGGAAAATTTTTTGAGAGCCTTATAGTAGAAATGTAAGAGGAAACATTCCCATTTCAAGTGGACTTACAAGGGTAGAGTTAGGAAACCTATTGGAGAATTTCAAAACTAATATCTTAGGAGAAATGGGTTCTCAACTAGATGCTTTGCAAGCCAAGAACAAGCAACAATGAGTATTTTTTGTCAAAAATGTAGAACCAAACATCCCCAAAGGGAATGTCCGTTAAAAAACATCTTCGTATGTCACATCTGTATAGAAGAACATCCAACATATAACTTCCCATCCTTTCCTAGGTTGCAATCCATCTATAAGAGTGGGGATGTAGCTGAAAGATCTAGGAGGCCTCCTTGGAAACCTAGAGACCAACCAGCATATCAGAACTTTCCACCACAACTTCCACTCTATTATCCTCCATATCAGCCACCTCAACAATGGAACAATTCAAGTTGGAAAAATTGGCCACCCCAGTACCCTCCTCCTCAATTTCCTCAATAGCAATATTGGTCACAAGGGTGGAGAGGAAAACCATATTCTCAATCACAACCTGTCCCTGCACCTAATCATCCTTATCCTGAACATCAAACAAATTTCCAGAATATTTTTTTCCTGTATTTGTACCTCCAGTTCCTCTCATTGCACAACAACCTCATCACTTTCAAAATATAAATCCTCTATGACCGACATTATTACCTGCACAACCGATACCTAACCTAAATAATAAACCAACTCAAGATCTTAACAATGTTGATTTACAAACTCTTCCATCGTACCTTACTTCAACTGTACCTGTACATGAGATTCAATTACGATCTGGAAGAGTTGTGAATGATAAACCCAAATCATCAATCATCATTCATGAAGCAAATGAAGAAGAAGAGGATTTGAATGAACCCATGAATGATGTCATTTTGGAGGATGTGAACATTCCAAAGGTTTCAGTGCACACCCATCCTCTGCAAGAAACTATTCAGGAGCAAAGAGTTCCTCCATTCCTGGAAAGACTAGTGATAGGAAAACCTGTAGTTCATTCGAAGTATAACATTTTCAATGAATTAAAGAATATTTGTGTCAAAATTCCTCTATCACAAGCTATCAAGGACATACCAATCTACAATAAGGTAATAAAGGAGCCATGCATTAAACGCCCAGGGAAGAAGAGAAAGGACCCTCTCAAAATTCATGTTATAGGAGAGATGTCTGAATGTATGATAGATCAATACTGGATTGCAAAATTTACAAATCCAAGAGCCCTAGTAGTGATTGTAATTACAAACAGCACCGCCATAGAAAATAAATTAATTGATTTAGGACATGCTATCAACATGATGACCACTGCAGTCTTAGAACTTTTACAGTTAGGAAAATTTCTCCGACCTACCCCTTTTATCCTAGAACTAGCATACCGTACTACGGTTAAACCCGTTAGAGTCCTAGATGACATTGTCGTATCAGTAGCCTCATGGGAATACCCTATCGAATTTATGGTCATAGAATCAAAGGATCCTTCTAAAGGGAATCCTATTATCTTTGGAAGACCATGGTTAGCTACTGGAAATGCTTTTATAGGTTGTAGGGATGGAGAGATGACGATTTCCAATGGGTTGTCTACATAGAGACTTATTTTATACCCCCCAGCACAACCAATAACTGAAAACTCATGGTGGTTAAATTTTTATTTCAAGGATGAAGACTTTGATGACCTCTCCCTCCCTAGTGATTTCTCTTGGGCACTTTAGGAGCAGACCACTGAGAATGTGTTAAACTAGTTTGTTTCTTCAACAACCTGTGCATATTTTCCTCAGTCTTTTGCTCAATTTGATCATATTTTTGGAGACAAGTTTCAAGAGAATATGGATCTCTCAATGTTTACAGAGACACCTTGTGTCTTCACGATTAAAGAGCATACATGACCACATACCATACCTCATGAGGTTGGCCCTGAAAAATTTCTGCATATAAACGCAGGGTTAAGTGAAAAGCAACAAGCACAACTGCTTAAAGTCCTTAAAAAACAAGCTGGAGCATTTGCATGGGAATACACTAATATGAAGGGTATACACCCTGACACTTATATGGATCCAAACATTTCACCTATAAGGAAGCCGCAAAGGAGGATGAATCCTGCTCTAAAGGATATCGTAAAAGAAGAATTACAAAAACTCCTTACTACCGGTTTCATCCATCCTATCTCCGATGGTAAATGGGTTTCTCCTTTAGTGGTAGTTCCAAAGAAAGTCACAGGGAAATGGCGCATTTGTGTTGATTTTAGGGAGCTAAACAAAGCCACACTCAAAGACTACTTTCCTTTACCTTTATTGATTAAGTATTAGATACCCTGTCAGATAAACAATATTTTTCCTTTATTGATGAATATAGTGGCTACAACCATATTTTAATAGCATCGGAAGATCAAGACAAGACCACTTTTACATGCCCTTGGGGAACATACGATTATAGAGTTTTTCTATTTGGCCTATGTAATGCACCTGATACTTTTCAGCGAGTAGTCTTAGAAATATTTTCTGATATTATACATGACTGTGTCGAGGTATACATGGATGATTTTACGACCTATGGTAATACCTATCAATAAAATCTTGACAACCTCGAGAAGGTCCTGATCCGATGTGAAGAAACAATTTTATCCCTTAGTCATGAAAAATGTAAAATGTTACTAACAGAAGATATAGTTTTAGGACACCATGTTTCCTCCCAAGGAGTTAAGGTATATCCTGCTAATATCAAAATCATTGTTGGCCTTCCC
Source organism: Pseudotsuga menziesii (assembly GCA_001517045.1). NCBI lineage: Eukaryota > Viridiplantae > Streptophyta > Pinopsida > Pinales > Pinaceae > Pseudotsuga > Pseudotsuga menziesii. The sequence continues at coordinate 463,409 of LPNX010350748.1, forward strand.
TCTCCGAAAACTCAAAAAGAGGTAAGAAGCTTTCTTGGTCATGCAGGCTATTACCCCCGCTTTATTGAAAATTTCACTAAAATAGCTGCACCAATGTTTAAATTGCTTGCAAAGGATGTAGAATTTCAGTGGACAGAATCTTGTCAAAATGCTTTTTGAAATTCTAAAAGATAAACTATTGATGGAACCAATACTCAGGGGTCCCGATTGGTCCCTTCCTTTTCATATATCCACTAATTCCTTTGATACGGCCATAGGAGTAGTCCTTGGCCAAAAAGAGGGACAAGCACCTTATGCCATTTATTTTATTAGCAAGAATTTGACTCCTGCCGAACTTAATTACACTGTTATTGAAAAGAATTTTTGGCAGTAGTTTATTCTATTAATAAATTTCGCCATAACATTATAGGTTATGAATTTTTTGTGCATACCAATCACTCCACCATTATATTTATAATGAATAAACCAATTACCAATGGTAGAGTGACCCGATGGCTTATCTTATTGCAAGAATTTAACATTACCGTCATTGACTGACCTGGTAAAGAAAATCTAGTAGTAGATTTCCTTTCCCGTATTCAACATGAAGACGGTACTAAATCAGTTGACGACACTTTTCCTCATGAACATCTATTTTATGTATCTGTTTAAACCCCGTGTTTCACAGATATTTCCAATTATTGAGCAACTGGGAAATTACCAAACCATTTGTCCCCTGATCAGAAGCATCATATTATAGTTCAGAGTTCTAATTATTCTTGGGTAGATAATGATCTCTTTCACACTGGTCCAGATCTTATTATTTGATGATGTGTGCAGGAGGATGAAATGACAGATATCCTCCATGCATGCCATGATGGACCATGTGGAGGACATTTTTCGATAATAGGACGACATACAAAGTATTACATTCTGGTTATTATTGGCAAAGAATTTTTAAGGATGATACCAAATATGTTAAAGGATGTGATAGTTTCCAAAGAATAGGTATACCTACGTAATCTAATCAGATGCCCCTACAACCCCATGTCATGATTGAACCTTTTGAAAAATGGGCTCTTGATTTTGTAGAACTGATTTCTCCCATATCTCGTAAAAAGAAGAATATCCTAGTTTGCACGGACCATTAGAGGAAATTTCACCTCAAAATGGGCCTCCTAAAAAAAATTAATAAAATAATACTTAAAATAATAAAATAATATTTATTAATTTTGGAGGAAGAAAAGAAAAAAACTATTTTTTTGTTTGTATTTTCGACATATCTCCCCGTGTTTTTACTCAAATTTCAATCGGGAGAGCTTGTTTCTGCATCCAACGAGTATCCACTAGGCATACTTTTGATGGACCCCACTACCCCAAAAACAAGAAATACCTGAAAAAATGTGATGATGACGGACCCCACTACCCCAAAAACAAGAAATACCTGAAAAAAATGTGATGATGATGTCATCATCACATTTTAAAGGTATTTCTTGTTTTTCAGGTATCGAATTCGTCAAAAGTATTCCAAGTGGGTACTCGTTGGATGCAGAATTTAATTCCGCATCCAATGAGCTCTCCCGAATGAAATTTGAGTAAAAACACGGGGAGATATGTCGAACATACAAAAAAAAAGAGTAGTTTTTTTTGTGATACCTATCCCCAAATTTATATTAAAACAGTGGTTAAGACCTATACGGTATTTCAAATTTAAAGAAATTTCATTGGCTAACACATGATGACATGGAATTTGAGTTAAAGTTAAAAGGCCCATTTTGAGTTGAAATTTCCTCTAATGTATGTCACCAAATGGGTAGAAGCTAAAGCTTTATTTAGGGCTACAGAAAAATCAGTGGCATAATTTATATATGAAGAAATATTTACCCGGTTTGGTGTACCTAGAGAAATTGTCGAAGATCAAGGTACTCAATTTACTTCTAAATTAATGAAAGAACTTACTAAAAAATATGGCATTCGACATTGCAAGTCTTCACCTTATCACCCTTAGGCTAATGGTCAGGTAGAATCAACCAACAAAGTTTTAGAAGCCATTTTAACTAAAACCATTCACTTACATCATAAGGATTGGGAAGATAGACTTCTGGAGGCTTTATGGGCTTATAGGATAACATGGAGGAACACTATCGGACATACCCCCTATGATTTAGTGTATGGAAAACAAGTCCTTTTACCTATTGAATTTCAAGTTAAAACCTTTCGTATGGTAGCACAATTAGGCATGAATTTGGATGAAGCATAGAAACAAAGAATATTGCAGATTAATGAGTTAGATGAGATTAGACAAGATGCACTTCAAAGAACCATGCTAATACAAAATCAACGAAATACATGGAATGATAAATTTATTAAGAAAAAGCAATTTATTACTGGAGATTTGGCACTACTATTCGACTCACGGTTTAAAAATTTCAAAGGAAAGTTAACTACCCGTTGGATGGGCCCATATGAAGTAGTAACAATTTTTGACAATGGGTCTGTAAAAATTAATACAATTGATGGCTCACAAATTTCCTTTGTAGTAAATGGACATAGACTCGGGCTTTATCACCAACCAACATCTAAACAGGATTTCATACAGAATGTTCTGCAGCAGAATGAAATGGAATTGGTTTAAGGGGGATTTATTCTTCCTCCTCCTAATCCTAAAAAAAAATAATTATTTTGGGGTTATCATCACTTGAATATATGTAAATATGTGTTTGCTTTTCTAAATAAATAAGAGTCATTTCTAATAGACTGTTTACAAGGGACTCTTTTTCTTTTTGTTATATATGTTTTCATGAATAAATTGAATCATCTAACAAGCAGGTTTTGTAGTTTGATTACAAGTACTTTATCTCTATAAGCAACTCATGGAGTATTACTTGGAAAAGGGAACTATGTTAAAACACTCATAAGGTATATTAACCTTTCTTGGGGTACTTTTGGGATTTGCAGCTTATAGTGAAAATTAAAAAAATTACAATCAAAAGTATATCATTCTTAACCAGCTCTTCTATGATTCATATGGTTTTTGGTATTTTGATTCAGACATGTATATTTCTGATTTGCTCTTTTGAACAGTTGCTTGACAGACCTACTTTCATTATCATATTTTTCACAATCTCATCTTACACCTATGTATTACTAGTTCATCCTATACTTGCTATCAAAACTTGTCTCTCGTGTATTTTGGTGATAACTCGAGAGTAAGTGGAACTTGTTCTTGTGGGGAACATTACTTTTCTTTTATGAAGAAGAAGGACTATAAGGTTAAAGAATAGCTTTAAGTTATTCTCTTTTGACATTATTTATGGTTAAGTCCATTATGAAATTACTTATAATTTTATTTTACAAAATTGAATTATGTGTTTAGCAGGACTTAATACACTCTAGTACCTATTGGATTCCACATATTTAATATCATTATACAAAGAAAACCCACCGGAGTACTAAGCAGGCCTGCTGGCAATGGGTCAATGCTAAGTAAAAACTTAAAACACATAAGCTTGATAAATGCAACTAACCCCGTCGGGTACTGAATAGGCTCAGTGGCAGTCGGACTATGCTTGCATGGTACCAAGGTAAACCCGTTGGGGTACTGAACAGGCCTGCTGGCAGTGAGGAAATACCTGGTAAAAGATATCTGGTTAATGCACTACTATGCACATAGTTCATAAAACAATGATAATATAAAGAAATTTTATTTTTTTTAAGAATTTATGAATAAACATGTCACGACCAATTGTTTATAATGTCATTTGAGAATGGTTGTAAGTTGGGCTTGACACTGGCCATCTAATTCAACATATACCTAGGATGTCATTATCCTAGAAATGAGACCCATAGCAATAAATCTCAGACACTTCGAGGTAAACTTACATATTTTGTGATGACAGGATATCTTTCAAATGAGGCATGGATGACTAGATTTTTCTATGGCATTCTTTTGGTTATATTATCTTCATGCAAGTGGCCTTTCTAAGCACTGTTATATTTTTCATGAATATACATATCTGAATCATTTCCATTTACTATTTAGTTTTTCTTTTTCTTACAAAATAATAACAACATGGTAGAAATCTTTATTTTCATTATATAGAACAATCAAGTCTTCTCTCTTGTATGACTTGAGGACACGCCATATCTTTGGTTTGGGGGAGGATTAGGAAAAATTAAATTGTTTTTATTTTTCATTATTTATGTTAAATCTATTTATCCCTAACAAATGATAAGTTTTTTTCAGGATAATATAAGCAGTGGAACTTGGTTATAGCATGAAGGATATTTTTACAGCAAAATCAATATGGAGAACTATATGAAGGATCGAATGAAGGTCCAAATGAAATACCAAATAGCGATCTGAATAAAACATTGTGATATTAAAACACTTATTATTAAAATTTGCTAACTAACTTTTGTTTTTTTTGGGCAAGTAGTTTTCACCTCCATATCAATGCAAAAAAAATTAGTCATCATTCCACTATTGGTAACCCTATCCTCTTACCCAATCATGCATGTAAACTATCAAATGACCAATTTTCTTGTTGATCAATCTTATCGTAAATGCGATTTATACCTTTCGTATCATATGGTCAACCCGTCCAAAGTTTTACTTTGGACATGGTTGATTTAATTTCAAACCTTATGAACTCATTCATTTATGCATATTCCCGTTGTTGGCTCATGTCTCAAAATTTGCTATGATAGTGTGATCTGTTATCTTTCTCTTTGCTCAGTGGGACCTAACATTTCTCCAGTTTGGGGGAATGTTGATCCCAGATTTGTTATCATTTTTGGTAGTTAAATTACTCATTTAAACATATGTTTTATTATCTTTTTGCATATTTTATGTCACGAAAATCACTATTCAGCCCATGTATGAATGTATTTAAGGTTTATGCAAAATCCTTTTATTATTATCATTTTATGATTTTATTGATTAAAATTAACATTGTTGAAGCGCATTTGATAAATTAATTGATATGTACATTTGTTTGTAGGTTATCTAGTCTTTTTTGGTGAATTAAAAAAAAACACGCATTCAGCTATCCATGCGCACAGCACGTCCAGCTCATCATCCAGCTCACTGCGCAATACTCGTTGGCAAGGTTTCAAGGCATTGAAATGTTGTTACTCCAGACCTTAGTCCTTAGCGCACCAGCAAACAAACATCGCATTCCCTCCTAGATATGTGCACAACATATCCAGCTCATGGTCCAACTCATTGTTCAACTTGCTGAACCAACCGCGCGCTGTTGAGAATTGATTTCAAGCATTAAGACATTGGAATAGTATGAAAAATATTTATTGTCCATGTATCTGGGTAATGAAGCTCACATTCTAGATGATCCACCAGCCTACAGCCTCCTTCGTCGACACCTCACTAACAGTCCATGCATTGGGTTGATGCATTAGCTCGCGTTCTAGAAGACTCGCCTCCGTGTGCTCTCCTCTTTCCAACACCACTCCACCTGCTGCACTAAAGAAGGAGTTGTGTGCCACATCACACATGCTGAAGAGATCCATTCATGCTGAAGAAGGAGCCCATGCGCTATATCACGCAATGAAGAGAGCCGATGTGCGCTAAAGAAGGAATGGTCCTGTGCATTGGAGTTTGATTAGTTAGACGCCTTTATGGTTCACTAAATTTAGAGATAAGTCGACCACTAAAGGGTCAACTTCCTCATCCCTATAAACATTGTATATAAACACCTCCATGTGCAGAGTTAGCGAGTTGATCATTTCATTTGTTAGACAGTCATTTTTGAAGAGCATAATTCTGTAACTCTGTTCCATCATTTTAATAGAGTGGTATGCTTTGTTGTTTTTTATTGTGTTTGAGTAAGCATTAGCCAGGAAACACCCCTGATTGCTGAGAGGGCCCCTCATCAACCAGAGGTTCATTCTTTTGTGTAATTTTGTTCTTTTCTTTATGTTATAGCTAGTTTAGTTTGTTTTTATTAGATTGCTTTAAATGTTTATCTCATTTATTTCCTGTAATGCAATTTTATTTCTAAAAGTTAAATAGTTAACTGTGCGCATAGTTTGCTTTCAAATTTACTTTCAGTCCTTTCATTTCCAGTTTATGGTTCAGTGTTTGCAATTAGATAGAATAGAATTTCAGTTTTGTTTATTTCCTTTTTGTTCAAAGTTTATGCAATTTGAATTTCAGTTTGTTTATTAATATATAATGATTTCTTTTATGAATTTGTTTAAGTTTATTTCACTATTAAATTTTCTTAATAAGTAGGTTTACTTATTGTCTCTTTGCATTGTATCTACATTTGCATAATTTCAGCTAAAGAATAGATCATTTAGGTTATTTTCTGTTATTTTAACTCTGCAAACTGTCATTCGGATAGCCTGTTTAAACTGTCATTCAGTCACCCCTTTCAGACCTACAGTTCTGTCATTCAGCCCATAGTTTGATGTTTTGTGTTTTTAATGTGTTTTGAAATTGTTTTAAGTTCCGTTTCTTTAATATTTGAAGTATGCTTTGACTGTAATAGTTAGAGGATAGTTCTATTTAATATTAAAGTTAAATTTGGATTGTTTTAGGCTATTTATTAAAGGTTACCTTATTTATTTTCACCTTGAGTATGTTTTGAGATATTTTATGTTTTGTTTCTTGAGTTTGTATCTGATTCCTTTTTACTGTTGTACTGTTTTGTGTTCATGCCTTTGGATTGATTTATCCGTTTGCATGTAAAATTCAGTATTATATGTGTTATCCTTAGTATGTTTTTAGGTTAAGGAATTTTTCATTGTGTGATTAATGAAAGAGACTTGTAGGACAAAATTAAAAGATATTCCTATTAAGTTTTCTACTTGTTTCTTTTTATTAAATTTTCTACTTATTTATGAATTAGGTCTTCCTTGCATCCTAGTTTCCCATTTGAAAATTAGTTGTTGATAGTATCTTTTTCAGTTTGAAGTTATTTTCTTATGAAATAAATTATTGATTATTTAGTTTATTATTCTGTTCTGGTTCAATTACTTTAATAGTTGAATTCTTAGGAGTTTGACTCGGTTTTTCATTTTGAAAGATCTTTCGATCTTTTGTTTGTTAAAATATTTCCACGACACCATAGGAACCCCTCTACCTTCGCATATATTTTGTGTCAACTCTAAGCCTACCAACCCCGATCGATAATAAAATATTAGGTGAATTAATCTAGACGTTATAACACCCAACAACATTCTGATACACATTTGGCTTTAAAACAAGCATTCAGAAGGCTAGATTTCAGAGGGGAACTGTTATTTGGAATTTAAAGAGTGTAATACAAACAAACATACAAAACCATTGGGAAATGGAGTCAAATCCTGAAACATCCAAGGGATTAGAACAAATAATAACCTATGATAACCTTCATAATCTGAGGCAAAGTAGGTGTTAATATTCAACAAAATATCTTTAAGAGATGGCAGGGGGAAATGAGAAGAATCCCAATGAAACAAGAGGCACGTATCTATGGATGAATCTCCTGAAACACCTTTAGCAGAAGCAACAATAAAGGATGATAATTGAAATGGAGCATATAACAGAGGATGAATTCCAAGACGTTTATCATAAACACAAACAAATGCATTATCTGATTCAAGGAACACTTAATAGAGAACGAATTCCTTGCATACAACTAGAAAACGCATTAGCATAAATTACACAATCATGGAAATGAGGCATACATGGGAAAACAAACTAGTGAACACCATGATGAATCTTAGACATTCAAGGCATAATTTTCATTAATTCTCCCAAGAAAAGTTGTAGAGATACAAAACCAAGCACAGAGGCTTCAAAATGAATGTCCTACACTTTCTTCCTCTGTAGAGGTTACATTTACAATGTCATGTGCTCCCGAGACCAACCTCGAAATAGAGCCAAGTTCAGTTAAAAAAAATCAGGTTTCAAACCCGAACACATAAAATCCTAACAAATTATGATCTAGCAGATTCTCCATGATCAGGAGAGAATAAGGAAAGCACGTTGGGTTGTGCGTGCTAGGAAAAAATAGAAAACCACACACTTGGAACTTAGGCTCGCTTGATCGAAAATGATGGTTCAAAGTACCTCCAATGGCCTGCAACAGTTTCATTGCTCCTTGCTTCTTCCACCTGCAAAATTGTTTTGGACCATTGATCTCAGTTGGAACTTGATCCGAGCCGCCGAAAGACAAATCTCATACCTGATTTTGCAATTTTCCACCTTGACTTATCCCTTGCTAGTTATCCTTGCAAAATCATCCTGAGAAGTGGATCAAGAATCTGCTTAGATCTCCAGTGTTCATCCTTTTCGTGCCTACCATATTTCACATATTTGGAAACTTTATTTGTCCTCACATGTTATATCAGCAAAATCAATGTCCGTCGTAGATCCAATTCTCCCACAAATAGTCATCGTTGGAACATGTGGCCCCTACCTAATTCCGCATATTTGAAATGTTAATTTATTCACGCATGTTAGATCAGAAAAATTATTTTCCACCGTAGATATTATTCTACCTTTAATCTGGGGCGTTGAAAACTTCAGGTTTTACCATATTTCGCAGATCGATAGAGCTACTTATCCTGTGCACATGTTTCCCTTTTCCGCATTGTCGATCTTAGGTAGACACTGTTCAAGTCATTGATCTTAGGTCAAGTTGCTTAGCCTTATAAACCATCATGCTTTGTAAACATGACTTGTGTACCTCCAATCTCCAAGCGCGATACTCAATGGGGAGGGGACACGTCATTTACGCACGTTCCCCATCGTGCAGGCCCTATCTGAGTTTAAATGTGCAATTTGTCTCAGTGATTTTTGTGTACACCGTCATATCTCATCGAAGATGCGTGAATGGATGAGAGTCGTTGATATTCCCCTGTGCTTACCGTGGCAGCGCTTTCAGGACCACAATATTTCGCTAATTCCAAATTCAAAAAAACACAAGTAGGTTCATGTAGTAGGATTTATTTTCACCGTAGATCTAGATTGAGCATTGATCTTGGCTGTCGAAACCTACGGGGTTTACCATATTTTGGAAATTGTGAGAGCTACTTATCCCGTGCGCATGTTTCCCTTTTCCACACCGTCGATCTTAGGCAGACACTCTTAGAGCTGTTGATTTGAGGTCAAGATGTGGGATGCAGAAAGTGGAAAGCGGGATTTCAACTTTTTATGACCGAATTTTCTCCCTTTTCGCTTCCTCCCTTTTTCTCCTTTCCGAGTTGTTGATCTTCGGCGAAAGCTTTCCGGATCGTCGATCCTGTGGAAAGCAGAAAGAGGGATTCTAACTATTTTATGACCAAATTTTGTATCTTTCACTTTTTGATCTCCACTCTTATACTCTTTTTTGAGTCGTTGATCTTCGGCATAAGATTTATGAACCATCGATCTCGAATTGCAGAAAGCGGAAGCCAGGTTTCCCAACTTTATAACCGAAATTTTTCCCTTTTTCGCTTCCGCCTTTTTTGCTGGACCGCTAATTTATCCCATAGTCATCCCTCACCGACGGATGTTGGACTGTAGAAAGTGGAAGTCGGGTTTACCAACTTTCACAACCGAATATTGTTCTTTTATGCTTTTTCGCTTCCAATTTTTCCTTGGCAAAAATGATTTGTGGCCTATGATTTTTCTTCGCTATGCATCGAGGTCTTCCGTTCTGGTCATCTTTTGACTTTGATCATATTTTGCATATTCAGGCGTATTTATAAGGCTAAAACTCGGTATTTTTAATAATTTTTCTCTTGAAAGAACTGGAGAAACCTCTTAGAACATGCAGAAACCCCATCAATATCCTTCAGAGTCATGTGATATGGAAAATTTTCAGACCTTACTCTTTCTTTTACTGGTCTAAAACTTTGCAGGGGAATTAGTGTAGATGCCTATCTGAAAATATTCAAAATTTAGCACAGGTGCTAACAAACTGGGAAACCGTCAAGAAGGGATGCAATGCCATTAGTACCTCAGGTGATGCTGCAACCATTTGAAAAATTGGCAGTGGACTTTGTGGGACCAATCAACCCACGTAGAAAGAGAATCGGTGTGTAGTATATCATTACAGCAACGGATTATCTGACAAGATGGGCGGAGGCCGCACCAGTTGTAGATTGCACCGCTGCGACAACAACGAGGTTCTTGTTTGATAATGTTGTTACCCAGATTGTTTGTCCAAAGATATTAATGAGTGATTAGGAGAGTCACTTCATCACTCGCACTATCAGTGTGTCAACAGAGGAGCTTCAAATACAACATAAGAAGAGTACCCCTTATCATCCACAAGAAAATGGGACAATTGAGGTGTTCAACAAGGTGTTGGAGCACTTGCTCACAAAGGTGTGTAATTCAAACTGCGATGACTGGCATTTGAGGATTCCAACAATCTTGTGGGCATATCAAACCACTTACAAAATATTGATAGGACAAACACCATTCAAGTTGGTGTATGGGAAGGAGGAATTCGTGCCGATGGAGTACACTGTTCTGAGTTTGTGCATTGCAGCTCCGATAGGAGAGTACGATGAAGGAGCATTAGAAGAACACCTAAATCAGTTGGTGCAACTAGAAGAAGACCATTTTGTTGTAGGATTTCACCAGCGTGTTGAGAAGGATTGACAAAAATATTGGCATGATCGACATATAAAGAACAAACCCTTTTAGCAAGGAGACCTTGTGCTAATGTATGACAGCAAGTTTTCCAAACATCCTGTTAAGTTGCAGATGCATTGGTTAGGTCCATATGTTATCAATTCCATCACTGTGGGAGGTGTAGTACAACTGCAACAGTTAGATGGTGCAACACTACCTAAGCTGGTGAATGGCAGCAGGTTGAAGCCCTACAGGACAGTCCAAGTGGTGCATGATGCTTAAGGAACTGCACATAAAAAAAAATGTTTTTGGTATCAGATGGTAAGTAGGGGGATGGCGTGCTAGGAGAAAGGGTTTGTGCAAGTAGAGGAGTCACAGTTACATCTAGGTAGCCATTTCATTATGGCCGCAAGGCCGCAGTAGATGTATTAATGGTGGATCTGATCATTGGATTGGGAATATCAATGACGGATTTGGGTGATTAATGAAGTATTTGGTCGTAATGATTAGGAGATCATTCACATGGTCGAATCATCAGTATAAGATGGGGCAGGTCATGATTTGAATTCACCATTATGAAGCTTGAGTTGTCGAGTGTTGTAGAGTTGATTGTAATGTGTTGTGTTGTGCTACACAGTTGAGTTACAGAGCAGCGTGAAGTTGAGGTGTCATGTTGTGAACTTGTGGGCACTTGTGAGGAATGTCGAGTCAGCCAATACTCATAGAGAGTTCAAGTGGGAGAGACTCGCCAATTACAGGATGCCAATTGAGTAAGAAGTAGCCAACATGACAGTGGGTTCATCATCGGTCACAAAGAAGAAGAGAGGGGCACAACAGCCCAAATCACCAGTCCAAAAGAAATGGTCCACCAGAATGTCCACAAGGGCATAGGAAGAGGTGGTTGCACAAATAAGACCGTCGACGTCTAGGGATGAGGAATCCACCGCTCGGATTGGGGTGTCCACTGCAGATATCCTTATCTATTTTCCTTTGTGTCGAACTGATGCAAAGCCATGAAAAATCACAAAGAACCAGAGGTACCCAGTTAGGATGCTGACGATACCACAGGGCATGCAATGGAACATGGACATTGTGCCCTCCATCATGAGAATGAAATATGAATATCATGGAATTCTCACATCGACCAAGATCATCGCAGACCTATTTGTATTGGCAATAGAAGCAGGCAGTGTCCCAATAGTACGCACTCCACACGAGTGGGAATGGGGATTGGAAAGATTGAGGTTGTTAGGCCTCATCAACATGCTGCATTTCAGAAGGTTGGTGGAAGCAAACGCATGTGCAAGGCAGATATTAGCCTACTTCTGTGGAGGCTATTTGTGGCTGGACCAGTTGGTACCAGTCACCGTCGAGCTAATTCACAAATCACAGGGCTACCAGAGGAGGGGCCCAACCCATCACAATATTTCTGGGGGAAGGACAACGATAAAAATATGGAAGCAAAGATGAAGAAGAGATATAACTTGCAGTGCAACGGGAGCACATATGTCATTGACAACATTAATGAGAAATTTGTCTGCACTGCAATTAGTATTCTGACTAGCAAGGTAGTCAGAAAGAACGGACCCAATTAGTGCACTTCAAGGGTCATAGCGTTCATAGAGTAGTACACACTGGGTGTGTAGATGAACTGGTCCTTGTTATTGATGAACCAACTGACAGATGATGCACTAGTAATCTAAGAAGGGCAGTGACCATTTACTTATAAGGTTGTTCATTGTACACAGTTTACAATTTAAAATGGCGGATGGATACTGTGTTGCGTTGGGAGAGAGTGTTCTCAACATTTACTTATAGCTAGATTCTCATCCTCATAGCGTTAGTTGCTTGGATGGATCCTAAAGACTACCAGGGAATGGATGTGGAAGCTTCCAAGTTTTGCAAAGGAGAAAACTATCATAACCTTTGGTATGTTAAGGATTCAGAGCGGCTAAAGGATTTCTCAATAGAGTTCTGGATGTATTGGGAGGTGCTATAGTTGGAAACTATGAAGATTCTGCGATTATCAAAAGAGGTGGTGGTTAAATTTAAACACATTGTTTAGTTTGATATAGAGCCACATTCCATTCATGTGCAGGAGCGGAGAAACCTGGATAATGAGTGGTTTCCCACACTGTACTAGCTTTATGATGCAGATCTAAAGGCCATTGTCGATGATTAGCCCATGGAATGGTGAGAACCCGTTAGCATAGAGGAAGTATCGACGGGTCCACCAGCCGATGCTTCGATGGATGCTCTTTCAGACCCACTGAGCGAGAACGTCTCATATGAAGTGTCAACAAGGACCCCAACTGATTCAGAAGCAGAGCGGATATTCGAGGAATCCTGCACAAAGAAGTAATAGGACCAGGGTGCGACTAGCAGCGTAGCACCGGTGACCGAGGAACAACTGAGTCGTATTATTGCGGTGATTACAACAATGGCTGTTGCGATGAAAGAGCAGCTGGAGAAGCAGGCGACTGATAGATTTGGTGAGGTAAGCACACGCCTTAATTCATTGATTGACATAGTTTTGAACAGGGTACCCAAAGAAACTACTTTGCAGAAGGTTGGGGTGATCAACACTGGGAAGTGGATCAGGAATGTTCAAATTTCTCTGCATGCTATCGAGACCAACAATGATGATGTCAATGCCAAACTTCATGAATTTCAGGATCTTTCACTCAAAATCAATGAACTATCAACCTAGACATTGGTTCAGTTTCAACGGGTTGCAAATCATGAACTGGTAGATAGAGAGCAAGTTATTGGCCACCACCTTTTGAGGTCTCATGAGAAATAAACAGAACCAAGAAAGGATATTGAGGAACTCAAGAAGGAGAAGGATCGATTGACGATGGAGAAAGCACAACTCTGGGACAATAGGGTGTTCCTGGAAAAGGAAGTTTTTGTTGCTTGTCAAGAAGTGCTATAAATCACTGAAGATATGGACACGAATGAAAAAGTGCAATGGCATGGAGTTATAATTGCACAACTTAAGCACGACAATGAATATCTGCATGACCTGGTGAATCCATACACATCACCATATTAGGCTACATAACAGAAAAGAACCATTTAATACTTTGCGATGCAGGAGGAAGAAATGGAGAAAGAATCCAAACGAGTCACAGATGTGACTACATAGTTTTGGGGAAGTGTAGTCCAAGATGCGCAGTTGGAGAAACTCACCACGGAGTTGCAGGAAATCGAGGGACAATTAGCCACACTAAGGACATCACTGAAAGAGATGCCCCTAGTTATACATATCATGAAGGCAGCAAAGATGAAGTATTTACAATAGCAGGTTGCAAAGGCAATGGAGCGTCAATAGAGGCACACAACACAGTTGGACGAATTCTAGGACATTAGAGCACAACTGTCAATGAAAGTAGTTTCAGTACTGCAGGAAGTTCAGGATGGCCATCGGGGTGTCACTGTAAATATAATTGAGCATATACTAAAGCGTGAAGTGACATAAAGCCAGGAAATCAGTGAGCAGATCAAGGAGAAGGTTAAAGAGATCACCCAACCGTATGGGAACTTCAAGGTAAAGATCATTGGTTATACCATTTCCAGCTGATGTGGCTTGCGAGTGAGCCACAATATTGTGTTGGGGGCCTATTGGCAAGTAATTTTGAGGATATTTATTTGCACAGCATCAAGGATGTTGCGTAAGGACAAAGATGCTGCGCAAAGGTGGAAGTTGGCGCGTAAGGCAGATTAGTCATGTTTTGAGGATTTTGACCAAATATTGTATATTTTGACCATATTATGAGGATTGTGGTCATTATTTTGTAGATTTTGGTACAATTAGTTAGGGAGTTGACTTAAGTGGACCATTGATGTAAATGCGTAAGCCTATAAATAGATTTAGGTTTCTGTTGCCAAATTTCTGTGGTGATAGGTTGTTGGAGATGTAATCAGAAAAACCACAGTATTAAAATGACAATGTCGACGTTTCGAATCCATATCAGGATCCATCATCAGGACACAGTCGAATGTGGAGAGGGTGAGAACCAAAGTTAAATACTGGAACCGGTTAGAAAGTCTAAGGTCGGCCGCGGAGACTAGGGTTTGCTAGGTCGGAGAATTTTCAATTTTTAATTCTATTTGATTACAATTGCGCAGAAAAAATTATTTTCTAAACCTATTAATCGGAAAAGAATTGTTTATATTATTAAATCTATACAATGGCTCAATTGAGACAATATGAAAAATTGTTTTAATAAGGAGATTTCAATCATTTTTAGCCCTAAAGTTTTTGAAATGGTTTTTAAAAAACTTACTTAATGCCCAAAAGTTTAAACCCTAAAGTTATAGATTTATTATCATTCATAACAATTTTAAAAGCATTAGTAATAAACCTAAAAACCTAAAGTTTTTAATTTATTATTATTAATAACCAATTTTAAAAACCTAATAATAAATTCAAAAAACCTAAAGTTATTAAGTTAATGAATTTTGATATTAATCATAACTAAATTTTATTGCAAGGTGATCTATTAGCTTAATTATAGGATTTTAAAGGTTGGAAAACCCTTTAAAACCCTAAAGTTTAAATTAAACCTTTTAAAACCTAAGGTCATTAAATTTATCGTTATTAAGCCCAAAAGTTTAAAACCCTAAAGTTATAGATTTATTATCATTAATAACAATTTTAAAAGCATAAGTAATAAACCTAAAAACTTAAAGTTTTTAGTTTATTATTATTAATAACCAATTTCAAAAATCTAATAATAAATTCAAAAAACCTAAAGTTATTAAATTAATGAATTTTAATATTAATCATAACTAAATTTTATTGCAATGTGATCTATTAGCTTAGTTATAGGATTTTAGAGGTTGGAAAAACCCTTTAAAACCTTAAATTTTAGATTTATTATTATTAATAACCTTAATAATAAAAGACCTTAAAGTTTCTCAATTTATTATTATTAGTAACAATTTTAAAAACTTTCATAATAATTTTGAAAACTTAAAGTTATTAAATATATTAGTGAATTTTAATTATAATTAAATTTTCATTGAAAGGTGTAAGAATAATAGGATTTATTAAATTTTTAAAACTTAATAATAAATTTAAAACCTAAAAGTTTTTAATTTTAATATTATTAATAACACATTTTATTTTAAATTTGATGCCTAATAATATGTCTGAACCTAGGGAAAATCTTTTAGATTAATTTTAGGATAAGGTTGAATTCAATTTTACTTAAGATTCCTAAAGATTTACAAGGAATTATCAAGTTTAAAAGGTTGAAATTAAATTAATATAAAACCCTAATGTTTATAAACTGATTTTAAATTAACCTTTCAAAATTAATATTAAATTTAGGGTATTTTAAATTAAGGTTTTATTTAGGGACAAGGAAGGAGGACAAAGGAAAAGGAAAGGTTTGAAAGAGGAAAAGGGGCAGAAGGAAAACGGTTAAGGGACAGAGTGGCCTTTTCTATTGAGAATAGATGGGAGCCAACTAGTGCTCACCTCAAGGCCACCATCCCTGTTTAGGTTGTGTGGGAGTTTGGTAATCTCTAAGGCCTCTCTAAATTTTGTAAATGTTAAGTCTTCTTCTTCACTCAGTTGTTGTTAGAGATGAAGCTTATGTCTGTATTTTGATCTTGAACCTATCAATGATCTGTGTTTTGATGTGATATTTGAACTGAAGAGTTGTTTTTGGAAACCTGTGTTTTGCTGCGAAGTTAATATAACATGATGGAGAGTTAAGGAATACACTGTGTCTTCTTACTTTTTCCTGTTTTCCTATTTTCTATTATATGAATGTGAATGATTATTGCATTATGATGTTTATCTATGTATGATGCGATGCTTTCTTGTTATGAATGATTCCATCTTGGTAGATCTGTTTATGCATCAAGATTTATGCTCCGATATAAGTATGTTGATGTCATCCCCTGAATGACAATGTTAATCTGTTAATGGATAAACCAAATGTTTGGATATGCTAAGTAATGTTGTGATAAGTTGATAGTAGATGCGGGATCTGCTACAACTGATTTTACCACACATGGTTGAGTGACACATTTATGGTCTTCCATTTTAATCTGCAAATTCTTTGGACCCCATGGACCAATATTATAATTTGATGTTTCCAATTTCATCCCTAAAAACAATTGTTTATTTCTATACGCGACTTTTAATCCCATTCTTGCATATATACGTGGATATTGACCTCAAACTCGTGTACATCAAGATGTGTGCATAAGTCCAAACATTTTTGGAGTTTTCCTTGATGTGTGTCTGAACCACTTGTCTCTTGGCCTTCCATATGCCTCGAGATCTCTTGGATTTGACCCTCCATTACCCATTTGGAGTGCTCTATAAGGAACCCCTTGGATACATGGAAGGAGAGGAATTGAAGAGCAAGAAAACTATAGTCCATTGTTTCCATAGCTTGCCTATACTTGAGTTTGCATCCCTTTGTCCCTTTGGAGCACTTTGTGTTCTTCCCAAGATTTTCTTTTCTTGTGAGCTTGTTATCGAGAGATGGAGGATTGAGGTGGTGGAGGCCTAGGTGGATGACTCAGTTTCTCTGGTTCGCAAATGTGCCGACAGAGGTTGTCACTTGTGTAATCTCTTATTTAATTAAAAGAAATATCATTTCATGTCCATTTAATGTGCAATTGAATGAATATTAAATCCATGGATATGTTTATTTGTTTATGCATTGATGAATACATATGATAGAGTATATCTATCACCATATTATATAGCATGCTTTCCTTGTTTACTGTTGTTGAGAGTGAATTGCTAAAGCAAGCGGGATTGGAAAAATCTCAATGGGGATCTACTTCAATCGTCTGAAATAAGGTACGACCCATGATCCCTTAGTGTTAGATATTTGGTTTCTCTTGAATATGGAGAAGGATTGATTTCTATGGTTTATCTATCTATTTGGTACACCCCAAACCATAGGAATTTTCTCTCCATAATAGAATTGGTGACCATACTGGGGAGGTTCCTAGTTGTTTCTCTTTGGGGTTTTTTTCAGTATTCAATGTACTTGAATTGCTCTTATTTATCTATTTCTGTGTTGGGTCTGGGGGCATGTCTTCCCAGTAGTGTCCCGAAGGAGTAAATTTTGTCTCAGCTTGTCTGTTTACCTTATTTTTCTCTCTTTTTCTTCTTGTATGCAGGTTTAGCTTTCACAGTCGCGTATACACATGGTTCCTAGAACAGTCACATATGTATGCATGTTTACTGAGAACAGTCACGTATGCCTTGATTTTTTGCTCTATAGGGAGGATTAAGTGTTGTTGGGTGATTTTGGATGATTGTTGAGTATTCTTGGATTCTTCTGGAGTCTGTATCTACCCTCGATTTCAGACCAGAGACTGTTTTTAATTCAATTTTTATAAATGTTCTTGTCATTCATTTTCTACTTTTTGTTTTGATATTAGTGCATTAGGTATCTTTTACCTTGGTGCTTTGCTTGGATGTTGTTTATGAGTGGTTGCAGAGTCTGAGGGTTGTAGAGTCATCTTTTTTTCTTTTATATCTCATTTAATTCAAAAATACAAAAATATTTTGCTTTTTTGCATAGTTATGCATTGCTTTCATTTTACATCAGCATGGTACTTGCATTAGGTTTGCTTGGTGAATCTTAGTCAGATTTTCATATAGGAATGACTACATTTACATTTGAAGGAAAAATTTTGCGCTTCACGTAGTAGCATACCATGTTTTTCATTCTACACAGTGAATTTGCATTGATTGTTAGGTGTGCATTTTGCTTCATGTTGTGTCATAACACCAAAAGTTACACGACCATTACCCTTTGAGTATAACAACCAACTAAAATCAATGCTTGATAAAATGAATTACGCTCTTTTCTTTTCTAGGGTGCATCAACAAGATTAGGTTTCATAGGTCTTGGAATAGTTCATTGTAAGTTAATTCTCCAAGACCACTAAACAAAACATTTAGGTGTCTATCCAGGTGAGAGTGTGAAAACCCTTGATATAATTAGTGTTTCTCAGGATCCTCCTGCGACTGCTAACATTGTAGTATCACAAACCAAAGTTCCTATTGTTGTATCGGTAGGTCCTATACCTATTTCTAGATCGTCTCATGGTCCAACTCATGGAGTTCCCCATATACCTAACTATGGACCATCTCATGGAACATCCCATGGAACACCTTATGGAGCTTCCCATGGACATTCTTATGGACCACAGTACGGACAAAACTATCAACCGTATGGGTAAATTTATCAATAACCTGCTTACTCTTCTAATTATGGTTTTGCAGCACCTCATAATCAAGGTACTCTGCATCACAATGCTTCCATGCAGCCCTTCATGGGTCAAATGGGAGGAGGTTATTATCCCAATGGCCAAGGCCATGGTGTGTATAGAAATAAACCTTATATGAATCAGCACTACTAGGGAGTGTGGCATCGACCAACTGAACCTAGGCTCCCTTTCCTTGTGACTTTGAACCTCCCTGATTTGTCGAGATTGATGAATGATCCTATGTCTCATAATCCGGCATGGCCAGAAGTCCCTACCAATCTTCCTTCAGACATTCCCAAGTTAAAAGGTAAGGCTGGTGAAGATCCTAGTGAGCCTGTCACCACTTTCCACCTTTGGTGCTCTTCCAGTTCCTTGCATGACGATTCTATCCGTTTGAGGCTATTTCAACACACCCTCACGGCTCCTGCGGTGAAATGGTATATAGAGTTACCGAGGGGGCTTATGCTACATTTGATGATCTTGCCATGAATTTTCTTAATCATTTCCAGCAACCCATACGTTACGACGTCAGTACTAAACTCTTGTTGACCTTTCGGCAAGACAAAGCCACACACATTTTGGATCATATTCAAGAGTGGCGTAGACAGGAACGATTAATTAAAGCCTTTATACCACCATAGTTTCTTATAGAATGGTTCCTTAAGTAATTGTTACCTTACATCATGAATGATGTTTCTACATCCGAAGTTCAAAATGAGGACCAAGCTATCTTTAGGGCTCAAGATTTGGATTTGATCTATGCTCAATCTAGACTCTTGTATGAGATTATTTTGAATGCTCCAAGATCCAATTTCGACCCCAAGATCAAACCTAGGCCACATCTCGATGGTATTATTGGCTCCATAATTACCAAACCTGTGGACTGGGTTACGAAAAAAGTGAGCAAGTTATTGATTAACCAACCTGCATCAAGACAAGCTATGGCTTTGTCTCAACCTACCCAATTGGTGAGAGTACTCTCCATGCAAACGTCAAACCTGAAAGGAAACCAGTAGCCTGGAAGGAATAAAAAAAGGAAAAAATAATCGTAAGGGTGGGAATAAAAATGAAAATGGTAATAATAATGACAAGAACACGAATAATGCTGGGGGGAGAAGTAGCCTAAGTGTAAGGTGAAGTTTCCTTGTAAGTTGTGTAAGGATGATCACCTCACTCACTTGTACCCTTGTATGGAGGATTCCTTGAAGTTCATAGCAGAGGGCCCAGTGATGTTTACTAATCCCTTACCTAATAATCAAAATATGAACTCAAGGACTGTTGATCCTGGTTGTGCATCTGGTGAAACTCAAAACCCGCCGGAGGTCGCTCTGGATCACGGTTGTATCAACATGGTGAAATATTCCAAAGTTGTGACATGTGTGAAAGATTATGGTTCTTCACAACCTGACCTTGGGAAAGAACCTTCCCGACCCGAGAGCCCTTTGTGAATTGAAAATCCTATGGATAAACCTGAAGCTCCACCTCAAATTCCTAAGGGAGTCTTGAAGTGTTCGAGGCACAATCCTAATGCCCGAGCCTCCCAGAACTATTCAGTTGTTGAGGATTTGGGCCAGACTCCTTATGCGATGTCTACATTAGAATTTCTTCAAACTTGTCCTTCGTAGAGAAATTCCTTATTGTATGCTCTTGGAGTTAGTGATGATAGCTCTGCTTCCATTATCAAATTTGAAACCATGGGAGTATAGCCTCACTTTCCTTACTATGTTTCTCTTTTGATTCATGTAGAGTGTCTCAACATCACCATCATGCATACTATCATTGATGAAGGCATTGTCGCTTCCGTGATGTCTTTGTCTTGTTGGAAGGGCTTAGGTTCTCCCATGTTGTATCAATATGCCAACATGTTGATGGCTTTCGATGGTAGTTCATTTCATCTGCACGGTATAATTCCTTCTCTAGAGGTCCAATTGGGAGGGAATACTATTAGGATCGAGGTCGAGGTGGTTGATGCGCCCCTTGACTACAATCTTTTGCTGGGTAGGAATTGGATGTACAATATGCAAGCCGTAGCTTCTTCCCTATTTTGAGTAGTTTGCTTTCTGTTTAATGGGAATATTGTTACTATTGATCAAAATTCATTCCATAATCTAAGTGTCAATGCATCATCGGGAGCTTCCATCCCGATTATCAATCATTCTCATCCGGCAACTGAGAATGTGGGTGTGGGTATGTATCCTTCTCTTATGGGAACCTTTAGTTGTCCTGCGCCCATTCTTATGATTGGGTCTAGTCTTGGCGGGGCTTCATCCTCGTTGAATTTGGTATCTTTTTGCACTACTCATATTGGAGATCCTTGGATTATTCCTTTATTGAGTACTTCAAGTGTGCCTATCAAGACAGATGTGTCGTTTCCTGCAACAATGGTGGCGTATCAAGAAAATATTGATAATGTTTTAGAGCCTAGTCCTTCCTCTTCACAGACAGAGGAGGAGGACCCGTATGTGCTGCTTGCATGGGCAGTAGAGTCATCTAACTCTCATGACTTCCTTGATGATGTTTTTTCATCAGATGAAGCTATTCTTGAGGCCATGTCTGGGTTTGAACAACCTTTGGAAGAGTTGCACCATAGATTGTATTTCCTTCCTAAGCTTGATTTTTTAGAGTGTGATGACTTTAGGCAAATTATTAGCGAGAAAATTGGTATCCCTGTGGTCCTGTTAAGCTCTCCTGGTCAGATGGCTGAAGGGAACATGGCTAACTTGTCACCAACAATTCCTATCAATATTTCTCGTGATCCTAGTAATATTGAGAATGTCTACATTGGGGTGGGTTGCTCCCCCGATGAGACCAAATAGTATATCGAGTTGTTTAAGGAATTTCATGATATTTCCACTTGGTCATATGAAGAAATGCCAGGTATAGACCCTCGTATTGTCGAACATGAAATCAAGACCTATCTTGATGCAAAACTGGTTCGACAGCGTTTGCGTGTTGTGAATCCTAGAAAAGCACCCGCCATTAAAGTTGAGATAGAGAAACTGCTCAAAGTTGTTTTATCTATCTCGTTCCCTTGATGGAATGGGTTTCAAATCCTGTTCCGGTAGATAAGAAGTAGGGAGCGATATGAATATCCACTGATTTTCGTGACTTAAATCGAGCCTGTCCTAAAGATAATTTCCCTACACCACTTATTGATCAAATTTTGGATGAGTGTGCGGGAAGTGAGGTATTTTCTTTTATGGATGGCTTCTCTGGATATAATCAGATTCAAATTAAGCTTAAGGATCAACATAAGACCGCATTTATTTTTCCTTGGGGAAATTTTGGATATTGAAAGATGCCCTTCGGCCTTAAAAAGGCTGGAGCTACATTTCAGTGGGCCATGACATTAATATTTCACGATATTAAGATGATTATTGAAGTATATTTGGATGATCTCGCTACTCACTCTCGTTTGAGAGTGTGTTATCCTTATCATTTGAGATTAGTGTTCGAAAGAAGCCGTCATTATCAAGTTTGTTTAAACCCTCATAAGTGCATATTTTGTGTGACAGTTGGTCGTTTACTAGGATTCATCATGTCTAAGGAGGGTATTAGAGTCGATCCCTTGAAGGTTGAGGCAATACTTCAGTTGTCTCCCCCACGTAACATTCGACACCTTCAATGTTTACAAGGTATGATGAACCTCTTGCAAAGGTTCGTGGTCAATTTTTCCAACTTAAATAAAGGCTTCATGTATCTGTTGAAGAAAGACACCCCTTTTTACTAGGATGAGTGAGCCCAGGAATCTTTCGATGCTCTTAAGCAAGCCTTAGCAATGGCCCCCATGCTTAGTACACTAAACTATAGTCGTGATTTCTTGATTTATGTGGCCGCGTCTCAAGAGACGATTGGTATGGTATTGGTTCAAGAGGATGAGGAGCTCCATGATCTTGTTATATATTATTTGAGCCGAAACGTTATTGATGCGGAACTTTGCTATTCCCATGTGGAGAAACTAGCCTTAGCCACCGTTCATGCGGTTCAGCATTTGAGACATTACATTCTCCTTCGCCAAACTTTGGTTGTAGCTCACATCAATCCGTTTCAGTTCATCCTCACTAGGAGGATTATTGGGGGAAAATATAATAAGTGGATTGTGATTTTGCAAGAGTTTGATCTCAAGTTCGTTTCAGCGAAATCGAAGAAATCATTAATCTTTGCTGACCTCATATAATATTTTCCAAATTTGGAAGAAGAGGAGTTTTATGAGGATTCTTTTGTCGATGAGCATATATTCCTCATCTCAACTATGGACCCTTGGTACGAGGATATCATTGTGTATTTGCAAACATTTAAGGTCCCCACTCACCTCTCATGGGATGACCGATGACGACTATGTCACGTAGCGAAGAACTACCTTATAGTGGATGATACTTTATACCACCATGGGGTGGATTCCATTTTATGTCATTGTTTAACTCATGATGAGGCTGAGCTCATGCCTAATGATTTCCACAGAGGGGCATGTGGTGGTCATTTATATCAGCTTTCTACAGCTCAAAATTCTTAAGAGCGGGCTATTTTTGGCTGTCTATCTTTAAGGATTGCATTAATGCGGTTAAGAAGTGCCACCCATTGCCAAGTGTTTGCACGTAACATGCACTCGCGTCCTTCCCCTTTGCATCCCATTGTCACCGCCGGTACCTTCACCAAGTGGGGGCTTGATTTTATGGATTGCAACCCAGCTTCGACTAGGGGGAACCATCATATTATTATGGTTGTTGATTACTTCACGAAATGGTCAAAGGCTATGCCCACAGTTAAATCCAATAGTGAGACAGCCACACATTTCATTTTCAACCAGATTATCACCTGGTTCGGCATTCCGAAAGAGATTGTCACTAACCATGGTAGGTACTTTCAGAACAAAATGATGGAAGAGTTGGCTTCCAAGTTAGGGTATAAGAAAGAGCACTCCTCTTCTTATTACCCTCAAGTGAATGGATAGGTTGAAGCAGTGAACAAGTCACTTAAGTCTATTCTCCAACGAACCATTGTACAAAGCAATAATAATTGGCATATCATGTTGTATCCTGCTTTGTGGGCCTATAGAAACACGGTTAGGAATGCCACCGATTTTTCTCCCTATCATCCAGTGCATGGGGTGGAGTCAGTATTACCGGTTGAATGTGAAATCCCTTCTCTGAAGCTAATTGTGGAGCTTTTACCAGAAACTTCCACATTGGAAGAGTGTTTGGTCCACTTAGAGCAACTTGATGAGAAACAACGAGATGCCTTAGTGGCTTTAGAGGTTAACAAGCACCGCGTTAAGGTCCAATATGATTAGTATGTCTTTCCTAGGAGGTTTAGTGAAGGTGAATTGGTCCTTTTATGGGATCAAGATAAGGAACCCTTGGGGTAGGAAAGTTTAATCCCATGTGGCATGGTCCTTACATGGTTAAATGTGTCTTAGAGAAAGGTACCTATGAGCTGGTTGATTATGAAGGTACAGCCTTGGCGGAGCCTAGAAATGGGCTCTATCTCAAAAAATACTCTACATGATCTTCAACCAGGGCTGATTTTTGTATATTATTGTACAATTTTGCATTGCATAGTTAGTTTTTATTATGGTGATCAGGTTTGTTGATTATCTTTTGTTTGTTATGGAATATGTCGATGGAGTCTTCCGTTTACATAGGATTTGCTGATGGTGTTAGTTTCCACACTCAAAACTCAGCTTCAGCTGCTTGGGTGATCTATAGTCCTATGGGTCAAGTATTGTCTTCAGGAGGTGTATGTTTATGGCCTTCGTTAAACAATGTTACTGAATATAGTTTCATTATTGAGTTATTGTGTGATGCCATTGTTACAGCTGATTTTACCACACATGGTAGATCACACCTTTATGGCATTCCCTGTCCCTCTGCAAACTATTTAGACCCCATGGACCATTTTTGTACCTTTTATGTTTCCAAGATCATCCCTAAAAATATTTCTTATTTGCTATACGCGACTTTTAAACCTATGCTCGCGTATATACGTGGATTTGACCCTCAAACCCGCGTACATCGGGATGTGGGAAAAAGGCCAAATAGTTTTGGAGTTTTCCTTGATGTGGATCTGAGTCACTTGTCTCTTGGCCTTCCATATGCCTTGAGATCGCTCGGATTTTACCTTCCATTACCCCATTGAAGCACTATATAAGGAACCCTTTGGATACATTGAAAGAAGAGGAAATGAAGAGCAAGAAAACTATAGTCCATTGTTGCCAGAGCTTATACTTGAGTCTGCATCCCTTTGTCCCTTGGAGAACTTTGTGTTCCTCCCAAGATTGCATTTTCTTGTGAGCTTGCTATTAAGATATGGAGGATTGAAGTGGTGGAGGCCTAGGCGGAGGACTTAGTTTCTCTGATTTGCAGATGTGCCGATAGAGGTTGTCACTATTGTAATCTCAGTTTTATATTAATAGAAATATATTTTCATGTCCAATAATTTGTATTTAAATGAGTATTGAATCCATGGATACTTTTAAATTCCTATATGTTATTGATTATATATGATAGAGTAGGTATAATACAATCATATATAGCATGCTTGTCTTGTTTGCTGAATGTTGAGAGAGCAAATTACTTATACAAGCGGGAGTGGAAAATCTCAACGGGGATCTACATCAACCGTCCGGAATAAGGTATGTATTGAGATCCTTTAGTGTTAGATGTTTGGTTTCTCTTGCATATAGGAAAGGATTGATTTCTGTGGTTACTCTGTCTATTGTGGTACCCCAAGCCATAGGAAGTTTTCTTCATAACAGAATTGGTGACTCTGCTAGGGAGTTCCTAGTAATTTCCTTTGGGGGTTTTATCGGCATTCAATGTTCTTGAATTGCTTTGATTTCTCTGTTTCTGAGTCGGGTCTGGGGGCATGTTTGCCTGGTAGTGTCTGATAGGAGTAAATTCTGTCTTAGCTTGTCTATTTACCTTATTTTTTATCTCTTTTTCTTCCTATACGTGAGTTTTTGCTTCACAGTCGTGTGATCTTTTCCTCTATAGGATCGACAGTCTTAGTGGTTGGTTCTGTCCTCTGGTTGAGGGTATTGTTCTGATGTGCTTTGCCCTCGTCCAGTTTCTTAACATTCTCCTGCAAACTGTTAACCTTAGAAATCATTGTATTGTCTTGGCTGGTGAAAACTTTGTCCTTTCTAGTTATGGATGTGCATTCAGATTTAGGAGTGTCATCTTCAATGTTAAACAATGAAATACCATTCCATGAGAACATAGTATCATCCTCTGGTTTGCTTATGATATGTTTCTCCTTTTCTTCCTCACCACTGTCCCTAGTCAATTCTGGGTCCAACAACTTATTCATCACCAATGTCATTGAATGTAACCATTGAGGACACTTCT